>CAUYUJ010022429.1:0-22500 GCA_963575745.1 Prorocentrum cordatum
GCTTCACCGAAGGACCCAGTGCCACGGTCCACCTGCGTCCCCCCCACCCACTTCGGCACACCCCTCACACGCTTCGTGGCCCCAGAGGGACACCACCGAAGGCCCCAGTGCCCCCATCCACATGCGTCCCCCCAACCCACTTCGGCACACCCCTCGCACGCTTCGTGGCCCCATAGGGAGCTCCGCCGAAGGTCACAGTGCCACCGTCCACATGCGTCCCCCCACCCACTTCGGCACACACGTTCCGTGGCCCTATAAGGAGCTCCACCGGAGATGGTATTCACAACTGCGCTATTCACATTTTTAATGTTACACAGGATTCCCGGGAGTTGGGTTTTCGTTTGGGTGTTATATCAAAATGCCGCTCTCGCTCAAGCGCTGGCATCATTTTCGAGCTACCGCTCATTCCGAATCGTACTCCCGCTGCAGCGCTGGCCTCATTGCCGCGCTTCCGCTCATTCCGAATCGTGCTCCCGCTGCAGGGATGGCGTCATTGTTTCCAGCGCCATGCCACGAAATGGTTTTCGGTCCTTCCAAAAAGGCCCCAAAATCTAGAAAATACGGCGTCGATTCGTTATTTGTTGGGGCCACAGAATCCCCCCCTTGGGGCGTCGCCACGCCATGCTGTGTGAGGCTACGCGTCCTCATTTCCGCGTTGCTGCGCTTGATTTGTTTTCGAAATGCTGCTCTCGCTGAAGCGCTGGCTTCATTTTCGGGCTACCGCTCATTCCGAATCGTGCTCCCGCTGCAGCGCTGGCCTAATTTCCGCGCTTCTGCTGGTCCCGAATCGTTTTCCCACTGCAGCGCCGGCGTCATTATTTCCAGCGCCATGCCGCAGCATGGTTTTCGGTACTTCCAGATCGGCCCCACAATCTAGAAAATGGCCTCCCGAAAAAAACATCGGAAGTGTATTGTTGGGCCGCAGTAGCTCCCCCACTTCAGGGCGTCGCCACGTCATGCTATGTCATGCTACGCATTGATCTTCAACACCATGATATGCCATGTAATGCTGTGCATTGTTGCGACATCCGATTGTGCAAATATAGAAGCGATATACGCCATGGTACGGGATGGGAGGGAGGGGTAGGACGTCAGATGTGACGCGAGCGCACCTAGCTTGTCCTCCTCCTCCTTCTCCTCCTCTTCATCCTCCTCCCCAGCCTCCTCCTCCTCATCATCATCCTCCTCATCCTCCTCATCCTCCTCTTTCTCATCCTCCTCCTCCTCCTCTCCTCGTTCTCATCCTCCTCCTCCTCCTCATCCTCCTCCTCCTCCTCCTCCTCCTCCTCTCCTCGTTCTCCTCCTCCTCCTCCTCCTCCGCCTCCTCCTCTCCTCCCTCCTGCTCCTCCTCCTCCTCCTCCTCCTCATCCTCCGTCCTCCCCTCCCTCCGTCTCCAAACCGTCTCAAAGCCTCCCGTCTCCTTCCTCCGTCTCCTCTCCTCCTCCTCCTCTCCGCCTCCTCCTCCTCCTCCTCCTCTCTCCTCGTTCTCCTCCCTCCTCCTCCTCCTCCTCCTCCTCCTCTCCCTCCTCCTCTCCTCCTCCTCCTCCTCCTCCGGTCTCCCTCCTCCCGTCTCCTTCGCTCCTCCGTCTCCTCCTCCTCCTCCTCTCCTCCTCCTCCTCCTCCTCCTCATCCTCCTCCTCCTCCTCCTCCTCCTCCTTCGCATGCTCCTTTTCCCCCCCTCGCACTATTGCATACCCCGCCGCAGAGGCTCCTGGGTTCTTCCTCGACGGCGAGCAGCGTGTCCTGGAAGCCACGGAACTCCCTCCAACCGGCTCCTTCTTTCCCTGATCCCCAACCCTATCTTGATCTGCTTCCCGCGCGGTCCTCCCCATCATCCTCATCCCCCTTCCCACTCCCAAGATGCGGGATGTTCGTAGTGCTCGGCCTCTGGGGGCCCTCGCCTGGCCCTGGGACCATGCAAAAACGACTCGGGATGAAAAGGCGGCCTCACGGAGAGGGTTGGTACTCCTGGGGACCCCGTATTGAAGAAAACAAGACATCGCATCTCAGGGCGTATCCCCTTTTCCTGCTCCCCGGATTGAAAGCCGCACCCGACTGACGTCATGGTATGAGCCTTCAGCGGAGCGCCAGACGAACGACGGGGCGGGCGAGGTCAAGCTCACCCGCCTCCAATCGACGCAAGGAGGTGGGCTACGCCTCCTTCGTCTTTTGCGCGGCACAAATTAGACTACCTACCTCCTGCTCTCGGCATTCGTGGACCCTGACTGAGCCTCGTTTGACCCACCCCTATGCCAACCAGCGTGGCCTTGACCCTGGATGGGGGTAAACGCTGCTGTTTCCTTCGGGCGTCGAGGGTCTACCCCCAACTGGGGTGGTGGGATGGTGAAGATCGGAATGGGGATCGGGATGGGGATGAGGATCTGTGAATCGGCACTGACTGACAAGCCGGCCAGGGCCCGCTACACTGGCCTGCTCTTCTCCCCCGGCGCCATGTTTCACGACATCGTGGGGGATCGTGCTGGGCTTCGTGCTCCTCCGCCTGCAGGAATACTTTTTGATCTGCGGCTCCAAGGACGATTCCAGAGAGCGGGTCGTATCAAGCATGGGAAGGCACGCAAGATAGTTGCCAGCGGGCCAAAAGCCAACGCCGGAGTGCAATTAGCGAATGCACGCAGCGGCACTCCGGAGAGCGGGCCGGATCGAGACGAGGCGGCACGCAAGATAATTGCCAGCGGGCCAAAAGCCGACGCTGGAGTGGCCTGCAGGAATACACCGAGCACAGAGGAGGCTCCAGCGCCTCCCTGGGGACACCGCCTGGGCGGGGCCCCCCGCCGCACGGTGGGCGGGGCCCCCAGGCGGGTGGCCTCCCGCGAGCTCAAGACCCTGGCGGATTTCCTCACAGGTCCCGCAGCAATCCCGACGACGTTTCACGAAGTTCCTGAGAGTTGATCAGCATTCCGAGAAATATATATATATATACATATATATATATGTATATATATTATGCCCTGGGGATCCCATGGGTTTCCTGACGGTGTCCTCTGGACTCAGGGTACCCTCGGTGGCCCTACTGTCGTGCGCCGAAAAAATCCACGCGACTTCTCCAAGATCCAAGAGACTGCGCAAAACATATCAAAGAGCTCGTCGGGAATCCCAACGGCTTCCTCACGAATCCACACGGGTTTCGCCGAAATCATGAAAGATCCGCAGGGGGAGGAAAAACAAAATGGGGAACCCAAATGATCCTGTGAAATCCGGACGAATTCCGATGGGATCCTGAAGATTTCCTTACTCCAAAAAAAAAACTCCCCAAGAAAATCCGGTGGAATCCATAGGAAATCATAAGCATTCCAAGTCTCACAAAATCAAGCGCAGTCCGAAAAAAATCCTCCAGTCGCCCGGAATTCTGGACGAATCATGCAATTTCCACTTGGAGGACACTTCCGAAATCTTCGTCGACCGTCGTTCACGAAATTATAATGAGAGACCTAAGCTTGCTATCATTATCAAACTAACCTCCATGGGCTATTGTGATGTGGACGGATTGGTGCCCCCCCTCCCGCCCGTATTGTACTCATTCCGGCATAATCAATACAAGATCGATGTTCCGACATAATGAGCCAGGTTGGTTCCATTCCGGACTATACTCTCAAGCGGCACCCCGTGGGCCCCACCATCAGGATTCCCGAATGAGAAACCCGCGCGTACACTGCCCCAAAAAGCACCTGTTCAAACATAAAGGGGGTGAGCGCGTTTCACGGGCGTTTGCCTTGGGAACACCCGGAGGCGCATTTGAACCGGAAGGGGCCCCCCCCCCTCGAACATCCGGCGCCGTCGAACAGAACCAGGGGGGCTCCCGCCCCACTTTCCCCCCCCTGCCCGACACGCCCCCCCCGCTCCCCTCCACAGGGGCGGATCGTGTTCATGATCATCAACATCATCAGCATCATCATCAGCAGCAGCACCAACATCATCATCGTCATCAGCATCGTCATCATCGTCATCAATAGCATCATCATCATCATCAGCAGCAACACCACCACCATCACCGTCATCATCATCATCATCATCATCATCATCATCATCATCATCATCATCATCATCATCATCATCATCATCATCATCATCATCCAAGAGAATCCTGCTTCTCTACCTCCTCCGTCCTCCGCCGGGCAGGGCGGGAGATCAATACTGCCACCACTGTTATTGAGCCTTAGGCTCCATACTTGTGGCGTCACCGAAAGGATTGCCCAGACGGCGCTGCGGGGCTTGACGCTTCCTCCTGCCAAGCCAAACCGATCATCCGCCTCCCAAGGGCGACCAGAACCACCCCCCATGGGCGGACAGCTGGAAAAGAGAGGCGCCGCATGGCCGAAGCGGGGCGGGGCAGGTCCTGCGTGTTCTGCGCCGAGCGCAGCGTTTCCAGCGTCGAGGAGGTGGCTGGGTGGGTACCACCTGGCTCCCCAGCGGCTCTGGCCGGGGGAGGGGAGAATGTGCAGAAGACCCAGGCCCCCCTCGCGTCGTGAGAGCAACAAGACGACGCGTGGAGCCATCGCAGGGCCCCAGGACCTCCTCCTCCTCCTCCTCCTCCTCCTCCTCCTCCTCCTCCTCCTCCTCCCCTCCTTCCTCCCTCCTCCTCCTCCTCCTCCTCCTCCTCCTCTTCTTCCTTCTCCTCGTTTCTCGCTCCTCTCTCCTCGCTTCTCCTCCTCCTCCTCCTCCTCCCTTCCTCCTCCTCCTCCCTTCCTCCTCGTCCTCGTCCTCCTCCTCCTCCTCCTCCCTCCCTTCCTCCTCCTTCCTCCTTCCTCCTCCTCCTCCTCCTCCTCCTCCTCCTCCTCCTCCTCCTCCTCCTCCTCCTCCTCCTCCTCCTCCTCCTCCTCCTCCTCCTCCTCCAGACCTCTCGGGGGCCCACGGTTGTGTGAAGAGCCGAGGTGTTGGGGGTACCCTGGGAGAGCACCGGGGTGCAGCTCCGTGTGGAGCGGTAGGGGGGGAGGGGGAGGGAGGAGGTAGGGGAGGAGGCGGAAGGAGGCAGGAGGAGGAGGAGGAGGAGGAGGAGGAGAGAGGAGGAGGAGGAGGAGGGGGAGGAGGCAGGATGGAGGAGGAGTGAGGAGGGGAGGAGGAGAGGAGGAGGAGGATGAGGAGGACGGGAGAGAGGGAGGAAGGAGTGAAGAGGAGATTCGTGGGCGAGGCAAAAAGGTTCGCAGGCGCGCAGAGGGGAGCGTGGGCAGGTGGCGGCGCGCAGAGGGGGGTAGTGGGAGGGGGGAAGGCTTCTTAGAAGCACCCAGGCTTCTTAGAAGCGCGGGCCTTCTCTGTAGATGTAAGGCCGGCGCCTTCTAAGAAGCAGCCTCCTTCTAAGAAGCCTTCCCCCCTCCCCCCACCCCCTTTTGCGCGCCGCCAAGAAGGGCAGGAGAGGAAGGGAATGCAGGGGGGAGGGAGGGAGTTGGCTGGGACAGGCAGGGAGCACTACAATTGGCAGCGTTGGGGGTGGGGGAGAGGGAGATGATCATTGGGCGGAGAGGAAGGGTAGGAAGCCAGAAGAGGACACGTGGAAGGAGAGCGGACAGATACATGCAGGTGTTCAGATAGAGAAGGACAGCCGCAGACTGCGACCCATAGATTCACCGAGTGGCACAAGGCAGGTACCGGGCACAAAGGAACACAGCATCAAGGCAGAGGCGAGGCAAGGCAGAGGCAGAGGCGGAGGTACGGACACAGGGACGCGCAGGGGCAGGCACAGAACAGGGCACGCCAGGACAGAACAACATCGGACAGGCAGACGCAGGGGGAGTGCCATGCATAAAGGGGGTGCTTCGGCGATCGATCCTCCTCCCCCTCGTGCTCCTCCCCGCGTCTCTTGCTGCCCTCCTCCTCCTCCTCCTCCTCCTCCTCCTCCTCCTCCTCCTCCTCATCATCATCATCATCATCATCATCATCATCATCATCATCATCATCATCATCATCATCAGCAGCAGCAGCAGCATCAGCATCAGCATCAGCATCAGCATCATCAGCATCACCATCATCATCATCATCATCATCATCATCATCATCATCATCATCATCACATCATCATCATCATCCATCATCATCATCACATCATCATCATCATCATCATCATCATCATCATCATCATCATCATCATCATCATCATCATCATCATCATCATCATCATCATCATCATCATCATCATCATCATCATCATCATCATCATCATCATCATCATCATCATCATCATCATCATCATCATCATCATGCTTCTTCTCCTCCTCCTCATCATCATAATCCTCCTCCTCCTCCTCCTCCTCCTCCTCCTCCGCCCTGACCCCCCCCCCCGAAACAAAATGAAAAGCAAAGCGGTCGTGACCCTCATTGACCTCCCCGTCCTCCATCTCTCCCATCCTCCTCCTCCCCCCCCTCCTTCTCTTCCCCATTCTCCTCTCCACCTTCATCCTCCCCTCCCCCCCTCCTCCTGAGACGACATCCACCCCTCCCCCCGGGGGAGAGTGGGGAGGAGGCCGCTTCCCCCTCCCCGTCCCCAGACCCCAGACGTAATGACTTTGTCACAACGTGGACCCCCAAAGCCTGGCGAGGGCCGCCAGGGGTCGACCAAAGCTAAGAACCGCCCGTCCTGGCCTTTTCCACGACGCGAGGGGGTCCCAGGGCCCCCTGCCCCCTCCTGCCTCCCCCCCCCGTGCTCGTCACGGGGAGGCCAATCCCGACGCCCCCGACGACGGAGAGACGGGCGACCGCAGCCGACGTCCATCAGCGAGTCGGCGGTCCTCGCGGAGGCGCGCTCTCTTCCTTCTAAATGCTTCCGCGCGGAGGAGGAGAGCGGGAGGAGGAGGAGGAGGACGAGGAGGAGGAGAGCGGGAGGAGGAGGAGGAGGAGGAGGAGGGGTGAGGAGAAGTCATTGATGTTGCTAGGGTTTTCAAACGATTTCGGTAGTACCACCTTTTCGAGCTGTCGACCGCCCTGGACGGCCCAAGAGGCCCCAACATCGCTCCAAGACAACCAAAGCCTCCCAGGGGCCCCCGAATCGCCCAAGATGGCCCTCAGACGGCCCAAGAGGCCTCCCAGACGGCTCCAGGATTGGCCCAAGAGGGGGCCCAGAGGGGAACTCGAACAGACATTGCGAGCTCTCGGCCCCAAGAGGCGCCCAGGAAGCCCCCAGAGGCCCCCAGGAGACCACAAGAGGCCCCCAATAGGCCCAAAAGAAGCTCCCAAGACTCCCTCCCAACGAGCCCTCCAGATCGCCCCAGGAGCGGCCCAAGGAACCTTAAGGCAGCTCCAAAAGGGCCCACGATTCGGAATCACAGCACAAGAGAGCTTCAAGACGCCGAAGATGGCCCCAAGACGGCCCAAGAGGCCCCTAAGAAGCCCCAAGAGCGCTCCAAGAGGAGCCCAAAGAGGCCAAGAGGGGAAACAGGAGGCCCCAAGAGGCCCCAAGAGAGCCGAGGATGCCTCCTGGGGTCCCCACGAAGCCCCAAAGAGACCCAAAAAGACACCCCAAGAGGCCCCCAAACGGCCCCCAAGAGGCCCCAAGAAGCCACGCACGCGCAGGCAAACACATGCGATGACACAATACGGGCCGGCGGAATGAGCGAAGCGATCAAATCAAAAATGAACCCCAGAAGCTGTGAAGGCCCGAACCCCAGAATCGACAGCGTGAACCCCGGGCTCGAAAGCAAGGGCCCGCAGAACGGGAAAGCGACGACCCACAAAACGGGAAATTCTCAGAACACAAACACCGCGCGCAGATCAGGACAGAGAGCTCCCATTTCTCCTCCTCCTCCTCCTCCTCCTCCTCCTGCTCCCACTCTTTCTCCGCATGCTCCCCAACTCATCTTTCCCTCCTGTCCTCCTCTTTCCCTACTCGTGAACTCCTTCCTTCGACCTTCTCGTCCTCCCATCCCCTCTTCACCGCCTAATCCTCCTCCATCACTCCTCTTCTCCTCCTCCTCCTCCTCCTCCTCCTCCTCCTCCTCCTCCTCCTCCTCCTCCTCCTCCTCCTTCTCCCCCTCCTCCTCCTCCTCCTCCCGCTCTCCACTCCTCCTCTCCTCCTCCTCCTCCTCCTCCTCCTCCTCCTCCTCCTCCTCCTCCTCCTCCTCCTCCTCCTCCTCCTCCTCCTCCTCCTCCTCCTGCTGCGCCGCGCCTCCTCCTCCTCCTCCTCCTCCGCCTCCCTCGCCTCCTCCGCCTCCGCCTTCCGCCTCCGCCTCCGCCTCCGCCTCCGCTCCGCCTCCGCCTCCGCCTCCGCCTCCGCGCCTCCGCCTCGCTTCCCGCCCCTCCGCCGCCGCCGCCCGCCGCCTCGCCCTCCCCCCCCCCTCTCCCTTCCCCTCCCCCTCCCCCTCCTCCTCCTGCTCCTCCTGCTCCTCCTCCTCCGCCTCCTTCTCCTCCTTCTCCTCCTCCGCCTCCTCCTCCTCCTCCGCCTCCTCCCTCCCTCCGCCTCGCCTCCGCCTCCGCCTCCACCTCCGCCTCCGCATATGCCTCCTCCGCCTCCGCCTCCGCCGCCGCCGCCGCCTCCCCCTCCCCCTCCCCCTCCCCCTCCCATGTCGGCTGTGGAAGAGGTTGTTCCGTTTGACTCGTCTTCGTCGACGTCGTCGTCGTCGTCGTCGCCGCCGCCGCTCCCTCTCTTTCCCTGGGCCCGTCGCCGGCCTTCCTTTTCCTGGGCCCTCGTCCTGAACCGCGCCAGCCAAAACGAAATTGAGCAACGTCGTAAGTGAGTCGAAGGGGAGCCCATTCCCTTTGATCCCTTCCCCGCCAAGGGTGGGGGTCCGGGCGGGTCGCAGGGGGGTCGCGGGGGGGTCTCGGGTCAGAATACCACCTCCCCTGGGGGGGGCCGGGGCAAAAAAAAGTCCCAAGACGAGCCAAGAATGCCCCAAGAGGCTCCCAAGACGGTCCAAGACGTCTTCATGGACTCCAGACGGCCCAAGAGGGCTGGAAGACGCCCCAAGAGGCCTCGAAGAGTACTCCCAAAAGAGAGCCAAGAGGCACAATTCACTGATTCTCCCTAAGTTTTTCAAGGATTTGGGCGTTCGCGACTTTTCAGCTTCCCGACGCTCCAAAACGGCCCAAGAGGCTCCAACGGTCGCCCTAGAGACGTCCAAGACCAACGAGGGCCCGAAAACGGCCCAAGACGCCTGCAAGACGGCCCAAAAGGCCCCCTTAGAGGGTTCCAAGAGGGTGCCTAGACAGGGGAATCAAACGGACATTGCGAGCCCTCGGCCCCGAGAGGCTCCCAGGAACCCCAAGAAGCCCCCAAGAGGGTCCAAGAGGCCCCCGACAGGCCCCCAAGAAGCCCCCAGGAAGCCACACGAGGCTCCCAAGAGGCTCCCAAGAGGCCTCCAAGATGCTCCCAAGGGGGCCCCAAAACTGCCCCCCAAATGTCTCAGAAAGCGCTCCGAAGAGACCCCAAACAAGATCCCTCAGAACTCTGACCCGCGTCGTCGTCGTCGTCGTCGTCGTCGTCGTCGTCGTCGTCGTCGTCGTCGTCGTCGTCGTCCCCCTTCAGGGTCGGCGGCACCGGCCGTAAGGCCTTCGCAATAATCCTCATCCTCCACGTGTTTCCCCTCGTGCTCTCCTCGGGAGCGGCCAAGAGGGGGGTGTCCAAGAGGGGGGGGTGCAAATCATGACCGGCGGCATGTGCGCGGCCCAGCGGGGGGCCAGGGACGTAATGAAATAAGAAGAGCCGCCAGGAAATCTGGGGAGATATCATAGCCCCCGCCATGATATCCACCCCCCCTAGTCATCACCCCCCTCTTTTCCGCCCCCGATCGTGCTCTCCTCTAATTCCTCCTCTCCCCCGGGTCTTGAACTGCATAAAAGGGTAGGCCCTCTGCAGGTACTTGTCGGACTCCGAGAGGTCTGCCTCAGAGTCCCTCTCCGATTGGTATTGGAAGGCGCCGAGCGCGCCTTGTGTGCCGATTGCCGCATCCTGGCATCCAAGAGCAGGCATAGGACACGCACGAAGACAACGTGTGATACAGTGAGAGGAGAGGGACAAAGAGAGGGGGGAGCAGAGAGAGAGAGAGAAAGAGACAGAGACAGAGACAGAGACAGAGACAGAGACAGAGAGAGAGACGTCGAGGATGCACTCAGTGCCTGTGGACTCTACTATGCACGTGTTTGGCATGCGAACACTAATGTCGGGCTCGCAGCAATGGTGCGTGAACCCGTGCGCGTGACCTGCTAAACATACCACGCTGTACTCTCACGAAGAATCAAGATGAAAACGCCACAGGATGATATTAAAAGCATGAGGCCTGAAAGAAATGTGCATACCTGGCTTGTGAAGTATGTAATGGGGGTCAGATACACAGACAGCTCAGATGGCACGTGCGTATTAAGCACAGCCACTACACAACAACATGTTTGTGGTTCTCACTCTATTCCTAAACACCCAACCGAGTATGTACAAATGCTTGCGTGAGTATAGACACTACCCCATTAAGCATCTTTCGCCAGGATAGTTGCACAGCAAGTCGTACGTATGAGCTGTTGTCAGAATTCTACGTTTGTGCCCACCAACGAGACTACGGTACACGCATGTACTGAAAGTCGACCGTTGAAACATGTGAAACGGGATTATCGCAAATACTGTACACACATGGTCATACTTGCGCATGGCACCAAGAAATCAAGAACATGTCGGGGCATTATGTAGGCGCACCGTCACATAGCAGTGCTTACACTACCTGGAGAACAAACGATGCTGGGGGGAGAACCTGCACTCACTGTGACAAACATCTCCTGTGGGACCTGGACCCAGACACCCTTTCCAAAGCAACCCTACAGTCGGACTTGATCGGAGAGGACACGCGAGAGGACACAAGACCCTTCCGGGAGCCACATTGCCATAGGAATGCAGGAGGCACGGGTCGCGAGACACAGGACACAAAGGTAACCTTGATTTGGCAGGGTCGACCTACTTATCCGGGCTGACTGCACTCGGATGCAATGCGATCCCTGTCGGACGAGACCCAGTTGGGATCTGCGCGGGACGTCACTCAGCTGAAGCCCCCTAGGGGGTGCAAACAAACAAAAAATGGCGACCGCTGCATGCCTGGCAGCACTCGGGGGGCGCGAGGTCTACTCTGCTTGCGTGCGCGTCCGAAGCAGCTGCATCTGAGCGGCACCGTTTCACCGATCCCCATCCCCGGCGGCGTGGCCTGGGCCTCACTGGCCGATTTGCCCCCCTAGGTGGGGATACAGGCCGTTCCGCTCGGGTTTCGAGGGGTGCATCGGATCGTGGCCCACAGGGATCTCCACGTACGGCCCCAAAGGTAAGGTTCGCACAGCACCCCCCCTGACCATTACGGCACACCCCATCAAGCGGATCGTGCCCACAAGAAGCGCCACAGAAAGGCCCAGAGACAAGGTTCGTACAGCGCTCACCCGCCCATGCCGGCAGACCCGTCACACGCACAATGCCCCAGATGGAGCTCCACCTATGGCACCAATGGGCAGCTTCGCATGGCGTCCCCCCGCACATTTCGGAACATGCATCGCACGGGTCGTGCCCGGAGAAGGTCCACCTGTGGCTTCAGCGGGGGCGTTCGCGGGGGGGCATCCGAATGATTCGGCACAACCTTCACACGGATCATTCCCGACAAAAAATTCAGGCAGCAGCCATCTTTCCGCATTGCCATGCGGCGCGCAGTGTATGAAGAGAGATCCGTACCCTGCGCTACACATGGCTGTATAGAGATAGGCCCGTCGCCGAACCAATTGCTTGCGTATCTATGGCCTTCGGCCCATACGGCTACTGTACCTGAGTTCCGGACCAGAGAACCCTCGGGTACATGGAATTTGGGGCATCTTGGAGCGAGTGTTGAAGCTTGTGGGGGAGGAGGAGGAGGAGGAGGAGGAGGAGGAGGAGGAGGAGGAGGAGGAGGAGGAGGAGGAGGAGGAGCAGGAGGAGGAGGAGCAGGAGGAGGAGAGGAGGAGGAGGAGCAGGAGGAGGAGCCTCTTGGAGCGAGTGTTGAAGCTTCGTGGGGGCCTCGGCTGTGGCCTCGGGGGCCCTCTCGTGGCGGAGGGCTCGAAATGTCAAGCGGTGTTCCCCCTCTCGGACTTCTCTTGAGGCCCTCTTGAGCCGTCTTGTGCGCCTCTTCGACCGTCTCGGGGCTCTCTCGGGCCGTCCTGGGGTTGTCTTGGAGGCCTCCTGCGCCGTCTTGGGACAATATGTGGGGCCTCTTGGGCCGTTTTGGATGGTGTTAAGACCCGCAGTGCGAATATGCAAAAAATGCACCGTCCCCCAAGGGGATGCAACAATTTGAGCCTCCTGGGACCCTCTCGGGGCGCATCTTTGAGCCTTCGACGTTTTCGGGGCTTCTTGAGCCGTCCTGAATAATATTCGGGCGTCTTCGACCATGTCAGGCCGTTCTGGTCGTTTGTAGGGGGCATCCAGAGCTGTTTTGAGCGGGGGGGAGGCCCGGGAGGCCCCGGAAGGGGTCAAACATGTTCGGGCCCCCAATTCGCCAGCATACATGCAGGGCGTCTTGGGGCCCTCACCGAGCCCAGGCCGCCCTGTCTGCCCCGAACCCTTCGTTCTCCATCTTTCCGATGCGAGCCGGGCACAAAAGGTTTTGAACTACCTGAAGGGCTCTGAAGTTCTGAAGAACCTGCTTCTCCTCCTTCCTCCTCCTCCTTCCTCCTCCTCCTCCTCATCATCATCATCACCACTGGGTGGTGCCATTCGGTCACAAACAGCTCCACTGGCTTGAACGGGAAATGAAAGATCCCTATCACGCAGATTGAGCCGAGACCTGCGGCCCCAGAGAAAGGCAGGGTTCACAAAAGCATCCCCCACCAATGCCAGCATGGCCGTCATGGATCGTGCCCCCACGTGAGAGACACTCTCGGTCCAGGGACAAAGTTTGCATGGCGCCCCTCCCCCCATATCGGCACACCCTTCACAAGGATCGTGCCCCAGAGGGGCGTAATTTCACGTGCGGCCCTATCGGGAGGAGTCGCATAACGTCATGTCCCCCTGTGTACGCAGACTGTCTCCTCACACGCATGTACCCGACTGGCAGCCCAACCGACAGCCCCAGAGCCAAGGTTCACATCCCGCCACCCCGTCCATGACGGCACACCCCTTACCTGGATCGTGAGGTCGGGGCGTATGGGGAAACTCTCGGCGCGCGGGCTGCGGCGGCGCTGGGTCCTGGCTGACCCTTTCCATCCGTCTCCTCCTCCTCCTCCTCACTCATCCTCCTCCTCCTCCTTGTCCTCCTCCTACTCCTCCCCTACCTCTCTCTCCTCCTCCTCCTCCTCCTCCTCCGATCTCGGCCTCCTCACGCATCCTCCGACCTCCTCCGCCTCCGCCTCCTCCTCCTCCTCCTCCTCCTCCTCCTCCTCCTCCTCCTCATCCTCCTCTCGCCTTCGCCTCCGCCTCCGCCTCCGCCTCCGCCTCCGCCTCCGCCTCCGCCTCCCCTCCGCCTCCGCCTCGCTCGCCTCCGCCTCGCCTCCGCCTCCGCCTCCCGCCCGCCTCCGCACTCCCCCCCTCCTCTCCTCCTCCTCCTCCTCATCCTCCTCCGCCTACTCCTCATCCTCCTCCTCCTCCTCCTCCTCCTCCTCCTCCTCCTAATCCTCATCTCCTCCTCCGCCTCCCCCTCCTCCTCCTCTCCTCCTCCTCCTCCTCCTCCTCCGCCTCATCCTCCTCCTCCTCCTCTCCTCTTACTCCTCCTCCTCCCTTCCTCCGCCTCATCATCAGCTCCTCCTCCTCCTCCTCCTCCTCCTCTTCCTCCTCCTCCTCCTTTTATTATGATTATTCTTCGTGTTATTAGCAGTATTAGTATTATAATTATCAGTAATATTATTAGTATTAGTATTATTAGTATTATTAGTATTATTAGTATTATTATTATTATGATTATTATGAGTATTATTATTATTAGTATTATTATTATTATTATTATTATTATTATTATTATTATTAGTATTATTATTATTAGTATTATTATTAGTAGTAGTATTAATATAGTAGTATTATTATTAATAATATTACTATTATTATGAGTAGTATTACTATTATTATTATTATTATTAATAATACTAGTATTATTATTATTAGTATTAGTGTTATTAATATTATTAGTATTAGTATTATTAGTATTATTAATATTGTTATTATTAGTATGATTATTATTATTAGTAATATTATTATTATTATTATTATTAGTAGTAGTAGTAGTATTATTAGTAGTAGTATTATTAGTAGTATTATTATTATACTAGTATAACAATATTAGTATTATAATTATTAGTATTAGTATTATTCTTAGTAGTATTATTATTATTGTTATTAATATTATTAGTATTATTAGTATTAGTATTGTTATTCTCGTGCACAGGGTGTCTAGAGCTCCGACCACTTTATTTCGGCACCGGCCCTTGTAATCCCCCCCCACCCCATTATAAATCACCATTCTCATCATCATCCACATCTCTCATCATGCGCACCCTCCGTCTCAGCGCCCCTCCCGCGCCCCAGCGCCCTGCCCAGTTTTGCCCCCTTTTCCGCCCGACCTACTTTATTTCGGCACAAGAACCACCCCCGGTCCGCACCCCTCCCCGCGCCGTCTCAGCGCCCCCGCGCGGCTTCAGCGCCCGCCCAGTGCCCCCTCCGCCTCGACTACTTTATTTCGGCACCGCACCCCCCCCCGCTCCGCCCCCTCCCCCGCGCCGTCTCAGCGCCCCCCGCGGCTCCAGCGCCCGCCCAGTGCCTCCTCCGCCCCGACCACTTTATTTCGGCACCGCACCCCCCCTCCCCGCTCCGCCCCCTCCCCCGCGCCGTCTCAGCGCCCCCGCGCGGCTCCAGCGCCCGCCCAGTGCCCCCTCCGCCACGACCACTTTATTTCGGCACCGCACCCCCCCTCCCCGCTCCGCCCCCTCCCCCGCGCCGTCTCAGCGCCCCCGCGCGGCTCCAGCGCCCGCCCAGCGCCCCCCTTCCGCCCGCCCACTTATTTCGGCACGTCTTCAGCCCCCCACCCCCGCTCGACGCCCCTTCCCCCGCCCGCCCCCCCTCCCCCCCCCCCCCCCTCCGTCTCAGCGCCCTCCCGCGGCTCCAGCGCCCGCCCAGCGCCCCCTCCGCCCCGACCACTTTATTTCGGCACCGCACCCCCCCCCGCTCCGCCCCCTCCCCCGCGCCGTCTCAGCGCCCCCCCGCGGCTCCAGCGCCCGCCCAGCGCCCCCTCCGCCCCGACCACTTTATTTCGGCACCGCACCCCCCCCCCTCCGCCCCCTCCCCCGCGCCGTCTCAGCGCCCCCCCGCGGCTCTAGCGCCCGCCCAGTGCCCCCTCCGCCCCGACCAATTATTCGGCACCGCACCCCCCCCCCTCCGCCCTTCCCCGCGCCCGTCTCAGCGACCCCACGCGCTCTAGCGCCCGCCCAGTGCCCCTCCGCCCGAAACACTTTATTTACGGCACCGCACCCCCCCCCCCCGCTCCGCCCCCTCCGAGCAGTCTCAGGGCGCCCCCCCGCGGCTCCAGCGCCCGCACAGTGCCCCCTCCGCCCCGACCAACATTATTTCTGGACCAACCGCACCCCACCCCCCGCGCCGCCCCCTCCCCCGCCGACGTCTAGCGCCCCCCCCCGGCTCCAGCGCCCGCCCAGTGCCCCTCACCGCCGACCACTTTATTCGGCACCGCACCCACCCCCCCCGCTTCCGTCCCTCCGCGCCGTCTCGTCGCCCCCCGCGGCTCCAGCGCCCGCCCAGCGCCCCCTCCGCCCGACACTTGATTTCGGCCACCGCAACCCCTCCCCCCGCCTCCGCCCTCCCCAGCGCCGGTCTCAGCGCCGCCCCCCCGCCGGCTCCAGTCGCCCCCGCCGTCCCGAGTGCCCCAGCCCCGCCCCGAACCATTTGATTTCGGCACCGCAACCCCCCTTCCCCGCTCCGCCTCCTCCCCGCGCGTCTCAGACGCCCCTCCGCACGGTTTCCAGCGCCCGCCAGGGCCCCCTCCGCACCCGGACCACTTATCATTTCGGCACCGCCCCCCCCCCCGCGCCCCGCCGCCTCCCCCGCGCCGTCTGAGCGCTCCCCCGCGGCTCGAGCGCCCGCCCAGTGCCCCCTCCGCCCCGACAACCCCCCCCCATCCTCCGCCCCCTCCCCCACACGTCTCAGCGCCCCCCACGGCTCCAGCGCTCGCCCAGCGCCCCCTCCGCCCCGCCCACTTTATTTCGGCGCCGCAGCCCCTCCCTGCCCCGCCCCTTCCCGGACACCGCATCAGCGCCCTCGGGAACCCGCCAAAGGTCTTTGAAGCCATATTGCGGGGGACGGCCCTTGGAGTCTCCTCGCGCTCGCCCTCTGGAGCCCCTCTTGCGGCCCTGTTTTGTTCGCTCCTTCTGCGATTTCTGGCATTCCCCCCCCCCCCCCCCCGCCTCCTCCACATCCTCCTCATCCCCCTTCCTTTTTGTGCAAGAGCCACGGCACACGTGCCACTTGTTATTAGTATCATTATCAGTATTATTAGTATTATTGGTTTTATTATTCAATTTTGTTTTATTATTATTATTAGTAGTAGTAGTATTAGTATTAGTACTAGTATTATTATTAATTCTAATAATAATAATAATAATGATTATGATTACTGCTGTTATTATTAGTATTATTAATATTGTTGTTATGAATAATATTATGTATCATAATAATACTTGTATGTCTATTATTGTTATTCTCCCTCTTCCGAGTATGTTTCGTATTAGTATTGGTATTATTAATATTAGTATTATTCTTCTACGTATTACTATTATTCGTCTTAGTATTATCATTCTTCTTATTATAATAATAATAATGTTTATTAATATTAGTATCATTATTAGTAGTACGACTATTAATAGTAGTATTAGTGATAGTCGTATTATCAATAGTATTATTATTGTTTGTAGTATTATTCTTCTTAGTATTAGTATTATTCGTACTACTATTAGTAGTCTTGGTATTCTTATTATTAATATCCATATTCGTTTTCGTATCATTCTTCTTATTATTATTACGATTACTAGTGTTATTCTTATTATGATTAGTCGTGTTGTGCTTCTTCTTATTATTCGTATTATTAATATTATTAGTATTCGTCTTCTTCTTAGTATTATTATTACTAGTATTAGTGGCATTACGATTCTTATTATTATTCGTGTTATTATTGATACTGTTCTTAGTAGTATAAGTATTCTTCGTATTCGTATTTGTATTATTAGCATTCTTATTCGTATTACTATTAGTATGAATAGTATTCGTATTAGTATTAGTCTTAGTAGTCTTCTTATTCTCCTTTTTATTGGTAGTATTACTCCTACTAGTATTATTTGTATTTTTATTGCCTGTAGTATTATTACTGGGATTCATAGTATTCTTCGCCTTGTTGTTCGTAGAAGTGTCATTATTACTATCATTACTACTCATACTAATAGTATTAGTATTAGTACTGTCAGTCGTATTATTATCATTAGTGATAGTGGCATCATCATCCTCCGCCTTCGTATTATCCTTAGTATTATTGATAACATTAGTATGATTAGTCGTCTTAGTATTATTCGTCTTATTCGTATTATGCTTATTCGTGTTCGTACTCGTCTTATCATCATTATTACTAGTATTACTATTATTCAGAATATTCCTCATCAACCTCCTCCTCCCCCTCCTCATTCTCCTCATCCTCCTCATGGGCAGATCGCCCGCGGCCCCCGCAAGCTCCCGCCAGTCGGCAAGCGGGTCAGACCAAGCTGAGCGATCTCCAGCAGCAGCGAGCGCGGGGGGCTGCAGCGGCTCGGCACGGCGAGGGGGCGGCGAGCGCGACGGAGAGGTCCAAGGCTGTCTGCTCGAGGAGGCGGCCTGCAAAGAACTGGCCGCGCCCGCGCAAGCATCATCAGCACGGGCGCCATCATCACTCGGCCTCATCGCAGAGCCGCAGCGTCGCGAGCTGCACCCCCTCCAGGGGGGCGGGGGCGCGAACCGTTGATCCCGCCCGCGCTCCGCCCCCTGCCGCCACGGCGCCGCGGGCGACCGCGACCTGCCCCCCGAAGCGCCCCCGCCGCGGCCGCCGGCCCCTCTGGCCAGAAGCTGCGGCGCTCGGGGCTGCGGGCCAGCGCGACCCGCCTCGGGCGAGGGCTGTCGCCGCGCGGGGCCCGCTCGCCGCGCGGCGAAGGGGGGCGCGCGGGGCCGCTGGAGGGCGCCGCGGCGGGGCCGCTCACGGCAGCGGCCCCCTCCGTCAGAGCCCGTGGAGCGGGAGCGTGGCTGGCCGCGCGCAAAGGGAAGGAGCGGCCCCTCCCGCGGCCGCGCCCTCTCCCTCGACCGCGCACGGGCTGCCTCGCGGTCTGGGGCGCACGAGGAGGGGGCGAGAGCGGTCTCGAGCCGCCCCCACGTCCTCTCCTCGGGGCAGCCCCTCGCATCGCCGCGGGCGGCGCTGCTGAAAGCCCCGCGGTTCGTTGCCTCCTGCAAGCGCCTGCGCAGCACTGCCGAGCGCCGCGCCAAGTCCTGCTCGCCCATGGATGCTAGCGACGGCCTCGCGTCGGGCGCGATCTCCAGCTCGCTCGCAACTTGCCAGCTCGCGCCCGACAGCGAAAGCTCCAGAGCCTTGAACCGCTGCATCAGCACGTCGCACACCTGCGCCAAGGATCCGGACCTTGGTGGGCCCTGGAAACGACAGGGCTGTTTTTTAACCTGTTCCATTTTGCCGTTTTCCTGCTGGTTCCGACGCCGTTGTTTACCGGTTCCGTCGCCGTTCGTTGACTGGTCCCGGCTCCTGTTCCAATCCTGACGCCTTTTTTTCTGCCGTTTCTGGTCGCCGTTTTTTTTTGCCGTTTCCATTTTCCAATGACGTTTTTGAAACTGCGAGAAAACGGCCCTGCCGTTTCTGGGGCCCACAAAGACCCGGACTCCAGCAGATCCAGCGCCGTCGCGAGCGCCTGCAGCTCCCGCACCGCGTTGACCGACAACTGCGACACGGGATGGTGACCGAAGACGATCGCCTGCAAGTACCCGACTACCTTCGGACGTGTCTCGCTGCCGTCCGCCCCCCCCCCCCCCACAGGCTCATCACCCGTGCGATGCTCTACATCGCTTCGTCGTAGAAGGCGCCGGGTGACCTCTCCGCCAGCAGCCTCACACTGCCGCCGCGGGAGGGGGCGTCGCGAAAAAGAGGCTCCCCATCGCCGTCACTGCGACTAGCCGAATCGCTCCGCTGGCGGCGTCTGCCGCGGCCTCCGAGCGCGCGAGGAGCAGCACCTCCCCCGCCTTCAGCGCGGGCCGCGGCAGCTGCAGCAAGGCGATCCGCAGCCGCACCTCCAGGCAAGGGACCCGGCGCGCAGCGACCGCCGCCACCGCCCCAGCCGCCGAAGGCGGTGGGCCGAACCCAGGGCTCCACCAGCCCGCGCGCCGAGCGAAGCCGCAGCCACTCCACGCGCAGCACAGCGCGTCCAGCTTGAGCAGGCTCGCCACAGCGCGCGGGCCCCTGCGCCCACAGGTGCAGCAGCCCTGAGGGCCCTGCACCGCGCGCGGGGAAGGCGCCGTCCAAGCGCATCGCCTCCGCAGGCAGCGACGCTCCCCTGAACTCGGCGCTAAGATACTGCCCCGCCGCGCCAGGCAATCCGACCTCGTCCACCTCGAACAGCGCGGTGCCGCTGATGACTCCTGCGGAGTCGTGGGTAGGGACCTCGAGCGTCAGCCCCTTGGTCCAGCTCGCTCCCACCAAGGTCGAGGCCTGCGTCCAAGCGCCGCCCACCAAGGCACCGAGCTGCACGCCTGCGGCTGGCACCACCGCGCCTCCGAACACCCCGAGGACGGCGCCCGCACCTGCGAGGCCCGCGGCCTGGGGCGCCCCAGCAGCTCCTGCAACGCCAGCGCCGACTGCAGCCACAGCGCCGACCAACGCCGCGCCAACGCCGCCACCTCCAGCAGCCGCTGCGCCAGGGCCCGCAGGCAGGGCGGGCGGCACGCCGCATCCAGCACCGCCAAGGGCGCCAGGGAGCCCGGGCAAGGCGCCGACACCAGGCACCACAGGCGCCCCACCCGCGCCGCCCGCGGGAGCTGCCGCCGCGGCGCCTGCTGCGGCGGGCGGGAAGGCCCCTGCGGCGCCCGCGGCCGCGCCAGGCCCACCAGGCAGAGCACCACCTCCACGGCCGCGTCGGCCGCCGCCGCCAGCTCCGACAGCTCCGCGGCCTCGCCCACGAGCGTGCGCTGCAGGCTTGGCCTTGGCCTTCGCCTTGCCCTTGGCTTTGGTCTTGGCCTTCGGCGGCATCGGGCTCGAGCGTCGACAGCGCCCCGAGCTGGGCCGCCAGCAAGCGCACCTGGTCGACCAGGAGCGCTCTCTCTCCCGCGGCGCCAGCCGCGCCTCGCGGGCCGCCTGTCTCGCGAGCGCCAGGACGTAGCAGAGTTCGCAGACCTCCAGCAGCGCGCCCGCCTCCGCCAACACGAGGCTCTCCCCCGGGGCGAGCAACCGCCCAGACCACCAGCCGCAAAAGCGGAGCCGCTGGGCCCGCGTGGCGGCGAGGAACGCGGAGGAGCCCTCAGGAAGCATGCCCGCCTCGAGGGCCTCACTTGAAGCCAGAACAGCTGCCATCCATTCTCTGAACGGCCGATGCTACACGCTCTGAACCCTTAGCCCACACATCAATCGCACACGTAGGTATACATACATACATACATACATACATACATACATACATACATGCATGCATGCATGCATACATACATACATACATACATACATGCATACATGCATACATGCATACATGCATACATGCATACATGCATACATACATATAGACAGACAGACAGACAGACAGACAGACAGACAGACAGACAGACAGGCAGGCAGGCAGACAGACAGACAGACAGACAGGCAGGCAGGCAGACAGACAGACAGACACACATACAGATATACATACATACACACACATACATACATACATACATGCATGCATGCATGCATGCATGCATGCATGCATACGTACGTACGTACGTACGTACGTACATACATACATACATACATACATACATACATACATACATACATACATACATACATACATACATACATACATACATACGTGCATGCATACATACATACATGCATGCATGCATGCATTCATGCATACATACATACATACGTACATACATACATGCATATATACACGCATGCAGGCAGGCATGCAATCATACATACCAACATATATGCACACATACATACACACATACATGCACAGACATCAATGCATACAAACACACACGCATGCATGCATACATGTATGCATGCATTCACACATACACATATACATGCATACACACACGCATGCACACATGCATAAAAAAAACATACATACGTGCATAAACGCGAACATACATAAATGTGTACATGCATACATACATACATACAGACAGACATTACATACATACATACACACATCCATGCATGCATGCTTACATACATACATACATGCATTCATACATACCCAAATATATGCATGCCTGCATGGCATACATACATACATACACACATACAGACACACACGCACACATACATACATACATACATACATACATACATACATACATACATACATACATACATACATACATACATAATTACATACATACCGATAGACAGGCACACAGACGGACAGACAGACAGACAAGCAAACAAACAAACAGACAGACACACTGACAGACAGACAGACATCCGTGCGTCCATCCATCCAACCACCCATACATTCATGCATACATACATACATACCTCAATTAATTCATCCATTCGTTCATTCATTCGTACATACACACATATAAATATTTTTGTCTTCTGTAGTTTCTGTCAGACGTCCACTCGCCAATGGCCAACTTGCTCTCATGTCCCATTTATACCCGACGACGGCTTGGCCGCAACCGCTGCAAGTGCCAGGCTGCAGCAGACGTGCCCCGAGCGGAACAGTTCCGGCAGTGCCACGCCCACCAGACCCCCTGGGAACGGGGACCTGCCAATGTCCGCGCGGTATCATCACTCGCTGTGAATACGCTGCCACGAGTCCTCGACGCCCTTGCTGCGCGGCATTCCGCTGCCGCTGGAGAAACACAGATAATCGCGACGCGACTTGCAGAAAACCCGCCCCCCGCTCTCCCAGCGCGCGGGCCCACGCGGGTGCGGCTGGCGCAAAGCGAATGCCGAGCGGGGCCAAGTCCTGTCGAAAAGCGCGCGCGGTACGGCAAGCGTCCCCTGGCGCGGCCTGTTGCCCGCCGGCGGCGCGCAGCCCGCCGAAGGGCCCACCCTCGCCTTCTCCTGTTCCTCGCGCGCGCCAACCCCCGGCAAGGCAAGAAAAACCTTCGGGGCCAAGCCTGCGCGCAAGCGATCCCGGCACTCTGGCGCGAGGTGGACGGGCGAGGGTGGCCCAGACGGACGGGGGTATCCTTCTTATCCAGCCCCGCTGCCAGGAGGCCCCAGCGCCAGGCGGCGGCCACGGGAACTCAGGAGGATGTGGGCGGCCTGGCAAGCAGCTGCCACGGGCCCAGGCCGAGACGCCACGTCGGCGCGGTCGCCGCGGGGAGCTCCAGGCCGG
>CAUYUJ010022429.1:25000-82500 GCA_963575745.1 Prorocentrum cordatum
TGCGCAACCGTTGTCGCAGAAGTTCGAAAAAGTTGCTCGCAAAAGCCCGTTTGACAGAAATGTTTAAAAAGTGTTGGGTTTCCTACGAATCCGCAAGAGCGCGCGGGATGAGATTTTGACATTTTTTTGTTGAAAAACCATTAGTTTTTTGATGTTTTTATGTTGAAATCGCTCCGAACACTAAGCTTTTGGAAGGATTTCGTCTTGCGCGCGCGAATGTCCACTTTACCTTATTTTTTGCAAGGGATTCTTGAAATTTGATTATATTAGAACAAGAAATGTCATTTTATAGTGTTTTTTGCAAGGGAAAGCGGGGGGGAACAAAACAACCGGATCTTGATCACATCGAATTACCTGAGGCTTCCTCACGAAAATGATGAAAATGTAGCTGCGGCCTAGGCGGCGCAGGGGGGCCGTGCACCAGGGGTCCCAACAATAATTATTCTTTAGAATTAATAATGTTCAACAACAACAGCAACAACAACAACAACAACAATAACAACAGCAACAGCAACAGCAACAGCAACAGCAACAGCAACAACAAAATTAATAATAACAGCAACAACAACAACAACGGCATCAAGAACAACATGAACAACAACAATAGCCGCAGCAGCCAAAATAATAACAACGACAACAACAACGACGATAACAACAGCAGCATCAGCAGCAGTAGCAACAACAACCACAACAACAACAACAACAACAACAACAACAACAACAACAATTTTAAGGCTGTACGCTCTTACTTGCCCGCGAGTCATTCAACACGTATACCCTACACCCTCGATACCCGCCCTCTTCGTCTTCGATCACACCCCTTTCGGGGGGATTATTTCTCTTTGCTGGGGCCGGCGGGCTTAGACGTACGGGCAAACCGGAACGGGCGGACAATCCTTCGGGGGCGTACATCTCTCTGCCCGCCATTGGAATTGGCGCGGGCCCTGCAAGAGGAGGAGGGGAAGAACGAGGGAGAGTGGGAGGAAGGGGAGGGGGAAGGACGAAGGAAGAGGGAAGATACCACGTTGTGAAGGCGTCCTTGGCGCGTGCGTGGTTCCTGAGCGCCGAAACGCAATTCCAGAATAATTTGTGAGGACGTCGCACGCGAGAGCGCAGTCCTGAGTACATTGTGAGGAAATCTCAGGCGGAAGCGGGGGCCCTGACTAAGTTGCGAGGAAGTCTCAAGCGGGAGCGCCGTTCCTGAGCAAATTGCACGGAAGTCTCAGGCGGGAGCGGGGGTCCTCACTAAATTGCGAGGAAGTCTCAGGCGGGAGCGCCGTTCCTGAGTCAATTGCGCGGAAATGTCAAGCAGGAGCGGGGGTCCTGAGTAAAATTCGAAGAAGTCTCAGGCGGGAGCGCCGTTCCCACGTAAATTGCACGGAAGTCTCAGGCGGGAGCGGGGGTCTTGATTACATTGCGAGGAAGTCTCAGACGGGAGCGCCTTTCCTGAGTAAATTGCGCGGAAGTCTCAGGCGGGAGCGGGGGTCCTGAGTAAAAATCGAGGAAGTCTCAGGCGGGAGCCGTTGTTGTTGTAGCCCGGGGGGCAGGGGCACAGTTTGAGCAGGAAGACTTTCCTTTAGAAAAAACAAGGTGCGAGCCCCGGGGGTGGCACTTCAATCGAAAAAAATCAATGTGCACCGGTGGGGGGGGATCAACAATAATTGTTCTTCAAGAATGAGAGTTCAACAACAACAACATGATCAGTATCAGCATCATCCCCATCATCATCAGCAGTATCATCATTATCACCATCAGCATCATCATCAGCAGCAGCATCATTATCAGCATTCATCATCACCGCCCCTCTAGCTTCCCCTGCTCCTCCCGATCCCGTCCCTCCACCCACATAGCTAAGACCTCACGGGAACGCCAGCACAGCACCGACGAGAGTTGGGGCCCGCCCGCGCATGCCCTTCACGAACTCCTCCGTGCGAGGTACCACTTGGGTGCATGCGAGACGTCACTCCGCTCGACCCCCCCAAGGCGCGGCAGTGTGGCAACCATTGCACACCCACCAACGCCCAGGGAAGAGAAGCGGGAAACGTGGAGAGGGACGAGAGAGGACTGTAAGACGACGAGGCCCTCCTTCCCTTCACGTGCAAGCTGGATGACGAATGTCTTGGGCCCGCACAGAACCCTCCCGCCCGCTCTGGACAGAGGTGTCAAATCTATGCCGCGAGAGCGGGCAAACACCCGAATGCGGGCAAGAAGCTCGTCTAGTTTAGTCTGTCCTGGTCGGCCTCGCCAGCTCTGGAAAGTGTGAGGGGTGAGGCGAGCAAGGCCCGCGTGTTGGCCCGTGCTCCTGTCCCTGGCAGTTGCACGACAGGTTGGGGGAGGGGTCTGGACCTCGGGGCCCATGGTTGAAGAGAACATGTCGTCGGATGTCTGGAGCATGCGCCCTCCCAACTGGTCAGAGAGCATAGACAATAGAAATGTCACATTGAAAACTAACAGGCCTTCGCACAACACGCGAATGAGCAGCACGCACAAATCTTACCAGCTCTATGCGCGTAGGTGCTTTAACGAACTGTTGTCCTTCCATCTTCTAAAACCCATCCTTCCCCTGCTCTGGGGAGGAGTTTATCACTGTTTTCCATTCATATAAACCCCCTCCCGCAGGCGACCGGCAGCCAACCAGGAACAATGCCGACCCTATGATCCCCACCCTCAACCATCTTCATCAAGAAAATACAAACAACACTCTGCCTTCAAATTCAGAGCATGCGCAACCAACCCGATGCGGGCCCCCCCACCACCCCTGTCAAAAACAATACCAAATACGCTTTGGAGCAAAGTCTTGAGTCATGTTCGTGAGGCCCGCGAGCAGTTTGTATTGTTTTTTGACAGGGACGGCGGGGGTGTCGGCATATTGCCTGCTGTGCGCAGGGCCACCATCCCTTACACAAAACAATACAAAATGCACGTCGCTGCTAAATCTGGATCATGCGCGGCCACCCCGCGATCACTGTCAAGCGGTTTTTGGCAGGGACGGCGGGGGTGGTGGCGTGTGGCCTGCTTTGCGCAGGCCCACCAGACACAATGATGGGCATAGGCGTTCGACAAGGATGGTAAGGGGCCGATCTGTTTCCCGATGTGTGCTGTCACCTGCGCAGGCGAACCTGCCACACTCTGCACGTGTCCCGAACGTGGCGCACATGGCCCGGCTGGAGTATGCGGCACACCTGGCGCACGTGGAGCAAGTGGCGCATCTGGCGCACCAGGCGTGCCTGGCACGCTCGGGCCCCAGGGGTGCTTGGCGCGCCTGGCATGCGTGGCGCACCTCGCCCCAGCGTCGCGCGCATGGGGTCGGTTTGGGTTACCAGTAGCTGCCCATTCAAAGACGACCGCTGAGCATGCTCAGGCTCGGATTACTTATGTGTTGGGAGGGCGGGTGGGACTGAGCTAGAAAGTTTCTTATCTAACAGGGTGTCTTGATCCCTGCTTCTTCTTAATATACACCCCCTACTACCCCACCCGGCCGGAGTGCAACCAGGAACCATGAGGGCCCGCACCACACCATCCCGATCAGAAAACAATACAAACCGCACTCTGCCTCCACACTTGGAGCATGCGCAGCCAACCCGATGCGCCCCCCCCCCACACCCACACCATCCCTATCAAAAAACAATGCAGGATACACTTTGGGGCAAAGTCTTCAGTCATGTTCGTGAGGCCCGCGAACACTTTGTACTATGTTTGACATGGACGGCGGTGGTGCCAGCATATTCCCTGTCGTATGCAGGGCTACCATCCCTTACAAAAAGACAATACAAAATGCACGTCGCTGCTAAATCTGGATCCTGCCAGGCCATCCCGAGATCACTAATTATCAAATGGCTTTTGACAGGGGCGGCGGGGGTGGTGGCGCGTGGCCTGCTGTGCGCAGGCCCACCAGACGCAGTGATGGGCACTGGCGTTCGACAAGGATGGCGGGGGCCGACATGGTTGCCGATGTGTGCTGCCACCTGTTCCGGTGCACCTGACGCACTCTGCACGTGCCCCGAACATGGCGCACCTGGCGCGGCTGGAGTATGCGGCTCACCTGGCGCGCTCGGAGCATGTGGCGCATCTGGCGCAGGGGTGCGTGGCGCGCCTGGCGCCCCTGGCGCGCGTGGCGCACCTCGCCCAAGCGTTGCGCGCTTGGGGTCGGCTTTGGTTCCCAATAGCTGCCCATCCAAAGACGACCGCTGAGCATGCTCAGGTTCGGGTGTTACTTATTTGTTGGGAGGGCGGGTGGGAGTGAGCCAGACGGCTTGCGGGCGGGTGGGCAGCTTGACCCCTCCCCCTATCCCCTCCCCTGGGCCTGGACGGGGGGGGGGCCGCGATCGGTCAGAGCGTCCACGAGGGCCCAAGATGGCTGTAAGAGGGCCTCAGGGAGCGCAAGATGGCCTCCAAGATGGCACAAGATACCTCAGGATGGCGTAGATTGGCCTCCGAGAAACCTCCTAGGAGGCTCCGAGACCGCTCCAAGACGGTACCACGTACTCTCGGAGCCCCCTCGGGACCCTCCCAAGATGCCCAAGTCCTTCAAAAACCCAAGGAAAAATCATGTTTTGTGCCGTTTCGTTTTTTTCCCGATTGGCTTCTGAAGCAAGATGGGCCAAGAGAGCCCCAAGAGGGACCCAAGACGGACCCAAGACGGCCCCAAGAGCGCCCAAGAGGCGCCCAAGGGCGCCCCAAGACGGCCACAAGACGCACCGTTCAGCCTCCAAATAAAGACCTGAATTGATTCCCCCTCCCGTGTTGAGCAATGGGGCCCAAGACGGCCCCAAGAGGCCCCCCAGACCCTCAGAAAGAGCCCCAAGAGGGCACAAAGAAGGCTCCAGCAGGGCCAAAAAGGTTTCCAAGAGGCTCGCGGATCAAAAGATCCGCGGAGGCTTTATGGTTGGTTCGTCCTTGTGGTAGCCGCCCTGCTCGTCATCTACTTTTGCCACCCCCATCCATCTACTGGTTCGTTTTCCTCCTCCTCCTCCGCCTCCTCCTCCTCCTGACATAATCATCATCCTCCTCCTCCTCCTCTTCCTCCTCCTCCTCCTCCTCCTCCTCCTCCTCCTCCTCCTCCTCCTCCTCATCATCATCATCATCATCATCATCATCATCATCATCATCATCATCGTCGTCATCATCATCATCATCACCAGCATCATCATCATCATCATCATCATCATCATCATCATCATCATCATCATCATCATCATCACCACCACCACCACCACCACCATCATCATCATCATCATCATCATCATCATCACCATCACCATCACCATCATCATCATCATCATCATCATCAACAACATCATCATCATCATCATCTTCAAATGCATCATCATCATCATCATCATCAGCATCATCATCAGCATCAGCATCATCATCAGCATCAACATGATGATCATCAGCATCACCATCAACATCATCAGCATCATCATCGTCATCCGCATCATCATCAGCATCATCATAATCATCATCAGCATCATCAGCATCAGCAGCATCAGCATCATCACCATCATCATCACCATTATCACCGACATAATCATCACCAGCAGCATCACAATCCCATCATCATCAACATCATCATCAACAACGGAATCGTCATCAACACGTGTTCCTGCCGTGTCACCGCCCCCGAAGCGCTTCCAAAGCGGCTGTTCCACTGCATGCTTCTACCCTCCCCTGATCAAGGTAACTCGCCTGGCGATCGTTTCTGGATGGGCTGGAGGGGGCATGTTTTGTTTACCGACCGCTAGCTGGCAGCCGCGAGGCGTCCGTATGTCAAGCGTCAGCCAGGCCGACGTAGCTCAGGACAGGAGCCTAAACTACAGCTGGCAAGCGCAGGAGACAGGCGAGGCCGAAACGAACGAGGGTGACGAAGGGGGAGAAGCAGGAGACGAACGCGGCGCTGCTCAGAGGTGCGAAATCGAGCCCGGGACCACCAGGAGCACGTCGTTCTCACGGTACATGCTCAGCGCCAAAAGCCAGCGCGTGCCCTGAATCCCGCGCACACCAGATGCCAGGCGCCAAAGAGAGTCGCGAGCCCGCTGGGAACGAGCATGGAGAACCGCGACCATGAACCAGCGGTCATGAGAACCAAACGAGGCCCGTGCCAACGATGAACATGCCCAGGAAGAACACGAAGCGCCAGCCGCGGGCCGAACCGAAGCATCGCAAGATGCCCACCCAGCCCGTCCTCCGAGGCCGACGCGGGACAGCCGACGTAGAGCGGGACCTGTAAGCCATCGCGCTCCGGGGGGGACACGGAGGGCCCGAGGCGCCCTGCAGAGGGGTGGCGGCTAACAGCCGCGGAAACTTGCGATGCTCACGCGGGAACCGCAGGCCCGCGCGCCCCGGGGGGCGCACGGAGGGCCTGAGCACCTGTAGAGGGGGAGCGGCCAACAGCCGCGGATACATGCGATGAGCAAATGAGTCGCAAGTAACAGCCGCGGAGAAGGGGCACACAAGTGGGGCAGGGCCTCTGCGAACAGCCAGGGCCAGCAAACGTCCCGGGGAGAGCGTCGGCGCGTCGTCGACGCGATTTTCACGCTGCGAAGCGGGGCGGCTAACAGCCGCGAGTCAGTAATCTCGCATCGACGCCCCGGGTGGAGCGACAGCACGTCGCCGAAACAGTCTCGCACGCTGGGAGGGGGGCGGCTAGACTCGGCAAAGTCAGCCACATTGAAAGGGGGGGCGGCTAACAGCCGCAAGGAAGTCGTCCGACGAGACCGTTGCGCGCAGGCCCGGCCCACCCGGGAGGGAGCACCCCGGGCGCTACCGGCGCGCGGGGCAGCACGGGGCTGCAGTGGGGACCGCCGCAGGGGCCCTAGCAATTACTGGGGCCCGCTAGAGAGAGACCGATCCTTGGGCCGCCCACGGCGCGCCAAGGGGGCGGCAGTCATCCTGGGGGAGAGAGGCCGCAAAGAGGTGCCCCGGGAGGGGCTCTAGGGCCTGGGACGGGGCCCCGAGGGGCACCCACAGCTAACAAGGCGCGGCGCCCACGAGCGCAGTCGCGCGCGACCTCCTGAGCGATCTCGGCAAGCCCTAGGCGCGCGCCGATGGCTGGCGCAAGCCCGTTGCCCTCCTAGGGTCCGCAGTTCTGGTCCACTGGGCGTCGCTGTCTCCGCCCGGCCCTTTGCCTTTGGCTTTACGGGGGGCGCCCGCGTCTTTGCGCCCCCGTCGTGGATGCGAGCGCGGACAGCCCCCCGCTGACCCCGAGTTCGGGCACAGCGCCCATGTTGAAGACGCTGCACTCTGCGACTGAGCCATTCGTCGAGGAAGCGCGTGCAGGACTCGGGCTGCTGGCGCGCAGGTCGGCGCAGGGGCGGCCCGTAGGCGGGGGGCGCGCGGCTGTCCATCGATGCCATACGCCAATGAAACAATCGCCCAATTCCCTCTGGAGCCTTTTCACGGTCTAGACGGTCTCGGCGGGAGCCTCTCCAACGGGGCTCGGGGCGACGACTCGTTCCAGGGGGGCGTCGTAGATGTATTGCCCTGTCTCTGGGTCGCACAAGTCTGGTGAGTGCTCGGCCTGGGCACTCCTGCGGTCGCGCTGGCCCGGTGGGCAATCGGCTCGGGCACCCCTGTAAAAAGGCCACTGGGGAGCGGGGTGGTCGTCGCGCATGGCTGCGTGAGTCCGCGCGGGCCGGCCCCAGCGGTCGCCCGACCCCCAGCTGGACCGCCCTGTCCATTCGGCCGAATGGCTACCGCAGGGGCTGCTGCGACTGGTCTCGCGGCGGCGGCGCGGGCGGCGTTCGCGCCATCCTTCGCTCCAGCCGCGCCCCTCCCCCGCACTGGCGGCCAGGGGCCCCCTCGGCGCGCCGGGGCACGGATGGGGGCGCGCGAGCCGGCGGCGGGGGGCGCGGAGCTGCAGGGCTAGTCAACGTTGTCGGGGCTGCGTGAGGAGTGAACCACCACCAGCGGCTCAGAGCTCGAGGTCGGAGACAGAGCGACCGGCGCCCCTTGATGTCCCCGCTGCGTGAAGGGTGGGCCGTCTCGGGGGGCCACACGCAGAGGCCCCCGGCCCCTCGTACCCGCGGCAGGCAGCAACGCCGCCCCTCGCGGCTGGAGGAGGGCTGCCCGGGTCGGCTGTTTCGCGGGGGGGAACGACGGGAGCGGGGCCGGTGGGGGCGCTTTTTCTTCGTTCGCAACCGCAGCGGACAGCGGCACGGCGCCGTGAAGTCGCGCGAAGAGCGCAAGCCAATGCAAGAGCACAGCGCGGCTGTCGCTGGGCGAACTCGGAAAAAAAGACGGCTCCACCAAGTGGAAGCGGCGCTCAGCGGCGAAAATGGTCAGGCGACACACCACGGCACCGCAAGCGAGGCGAAGGAGGACGAGGAACCGACGAGACGACGACAGGAGAGGAAACAGAAACTAACGCAGCGCCGCTCAGAGGCGGAAGACCGAGCCCGTGAACGCCAGGGACACGTCATCCTCCAGGTTCATGCGCAGCGAGTGGAGCAAGCGCGTGGCCTGAATCCGCGTCATGAGCTGCAAGGCGTCGAAGGTCATAGACACGCCATAGACACGCAAGGACCGAGCGTCGACTACTGTGGGAGGCCCAGAGATGGGTACCAACATCAACACAGGGGGGTGCCTCCACATGAAGAAAATGATCCTAGATGTCGGTGTTGCTGGCAATATTTCGGTCAGTTTGGAAGCCAGAATATTACCACCATCACCGAGATCGGGATCATCTTCCCTCGGTGGAAGCACACCGCCGATTTTGGTGTTGGTGTCAACCTCTAGGCCTGCGATACTGCGATCATGAACCAGCGGGAAAACGAACCAGACGACGGCCCGCGCCAGCGAAGAGCGTGCCCACGAAGTGCACGGAAGCGCCAGCCACGGGCCGAACCGAAACACGAAACACCGGGAGCTGTCCGTCCGGCCCGACCTCCGAGGCCGTCGCGGGACCTCCGACGCAGAGCGGGACCAACAGGCCCGCGTGCCCCGCGGGGAGCACGGAGGCCTGAGGCGTCCTGCAGAGGGGGGCGGCTACCAGCCGCAGAAACTCGAGATCTTCAACGGTGGGGCGGCTAACAGTCGCAGAATGGTGGAGAACGCACAGCAGGGGCGCGGCTGACAGCCGCGGGACGGTAGGAAAAGGTTTCGCCTGAGACCTGCCGACGCACACCTGGGGCGCGGCTAACGGCCGCGGGATGGCAGGCAAAGGTTTGGCCTGAGACTTGCCGAGGCACGGCGGAGGTGCGACTAACAGCCGGGGAAGGGTAGGAACGGTTACGCCTGAGACCTGCCGACGCTGGTGGGGGCACTTGTTTTTCGGTCGCGTCCGCCAGCGAGAACGCAGGCGGAGTCAGAAGCGTTCCGGAACACAGTAACGGCCTCATTAGCTACTGAACGCGCCGCAGGCCGGCCCACTCACCAAGCAGCCGCGGGGCTGCGCGGGAAAGCTGACGGGCTGAGGGCACCCAGGGAAGCTCAGCACACGCAGCCAAGCAAAATGCCAGGAAATTGGGGGTATGCCGCGAGGCATAAACCCAGCCAGACAACGCGAGGACGCGTGCGCCGATGTCTACGTGTCCATCATGCCAGGTGGGCGCTTAGGCGAGGCAAACGATGGACGAGTCGCGCTGGCGGGGGCACTTTTTTTTTACAGCCGCGGGCGGAAGCGCCAGCGGCGGCGGGTAACGGTCGGGCTGCGGCCGCTGCAAATTGGCCAGGGGCGCGCGCGTGCCGCGGCCGGCGCCGGGCGGCGGGTGCAAGGGTGCTGCTGCCCAGGGAGTCTGATGGCGAAACCAGCACCCAGGGAGAAGTAATTACGCTGCCAAAGTGGCGCGATGCAAGACCCCCACAGTGTCAGAGGCTACAGAACAAATGCGGTCTGAGACACTAACTGAGGAGGAGGAAGTCCCCAACCTCGGCGGGGAAAAAGTGCGAGGGGATCCAGGGGACCTGCCATGCACAAGCATCAACCGAAAGACACACGAGCAGTCGTCAGTCGGCATCCCGTACGAAATCTTAGGCTCTGACAGCGCCAGCGAACCGTCGCAGCCTCAGAGCGCGCACCCACACAGCCCAAAGGCGTGAAGTTCGCGGTGTCAAACCGAAGCAAGCACGCCAGGCCCAGGAGACAGCCGCGAATGGATGCGAACGCAAGCGACCATCAAGTGACATGATGTAACGCTATGCGGAAGGTACAACAGTCCCAATCCACTACCGGCCACAAATCGCAAGCGACGCCGACCGAATTAGAACAGGGACGTGTACCAGGGAGCAACTAACGTGACCAGCACAACCGAGCCGCCTATCCAAAGTACCCTGGCGTACCTGGGTGGAGTAGACGAAGGCGCTCGAGGAGCAGCGCTGCCTCTTACCAGCTGCAGCCCAAGCAACAGCCAGCGGTCACGAAGAAGCCCAGGGAGTTGACCGCTCGTCCGGGTAGAGCGGGGGAGCGACGGTGGGACGATGCCAGTCCACGCAACCGCAACTGGCGGCCAGCAAAGGAACAGCGAACCACTGCACAGATGTGGGATCAGTCTTCTGACCACCCGCTGCCACACTGTGGCCGGTGCGCGCAGGTGGGTGCGCAACTGGCCCCTGCGTCCGGGCGCGGCAAAGTCCTTCGGGTGGGCATCCCAAGTCATCGTCACCGGAGGGGTACCTCAACGGCACCAGAAGTGCACCGTCTGGTCTTCGTTGAAGACCCGCTGTCGGGAAGCCACCCGCCCACAGTCGCTCCCAGGGGAGCGCAGAGAAGAGCAGCTGAAGGCCGCTGTACCTTGGAGAAACCCAGGGAGCATGAGTGCGGTACTGGACAGTGACGAGGCGAAGCCATCCTTGCGTCGGTCACAGGGCCGCGAGGCCGGCGGACGAATCCCGACAGGGCCAGAGGTGAAAACAACAACAGCGGGGCCAGGGGCCAACTATGGCCTGCACGCAACACGCCCCAGCGCTGTCATGCAGACGGTATTGCTGGTAAACACACTTGGGTCCAAAGGCAGGAAGTGCGTGTACCAGGGAGGGCGGCCGAAGGCCGCCACGTGTGTATATTTGAAACTGAAGAGCAGCTGAAGGTCGCAGTACCCTAGAGAACCCAGGGAGCATTGTGAGTGCGGTTCTGGACTGAGACGAGGCAACGCCGTCGGCGTCGGTCACAGAGCCGCGAGGCCGGGGGACGAAGCCCAACAGGGCCAGAGGTGAAAACAACTACAGCAGGGCCACGGGCCAACTATGGCCTGCACGCAACACGCCCCCGTGATGCCATGCAGACGGTATTGCTGGTAAACACACTTGGGTCCAAAGGCAGGAAGTGCGTGTACCAGGGAGGGCGGCGGCAGGCCGCCACCCGAGTATATGAAACGCAACCCAGGGAGGCAGCTGAAGGCTGCACAGAGCGTGGAAAACGGACGCTGCACCTGAAACTCTTGGGGAAGGGGGGGGGCTCAGTCGCCCCACCGTTGCCTCTTCTCGCCACGGTCATCTGGCCTGCCGCCGCCACGCTTGCCTCCTGACTGCCACTGGTCGTCGTGCCAGCCAGAGCTCCAGCCACTCTGCCAGTTGTCCCAGGCGTCCCAGGAGCTCCTTGCCCGGTCGTACCAGCTGTTCCGTTGGTGGTTGCCCTTGCCCGCGCCGTCTGTCCTGGTGTGGCGCGTGTATTCGGCCCGCACCGTTGCCCAGTCAATGCAGAAGTTATACTTCTTGTCCATCGCGTAGGCATCGTACCCGCAGTGCTTCCAGTCATCCAAGAACTTGTTGATGTTCGCATCCGTGCGCAGCTTCAGGTCAAACTTGGGACCCTTGGACCCAGGGACCCGGATGCCTTTCGTGCACGCAGTCCAAAGGGCACAGAATACTCCACCCAAGTCAACCTGGTGTCTGGCGATGCGCTTGGCGGGCGTCTCTCCGCGGCGCTCCAAGTCCACGGAGCCCAACCAAGCCTTGTACATGGGGCCTCCGTGGGCGTCGGTCAGCTGGTTGAGAACGTGTCGTTCCGCGGCGCCAGAGTAGGCCAGCCTGCGGTCTGGTGCTTGTGGATTGCGTAGTGCGGGGCGGCGGTCCTGCGCTGCGCCTCTGTCTCGCGCAGCTTCGTCTCGACCTGGCCCCCTGGAACCACTGGCGTTCTGCTCAGTGGTGGCTGCACGGGTCGTCGTCGGAGCTGGGTTCCATGCTCTCTGCCATTGGGCTTTGCTGTGGCGGCTTAGCGCCAGGGCCATCATCTTCCGCACCCATGTCCGCGTCCGGACCGTCATCAGGGGGAGGAGCCTCTAGGGGGCTTCCAAAGTTGGCTGAATCCGCTCGCTCAGTGGCAGGAATTTCGTCTTCGTCGCCCTCCTCTTTGGCAGCTGGGCCAGGCACCTTCGCGTCTCCAGCACACATCTCGGCGTCTTTCGAACCCAGGGAGTTGTCTGCACCAACCGCTGTGGAGGTGTCTCCCACGGGTCTCGCTGGAGCTTTGGGCTTGCCCAGCCACTGCGTCGGAGGGCGCCCTGCCTCGTTGCCGGGCCTGTTCTCGCTCATGGCCTGCACATGCGACTCCGCCAGGGAGGTGATGGTTGTCGAGGCCAGGGCATCGGCACTGAGGCTGAGCAGGAAGCTCGTCAGCGTGCCCATCTCGTGTCTGACTGGGTTGAAGCCACTTGCCGGGGCGAGGGTCGAGACGCGCCGCTCCCAGGCCTCTGCGTGTTTCTCGCCGTTGGCGAGGTGGGAGACGACTCGCGCGGCGGCCAGCCGCTTGCCTTCCCAGGGCTGGTTGCGCGGGGAGCAATCCCTCGGGATGTCGTCGCCGTACGCCGCCCTGAGAAAATTCGTCAACCAACCGTCTGGCCACGAGGAATCTTCGTTTTCAGGCTCTGGGATGTCATCATCGCAATGGCCGCGGCAGAACTGCCGCCAAGTGTAGCCCAGTCCAGGGTGGAAGTCCCGGAGGTAGGTCACGAGGAGCTGCTGAACGACCACGTTTCCGCTGCCAGACCTACTCCTGGGGTCGTCTGACCTGAGCGCGGGGTTGGTGACCTCCCTGCAGTCCAGGAGCGGCCCCTGAGGGAGTGGCAGCTCAGGCAGGAGCTCCATGAGCTGCGGGAGAGTCCTGGGGGCCCGCTCGGCCACGGGGGCGGCTGTTCCCGAGGCTCTGGACCCAGGGAGGTTTGCCGCTCCTGTCTTGGCGAAGCGATCTGCGGCCTTGGCGTCAGCGCCCATCCAGGGAAGGGTGTTGAGAATGTCCATTGGGTCCTCCGCTGCGATCTGGCTATTGAGCGTTGGCAGGACAGGTGCCTCGGCTGGGTACAGTGCCCTGTAGTCTCTCCCAATGATGCGGTCCAGAGTCGCGGGCCCGATGTTCCAGATGGGGACCAGGCACCGCCGGCAGCACCACGTGGCATCCCAGTCGCGCTCCCACCAGGCTATGGCTCGCCGCTCAATGGGAGGCAGCCCTGCTTGCTCGGGCACACCCACTCCTTCCTTTGGCTTCCATATGAAGCATCCCAGGGGAGGTGATCCGGTTTTCCAGACTAGGAGCGGCGCCCCTGGGGGGCATGTGTCGCACCGAGCAGAGTAGACCTTGTTCTCCGCAGCTTTGAGGCCGAATCGCTCATCCCTGACCCGTAGGATGGGAATAGTGGTGTTGGCGCGCTTTGGGATGTGCATGCCCGCCGGCGTCATGATGAGATCCGCCAGTGTCCTCGTGCCCGATTGGGGGCTGCATCCAAAGCCGAGTGGGAGATGACCCAGGGAGGGGAGGGCACTCGCCTTCTTGTCACTTGCGCCACCGGTCCTCCAGTGTTCGCACTCCTTGACCTTATCCGCGACTGTTGCACCGGTTGGTGCTGGGATGCCCTTTTCCTCCAGGTGTCGAATCCAGCAGATCTCGCAGTGCCATCCCATGTTTGTACCGTCGAAGTAGGCCTGGGGCCGGTTCTGCGCTACCATCAGGCGAGTATCGTCCAAGATCCATGCACCGTCTGTGGAGCGTAGCTGATCCTTGCCGCATCTGTCGCACTTGAACCTGCCATGCTTCTGCTCAGCCAACAGCCTGTCGTCGAGGATGTACGGGGGGTCCTGCTTGGTACCTGGGGCGGGGGCGGACGGCATGGGGGCGTTCAGATCGGTGTTGGAAAGCGCGAATCCGCCGCCGATGTAGGCGACCCCAGCACCCCGGTCGTCGTCACCCAGGGAGGCGTCTGAGCCCGCGAGCGCGATGCGAAGCGCGCACACGGAGCAGTGGTGCGTACCCAGGGGGGTCAGTGAGGCGGCTGGGACGATCTTCTCGAGGACGAGCATCGGGGCCTTCAGCTGGAAGTCATGCCTGTCCAACTCACTCCAGGTCTGCGGGCAGCCAGCTGCCTGTGCGTCGGGGTGGTGGTGTGCCACCGCTACGAGCTTGGAGATGTGTGGCAGGATTGCCTCGATGCGCCCGTGAAGATCGGCCAGGTCCTCCAGCGTGAGGCCCCAGGTGCTCGCGAAGTCCTGCCGGAACCCTCGATGCGCTTCCTACCACACACCACAGGACACAGAAACCCAGGATGGCTTCAATCACGTCCCCAGCCTGCTGGTGGGGACACGCGAAGCGTCAATAATTGAGAGACGACGCGCGTGTCACTGATCAAGGGCTCCCAACATCGCGCTGCGCGAAGCGCGAAGTGCGAATAACTTCGCGCTCTCGCGCCGCCTCCCAGGGGAGAAGAGGAGGATGAGGAGGAATCGGAGCCGAACCGCGAAGCGCGAAGCGCGAAGCGCGAGTAACTTCGCGCACTCGAGGGCGCCCTTGCTGATACCCTCTCCTTGAGGGGGAACGTTGGAGGGGCCCAGCTCTGGGGAGGGGATGTCGAGCCGGACTCGGCGACACGTCGCCAATAGATCGGCGACAGGCCCACGACGGCAAGTCGGCAAGGTCCTGGGCGGGGTGCCGGAGGGTTCCAAAAGGGGGTTTTGGGGGAGGGTGTTTTCCGGAGAGCCCCCAGGGGCCTCAGAACCTCGTCAAAATACGGGGTGCGAAACCCCCGGGGGACCCCTCCTGGAAAACCCCCTCCCCAAAAACCTTCTTCGGAACCCTCCGGGGGTGGGCCATCGTGCCCCAGTCGGCGATCCCTCAGCGATTGGGGAACGACGATGACCACGACGACGACGACGACGACGACGACGACCACGACCACGACGACGACGACGACGAGCCCATCCCCTGCTGGCTCTCGCGCCAGAGCTCGGGCCTCGGGCGGCCGCTCGTGGCCATGCGGGCACGAGCCCGGAGCGCTGTCGGCGAGGCTCGGCCGCCAGAAGACATCCTGTCTGGAAGGCCGGAAATGGGCACGGAAAGAATGGGCACAGTGCCCGAGCCGTGGCCAGCGCAAGGGTGACAGGCAAGAAGACAAGTGCAGCCTGTATGCCATGCCGCACGATGGTATTAATGCGATGGCATTCGGCAGGGAAATATCTCAAGAGCCTGCCTAGAGGAGGAAAACTGATACTCATCTGGGCACAGTGCCCAGCAACAAATGTTGCCCCAAACCAACAGCGGCCGCTGTTGGGCAGGCGGCCTTCCGTCTCGAGCGGACACGGGCCGCGGCGGCGCCGACCGCGAGGCCTGTTCCACATGAAGAGGAACCGCTGTTGGGCATTGTACTCCAGATTTCGTAATACAGGGAGGGGGGTCTCATTTCGGGGGGGGTCTCTTCCAGGCTATCTCGGAGGGCCTGGGGGGGTCTGGGGACGATGTTTTGGAGGGTTCTCCCACGGGGGGGGGTCTAAAACTTCTCGTCTGGGAGGGTTGAGACCCCCTCCCTTATATTACGAGATCTGGAGTACCCAGTCGTTCCGTGCCCCTGTCGTTCGTGCCGATCCTGAGGCTCGCAAGGCGCCGAGAGCCGACGAAGACTGAAGAGGCCCCAGGACACACAAATAAATACACACAAATAAAAATACTTCCCATATTTTCATATCTTGTCTGGGTCTCTGTCTTCCCCCCCACTTCCCATATTTTCTCATCTTTTCTGGGGAATCGACGATTAATTGTGTCTGTGTGTTTCTTTCCCTCCTGAAAGACGCCCAGCAACTTCGAGCCTCGCCTTAGCGCTGCACCGGACTCAGAGGCCTGCCAGATGGGATCGGAGTATATGGGGAGCCGACAAGAGGACGTAGGCGCCCAACCACGCGCATGCATACGGTCCCACAGTCCGCGAGATCAGCCTCGTGATACGCACGTTCGCACAATGCGCACGTTCGAAACAGACTTGAACTCATGTACATGCATGTCCTTCTTCAGTTCCTGAGAGTAGATGGGGTCGGAGGATCGCTCCTCCGCATCGTCGATGCATCCCCGAGGCATCGGCGATCCATCTGCGATGCATCGGCGATGCGCTGGCCACATCGGCGATGCACTGGCGCCGTCGACGTGCGGAAAATCAGGCTCCACACCGAGCCAAATCGCCGATGCATCGACGATGCGGCGCGAGCCTGCGACCTCATCTGCCCCGACTCGTCTCCGACCCCAACGCGGAGGCGTCGATGACTGCCCCTCCCGAAGTGCAGCGCCAGCGCCACAGCAGCAGGCGGGGGGTGGGGCAGCCCACCAGCGTGGTCACGGACTTCGCCGTGGGCCAGGGCCCGAAGTATTCACGGGCTGCGGGCGCAGCAGTGCGGTGGCCTGCCCGGGCGTGCGCTGGGAGGCTGCCGCCGCGCTCCGCCGCGGGAGGCGGGAGGGGCAGGAGAAGGAGGAGGAGGGGCAGGAGGGCAGGACAGATCGCGAAACAAAGTCACGCTACCACCCCTGCAGCGGAGTATTCGACTCAGCTCAAGGGGGGAATTCCCACATATGGGTAATTTACCCAGGACGTATATCAACTCAACAGAGTTCAGCAATCACCATCAAAGATGTCTTAATATCAAAAAGGTGGTTATGAGCTCGATGCGTATTATCCTTTTGCTAGTGCTTAGAATAGTTCAGGTTTGATATCAACGGCGCAGCTTGCGCCGTAACGGCTACGGAACGCTGCACCTGCCTCTGAGCTCGACTCCTTTACGTCCACTGCTCTATCCACGGCTCTGGTCGCAAAAGGTCTCTGTCCGCCGAACATGCAGAATATCGCGAGGCTGCCACCTCCAGTGGCTGACGGGTGCACCGCACGAGCGTGCACAACAAATGTCAAAATCCAAGAAGGCACTGCGACCATCAGGTCGCACACGAAATACTATTCGCGGAATTTCTTGCGCCGATCAAGCACAGGTGGCCTCAGGCTATCGTATACCTACTGCGCAGGGTTGTCAGCCTCTTCCGAAACGTGTTTCACACCGGCATTTAGCTAGGTAGCATTTGCCTTCATCCGAACTGAACGCAATGAGTTGCGCGCGTTGGCTAGCTTCCACCTGCGTTTTCTTCAACTCGTGTAGAGGATGCCCGTCCAGTTTCCCTTTTTCGTGACACCACCTACGCACATATCTCTACTGTCGAAAGACTAGTAAGTTTTCAGCACTTTAGTTCTCAAAAGCTCGCGCACATATGCTAATTAGGTGAAAGAAATGGCCTTTACCAGCTGAAACTTCAAATGGTCTGTTTCTAGATTGCTGAACAACGAACCTGAGTCGGTGAAGGCCTCCCCGCTAAGCACACACTTTCCTGATTGCCGAAGATTCGTCACATCATCAGCTGACTGGGGTTCTCTTCGAAGAAGGGCAGTAGAATCACTCGCATATCTAACATGTCACACTGATGTATGAGTTCCTGCACTCTAGACACCCCTACACACGCGGCTCTGTCTGCGTCCTGCAAACATCAACATACGAAGAGCATACGCATGAGACGGCTAGTTATCATGAGCTAGCAAAGCTACATATCATCGTAGCATTAAGAGAAGGATGGAGATTTCAGTTTTAGCTGATGCTTGATGCGTGGCATCTCCAACAGCAACTCGAGAAACTAGCACAAAGCCTTGCGATACTCCAAACCATGTGGAGACTGTTTCTCAAATATGCACAGTCTTTTAATCCGCTTGAGATCGATAAATGGCCAGCTTCTTGCCGATCCGCTACAAAAACACGACATAAAGCATAATGCCCTCTCGGATCTGAACCAACCACGCCAGTGCCCCCAACAATGTTAAGAAGCACGCAGTCAGCCCCTCCGTCAGTGGCCGGTCTTCCTCGTACACTTGAGATTGACTGGGCGCAACAAGGCTTCATAGATGCTGCGTAGTCAAACTAATCAAACAAAATGCACCCTCCATTCACTTCAAAGACTGCTCTATGTTCAGCTTGACAGCGTTGCCGGAGTGCTTCTGCAGCACCTTCTGAAACTGAGCCGAAGTTGGTCTCTCACCCGTTGCCTTATAACCAAAAAAAACGATATGAGTGCTCACCATCAACATCAACTTCCCGCCCCCCAACGTCAGGTATATCCTGGGACCAGGATATCGCCAGCATGATAGTCTCCTGCTTGAGACCCTGCTCCGCCTTCATCGAGGAAACGTTCGGCGCGTCAACTGTTCCGGATACCCCCTTTCAGCATATCCAAGCACTTTGCGGCGTCGCTGAAGCTTTCAAGGCCTGCATGGACCTCAAGACAGCACTCCCGGCGGGTCGCTTTCCTCCACGTCCACGAGGAAATAGCATGGATACTCGTCGCTCTGGCCCACCACGAACCTGCGGCGCCTCTTCGAACGCTGGCCTTTTTCAAGAACGCTTGAGAAATACCGAGTGATGCCATCGGCCGTTTTGACTGCACCGCGGCGGCCACATCTGCGCGCTGGCCCCAAGAACTGGCCGTTAATCGGACATCGCCCCCCTAGCACAACTGGTACCTGGGCTGCAGCTCGGCACGAGCACGCACATGCACGCATCCCAGCAACGCGCCCTCCAAGTCAGAACAGGTACCTGGTGGCCTAGCTGACCGCAGCACTATGTTCCACCCACCGCTATCCATGACTATCGTCAGGTGTAGGCCCTCTGCTTCTCGCTCCTGCTGCCAAGCCAACCAGAACTCCTGATCTACGTTCTCGACAACGTCATCTCCTGCATCGTCTGGTGACTCTCCGACTCCACGATCAGAGGCGTCGCTCTTGTTATCGGCGAAAACACCACTGGCGAATGAGCATGCCTCTCCACGCGTACTCCTCCTAGCAGCGGTACGCCAGGCTCTGCTCGCTGAGCCGTCTCCACCACTGCTGCTATACACAAACAGAACTGCCCCAGACATGTCTGCCCCCAGTTGCCATGGTCACCCAATAGCACCTCAACATTGATGCTCTGACCCCCTTTTCAGCTACGATGCATCGGTACTCTAACTCGTTGTCCTGCGACCGAACAACCACGCTGCCCTACCCGCCCTCACTCGGAGATGTCAACCTCGAAACTCCATGAGCACACACCTGCCAAGCAATTCTTCATCATCACTAGTTCGCGCGTCGCGTCCAGCACACCGCAGAACACCACGCCGCGCTCGATCGCATCCGCCGTTAACTGCCACCCTGCCGACGTCTGCACCCAGCCAGGCGTGGCTATCTGCAACTGAAGTTCGCCACGCACTTCCAGGCCTTGAACACGTCGTCGTTCTGGATCTGGTCTGCGCAGAGGTCATAGAACATGGCAAGATACACCATGGCTCAACGCAGGATCTCCACAGGCACCGTGAAATGCCTGCCCTGCACAGACCGCCACCTCGCCGTGCTCCAACTCGACCAGATATGCGGCACTTGCTGGCCCGACCCAGCCCGGTCGATCCTTTTGCGGCGAGTTCCTGAAGATCTCCACCTGATCGCCGCTGCTAAATTCCAGCTGCTCGCCGCCTGAGGCGCGCGCGACCCATCTGCCAGTCGCGGGCGCTGTTCGGCCATGGCAGAAATAACGCTGCCAACTAATCTCTTGAAATCGACGCACGTCTGAGACCGCCCACGCCAGTCTCATCCTGCATCCTGGCCTCGCCCACGACATCCTCGATCTGGGGCAGCAACCTCGGCGACCCCCCATGCAAAGACGACCATGGGTACCTTGTCCAGTAGATAGCAAAGAACTTCTGGACAGCACTGACTCGGACATAATATCGCTGAAAGTATCCGCTACGTTTTCTCCTTGATACTGCGATTGAGCGCGGTGCAACTGACATCGCTATATCTCGCGATGCATCACTTATATCCAGGCCATATTGGCCTTGGGCTTCACCTCACCACCAACAACACATGTTACATTGTTGCCCACGTCTTCGCTCCATCACTTCCCATAGCACCTTCTCCGCCCTACATCATGAGCTCTGGGGGGGGGGCAAGAACTCTGATCCATCTCGCAGTCATCATGGCCGAGATCGCTTTAGTCTCCTTGTCTGTGATCTCCTCGGCGACTGCCCACTTGATGCTTTCACATATCACATGCATAAGACTATAGCTTCTTATATGCAGGCCCGTCTCATCCGATCTAACATGAGACCCCCTGGACTGTCTGATTAAACCTATTATGAAATGTTCCGCGGTTCTGACATGCGGCGCGTCACGCGCCCCCATTCTGCAGATCCTGCACGCGCCCGCCACTTCTGCAACAAACTTCATCACCTCCTGTGGGACACCAACCAGCGACAAGAATCTAGTCATCTACGCAGCCCCCGCCCGGCACCATCTCCAATGCAGCCGACGCAACGCCTTCTTCTTCGCAAGGACATCCGCGCCGTGAAGCAAACGAGTCACGCCTGAAATCCAGGTTGCTGCCAGCGCCCTGACCTTCGTCGCCTCGAGGTACTAACTGCTGATATCGTCGATATCGAGATGCCGTGTCTCGTCCACACCGCAATCGCCCCTGTCGCACCCGCGCCAGCTGGCAATCGGGGCGCAGTGCCGGAGGTGCCAGCACAACTGCGCCATCATCTGCTCGTCCTTCGCCACCTGCGTCGGCCGGTAGCGCGCCCGCCTCGCCAGCTGGCGCACCAACCCGAAGCGCTGCTACTTCCGCCGCTGCAGCCCCCCATCCAACTCGCCATCTTCCAGCTCCACCGCCTCAGCGTCGCCGAATTCCTTCCACTCGACTAGCACCGCGACCCTCCTGGGCCTCCGCCGGTGCTTATTCGGCCGGTTTCGCTGCTGAGCCAGAAGACCCGCCTTCTGACCCCCCGCCGACCACGACTCCACCTGCTATGGGATCAGCCTGCAAGGGCGGTCCGTCCGTCGGGTCGAACACGTTGACCCGAGCACCCGCAGTCTCGGTCTTCTGACAGGCTTACCTGCCGCTTCCAGACCGAGCTTGCACAACTCATCAGGTCCTGTAGACTTCGCGCGACCCATGTCTGCCACGACAGTCCCAGCCAAGCACGCGGGACACTTGTAGTCGACATGTGGTAAATTCTGGCCATTCGCAATCTCCGTCGCGATGATGATCGGCACGTCTGACGAGCGGCGCTTGCGAAATCCAGGACGCACCCGCTCCACGGCAACGCCCAGCAGCGGACAATGTTTCCTGGCGTCTCCTGCCCATTGCTACTTTCGCCGACGCTACAATCCTGTCACACCCCACGCAAATCTTTCAGCAAGTCTCCACGGCCATACGTGAAGATGCCACAGCGCTGACACCTCGCAGCATATAATGATTGCCATCACAAGCTAGGTGAATATCTGCACGCTTCAGGCCGCGGAAGCAATAGATGAAGACGCACTATGATGCCAATATCTGGGTCGGCTTGCTCACGCGACCCCCGTCAGCAGCACGAGACCCCATCTGACACATATGAGTGTAACCAACAACGGTGCGCGGGCGCTGTCGTACCTTCGGCCATGGGTCGCACGCGCACACGTCGCTCAAGTTGGGCTGTTCACGCAACCAATCTCGGCCATCTCCGCGCTGCGCAAGATCCACAACTGCGCAGAAGGCCCACAGCTCCAAGGCGCACTCCAAGCCCCCCCCCCGCGCGCCGGAGCACAGCTGCCTGTTCATAAAAGATCAACTGCCGAAAGGCCCCCAAATTATATTCGCCATGACCACTGACCTCCGCGAAAAGCATTATGCTCGCCGGCCTGCGCCAAGTCCGCGCCCGCGCACGTGTCGAAGTTCTTGCCCGCCCGAACTCTGCAGCTAGCCAAAATTATGGAGGCCCTCGCTTGTCCGCCTGCAATCTCACAAAGATCAAATTCCACGTCCGTCATAGTTGACTCATAATATCCACGGCCTCCATGGCGTTGAAGATGTGCGCCACTGGCGTCTTCAGCACGCCGCAATCAGAAGGGTTCAAAATAGTCGTGACCCACACTCTGGATCACGTAGTCGTCGACCGCCGTCGCCCTCGCTGGTTTCGCCTGCACTAGGACACTCAGTCGTCAACGTCACGTCTTTGAACTGCCCAATCCACTCTTGTCCGCAAACATCGCAATGCTTTTCGAACTGCCTCGGTCGGTTGGTCGTCGCTGTCGTCGAGGCCGTCGGATCTGCCGAACCTGCCCCGGTCGCTGCTTTCTTCCATGTCTGGCGCCCTTTTCGACTCAGTCGGCACTGCAATGACTACCTCGTCCGTCGTGGGCTGCTCAGTAAACTCTAGTCAGCTCTGGTCGCGGTGACCATGACACTGTCAAGAAACGTCTTCTGAACCAACTGATTCATACGATCGACCATCGCACGATGATTCCCCACGCGAGGTTGTGTCAAATCACCAGGACGATCGAAGCAGTACTGCACGTGGGCCCCGCGCGCCCCCGATCTGCTTTGTCGCCGCCATCTGCGCGCCCATCTTCAGCGGCTTCGAAGTGAGCGGCGACTTTGCACTCCAGGCACACACCTGATAATGAGAAACGATCCCATCCTTCATGTCGGCGACTGACTGAACCGCGAACATCCGCCATGCTTTCGGTCGCCCTGGAGCGAGTATCACAAAAAGATCTACATCTCGACGACTGGCGAGGTAGGTCGCACATCTGCCCATGATATCCCAATCGCCGCGCGCCCAAAACTCGCCCTGCATCTTGGGAGCTCTGCAGCTACCGTGGATGAATCTCCCAGGAAGGTGCGGGGTGCTTTCAACCACGAAGAATTCAGAAATATAGTATCAGATACCATATGCAAATGCGGCCATGGGTCACTCAGCTGCAGCTGCTGCAACTGCACCTCCTCGCTGACCAACACCACGCACTCGCGCTGCACTCCGCCTTCCACCTCGCCCTCCTCGCCGGTAGTCTGACGCGACGGCCCTGAGGTCTGCGGCACTGCCTCTGGGCCGAGGCAGCCCAGCCCGCATCGGCTCGTCAGCTGGCGGAGGAAGACCAGTTCACCGAATAACGCTGGCTCGTCGGTGCACGGGTACTTGGAGTGGCCGAGATCACTGCTGAACTGGATCCTGCTGCCGAAGCGATCATGTCGCTTCGCCCTGGCCGCAGCCATCATCGCGTTGCTCGTCGCGCCGTCGTGCTTGCGCCTGGAAGGACTAATAAGAAAATGCCAACCACCTCACTTTGACCTATTCATCTGAAAATGACGACGGCCAAGCGAAGGTTCAACAGTTCAACCTTAATTCCGCCAGGCCCCAGGAACGCAATCTCGCCCGTCCTGCACCCGGTGATCGCGTCGTTGCGCCCCAGACCCTGAGCGCCCACGAGGCCAGGCACCCCCGAGTTCTCGGCGCACGGCGATTTGAACACCTCCTCGTGGCGTGCGCCATCCGCGCCCACCATGCTCGTCATCAGCCCCACCTCGCAGTTGGCCCGATGCGCTTGATCGCCGACGCGGGCTTCGCACCCAGGATCGATCAGCGCTTACCGCGCGACACTCGCACCGAACTCCGGGCATTTGGTTGCCCGACGTCGGGCCCGCTGATCGCTGCATGGTCCGCCGTGAGCTCCCGCGTCTGGAGGCGCGCCCACCTCGTCGTTCTGCAAAGTTATATTGCCGGCGAACACCTCGCAGACCTCCCCGATGTCCCCCGGGGCCCCCACGGTCCAAAATGATCAAGCGCCGAGGCTCTCGATGCGCATCACCTGCTCCGGATGCCGCCATCTGCGCCGCCTGACGGCGCCTCCCCCGGGGCGCCTCCGTCGGGGAGACTCGCTGCCATGAGGTGCGATAGCATTGGGTCCGCCCCCGCTGAAAATCTCGCGCAACGCTGATACAAAGTCCCCCATCATTGATGATGATGGAAGCGCCTCGTGAACTCCCCCAGCGACATTCCCCCGCGCGGGCTCCTCGATCGACGTCGCCAACGCGCGGCGCAACTGACATTCACGGGGATCTCCGACTGCCCCATTGCAAATTTACCCAGCCCATGCCAGGCAGAAATGCGCACGACCACGCGGCATCACCTTCCACGCCGCCGCGCGCCCCAAGCAAGCGACACAGTGACCCTCGCTTGTTTCGCGCCGAGGTTGGTCGCGCACAGGCCCGTCGACTGGGGCGCGAAGTACGGCTTCCAGTCGTTGTCCAGCCTCATTTATCTGATTGGTAACAATCGCGATCACAGCCCCCGTTGGTCCGCGCTGATTTTCTGGGAAACGAGTTACCTCATCATGAGTCGCCGCTTGCGGCGTAGTCTATCCTGGCTCTGCCGCTCGAACCGCTGCGGCTGACGTCGACGCCAGCTGCTGCGCCAAAGTGCCGGGCAAAACGGACCCACCCGGAACCATAGCCGACGACGATGAACCGCTGCCCGCGAGCATCATGCTCGGCACCGTAGCTCCCAAAGTCGAGGACACTCCGATCTGCGAGGGCGATGGCACTTCCATGCGCACAGGAAAAGCCCCACCACTCCAGCGCTACCAAACAGTGGCACCACCGCGCCCTAACAAATGTTAGCACAACCGCGCGTTGCGTAGGAGTCAACGCCGCTGCGATAACCTCAGGTGGCAGGCCCTGTCGCATCTGTTGCATGATCATAGGTCACCGCGTCGCCATCTTCATCTGATGCTGCTCGTATTGCATCATCTGCTGCTGGGGCAATGCCTCTAAATACGCTGCGTTTCCATAGTTGAAGCCTCCGACAGGTTGATCGTCATGTTCGTATTCTTGCTCAACTCCCTGCGCATCGCCGCCTTAAACTATCCATGCAGATGTCGCTGAGGCTCCACTCGGTACTCGATACTCGGCGCTGGCCTCCTCCGTCATGACGAATCTAGGAACCGACGGAAGACCTGCCAACGGTCCCGGAGCAAAAGCCGCTGGTGTCGCTGCCGGCGCAGTAGCTCCACCTCGAGCGTGCACATGACCTGTCGCCGCATGGTTAGGAGCAGATCCTTTCCTGTCACTGCCTTTGCGACAAATGGTGTTGGGTCGATTCGCAGATTGAGAATCGTCGTGGCTGTCCGCCCAGCCCAACGCGATTTCAATTTCTGCTCTTCCACTCTTGCCAAGCTTGCCAACTAAATCGACCTCGTCCTCATAGTAATGTATACGACGTAGCGGTCCACGATGCCTGTGCGGTGCTTTTCCCACGAAACGTATCCGCTTCTTGCGGTAGCGCTTGTCCTTCTGATTATAGAGCTCTACACGATCATGAAGGGACCGAGCTGATATAACAGGCCCACCATCTTCATGTCCGAACAATACCATGACTACTTCGCCATTGTCATCTGAGGTGTCGCTGTCATCGAAATACTACTCGCGGCAGCCCTGAGTCTGATAAGCCAGCGCTGGAGCAAACAGTCCACCCCCTTGCCATGCTGGCTGTACTGAACACTCTATAGATGCCGTCATAAACGTCGCGTGATGTGTGCGCATGACTGAAAGGCCATGCGTCGCCAGGTTCATGATGTTGCGACTTCCACTTCCACTCTCAGCAAGGTGCCCAAACCTCTGGATATATGAAAGAAACTGTCGGTACTGCATACCGCTCACTGAAAGCAATCCTTGAAACGGCGCGAGAACCTGCATTCAGTACCCACCTGGAAGACGTAAGGAGGTCAACAACATCCACGCGGCATGATAATGCTGAACTGCAAAATTTGAGCGGGCCCATGCTGTCTGCAGTACAAATTCTCCCAGCGCGTGAGCAACGTGTCTATGTTCTCGCCGGGCATGTGCGCGAATCCGTACAAGTCGGCCAGGCCCCGGAGGTAGACTCCTCCTCTAGCGGTAAGAACTGCCAGGCCAGAGCTTGAAGGATAAAACCTGCTCCTCTCAATCGCTGAAGCCGTGCGCAGTCGCAAAGGTCCAGATCAGCTCAATTTATCTTCGAGTGGAGAGGTAGTTCTCGAATCAGATCTCTCGCAATGCCTCCCAGCGATAACTCCAACTGTGGTCCTTTCTTGTTCTCCTCTAGGTTCGTCGCGCTACACAATGCCACCGCGACGGCCAACCAGTTCCTGAACGGGTACTGCTGCTCCATCTCTGGTGCCCAGTGGCGCATGTGTCATACTTCCTCTCATCAGGCTCCAGTCCCTCGGCTCCGGCACATGCTGTTCATAAGGCCATGCTGGTCGTCCGCGTCCCGTTCCTGCTCCACGACCATCTCCGAAAGGCTGAAACTGTCCGACTGGAGAACTGAACATCTTTGACATCTTTACTGAAGACCGGGCACGTCTCTGTCTGTGGAGCTGGCTGCGCCAGCTCTGCTGACAGCCAGAGTTGACGATGGCAACCTTGCTACCTCCACGCGTCTGGCGAAGACGTATATCAACTCAACATAGTTAAACAATCACCAGCAAAGATATTTTGATGACACATAAGTGTTTATGAGTTAGATGTTTATGATCATACTGTTATTGCTTGCAATAACTAGAGTTTGATATCAACTGCGCAGCTTTCGCCGCAATGGCTACGGAGCGTTGCACATGCCTCTGAGCTCGACTCCCTTACGTTCACTGCTCTATCAAGTCGGGAGGCTCTGGAAGGGTCAAAAATGTCGTGGGCCAAGGGGGGAGATCAGGGAGCGTGTCCCGGCCCTGTTTTGATCCGCGTCCACGTCCTGGTCCTCGTCCTCCTCCTCCTCCTCCTCGTCCTCCTCCTCCTCAGCCTCCTCCTCGTCCTCCTCCTGCTACTCCTCCTCCTCCTCCTCCTCCTCCTCCTCCTCCTCCTCCTCCGCCTCCTCCTCCTCTCCTCCTCCTCCTCCTCCTCCCCCTCCTCCCCCTCCTCCTTCCCCTTCCCCCTCCACCTCCTCCTCCTCACCACCATCGTAGGTGTTGACGTTGACCCCCTTATGCGGATGTCCTCCTGTCCTCCTCCTCCGCCTTCCCCTCCTTCCCCTCCTCCTCCCCTCCCCCTCCCCCACATCCTCCTCCTCCCTCCTCCTCCTCCCTCCTCCTCCTCCTCCTCCTCCTCCTCCTCCTCCTCCTCCTCCTCCTCCTCCTCCTCCTCCTCCTCCTCCTCCTCCTCCTCCTACTCCTCCTCCTCCTCCTCCTCCTCCTCCTCCTCCTCCTCCTCCGCCTCCTCCTCCTCCTCCTCCTCCTCCTCCTCCTCCTCCTCCTCCTCCTCCTCCTCCTCCTCCTCCTCCTCCTCCTCCTCCTCCTCCTCCTCCTCCTCCTCCTCCTCCTCCTCCTCCTATTCCTCCTCCTCCACCTCCTCCGCCTCCTCCTCCGCCTCCTCCTCCGCCTCATCCTCGCCTCCTCCTCCGCCTCCTCCTCCTCCTCCGCCTCCTCCTCCACCTCCTCCTCCGCCTCCTCCTCCTCCTCCTCCTCGTCCTCGTCCTCCTCCTCCTCCTCCTCCTCCTCCTCCCCCTCTTCCTCCTTCTCCTTCTCCTCCTCCCTTTCCTCACCGCAGCGAAGGGAGGGCGGCAGGAAAAAGCGCCGGAGGCGCCTCCGTGACGGAGCACCACACAGGATGGCGCGTGCGCCCGGCCCGACCCCGAAGGCCCGAGCCGAGCTGCGACGGCGGCAAGGACAAGGGGGAAGATCAGGACGAGGAGGAGGACGAGGGGCCGCATCCTCGACCCAGACGGGCCTTCGCCCGCGGCGAAGCACGCGGAGGCGAAAAGAGGACAAGAACGAGGAGGAAGGAGGAGGAGGAGGAGGAGGACGACGACGAGGATGAGGAGGAAGAGGGGGAGGAGGAGGAGGAGGAGGAGGAGGAGGAGGAGGAGGAGGAGGAGGAGGAGGAGGAGGGGAGGAGGAGGAAGAGGAGGAGGAGGAGGAGGAGGAGAAGGAAGAAGACGAGGAGGCCGGTGGCCCTTGGAGCGGTGCTCTAAGGGCAGCCTGGCCCCAGTTCGATCATTGCCTCAGAACCGATCGGCCCTGGGAAAGAGGCTACATCCAGAGGCCCCTGCAGCCACCACGAACCAGGAAACAGATGGAGCAAGAAGAAGGAACTTGAAATCGGTGGAAGGGGAGAAGGAGGAGGAGGCGGAGGAGGAGGAGGAGGAAGAGGAGGAGGAGAAGAGGGACTCTCCCACACGCTGCTTGCGTGCGGGCGGACCTCGAAAGAGGAGACGTCTCCCACGTGGTGCCTGCGCGCAAGCGACCTTCAAATCACAAATCGACCTGCAGACGCTCATCAGCGCCAAGGCCCCTACGACGGGGCAAACGGCGTTTATGGCCCCCCTTGGTCCGGAAGCGAAAGCAGCCTGCACCAAGTATACGTAAGCTGGGCGGCTAACGCTTGGCAGCGGATGGCGCATACGAGGCTCCGGCCTGCGCCAAGCGCGGCCCTGTCGCGCTCCAAGGGGGGGCGCGCGCGGGCGCCACGGACAAGAAATCGAGGAACCGAGGGGGAAAGAGATAATAAAATTATCCTGGCGAAGGACCCAACCATGCGCAGTTGTGAATACCGCAATTCTGAATATCAAATTTGCCCGCGCTCCTTATGGGGCCACGAACCGCGCGAGGGGCGCGCCGAGATGCACGGCGGGGCACGCGACGCGAGCGAAGACGATAGGTCTGCGCGCGAGAGACTGAGCGCGAGTGAGTCTGATTGTGAATGACTCTGCGTGCGAATCAATCCACGCGCATAAACGTCGACGCCCATGTCGGCGCGCCCCTCCCGAGGATCGCGCCCGCTTCATCCCCGTTCTTTTTCTCTCTCTTTGCCCGCGCGCGCCCATGTCCGAGGCTGCGGGCGCGGCGCCACGCGGGGCCCCCGCGACGCGCGCCGGTCGCCCCAAAGGGGCCCCGGCGACGCGCGCGGGTGGTCCGCTGCGCGGAGCAGAGAGAACTGGCTGGCTGATAGCGGGCAAAGCTGCGGCCGCCAGGCAGAGAGACGACGGGGGCGAGCGAGGCTCTGGGCAGAGCGCAGCCCGGACTTCACGCGACGCGCGCTGGTCGCCTCCAGAGGGCCCCAGCGATGCGCGCGGGTTGCCCGCGGCGCGAAGCCAAACAGTCAGACCGTCGAGAGACCGCGAGGCTCGGGCGGGTCGCTTTTCAAGTCAAGCCTCGCAGATAAACTCGGTGAAGTCCAGCTCCCTGGCGAGGGCCGTCGCCTCCCTCCTGCGCCGCTTCGTGCGCGTAGCAAACTGCTCCAGCTGCTTCCGTAATCCCTCTGGCGGCCCTGCCGGGAAGAACTCGATGCGCGGCGCCCGCGTGAGGAGGAGGTCCTCGTGGCGCGTGGCGCGCGAGAGCAGCGCGAAGACCTCCACCCGCCAGTCGTCGTCTTCCCGCCTGCCGTTCCCCACCTCGTGGCGGCCGCAGTCCAGGATCACGCCTGGGCGACGTCGGCCGAGGGGGCAGCGCGCTGGACAGCCGATGGCCCAGGGCGAGAGTCCACGAGACGAAGAGAAGGTTTCCAAAACGTGTGAGGGGCCACGAAACGCGTGAGGGGCGTGCCCAAATAGGGCGGCGCCGCCATGCGGGCAGCGCCGCTGGGGCCTTAGATGAAGCTCCCTATGGGGCCACAAAAGGTGTGAGGGGTGTGCCAAAATGGGGCGGCGCCGCCATGCGGGCTGCGCCACTGGGACCCTAGATGGGACTCCCTATGGGGCCACGAAACGTGTAAGGGGTGTGCCAAAATGAGGCGGCGCCGCCATGCGGGCTGCGCCACTGGGATTTCAGGTGGAGCTCCCTATGGGGCCACGAAACGTGTGAGGGGTGTGTCAAAATGGGGAGGCGCCGCCATGCGGGCTGCGCCAGTGGAACCTTAGGTGGAACCCCCTTTTTTTATGGGGCCACGAAAGTGTAAGGGGCGTGCCGAGACAGAGACACGCGGAGAACAAAGGCAAGGAGGGGGAGGACGGAGGAGGAGGAGGAGAGGAGGAAGGACACGCGGGGCACCGTCTCTTTAAAACGAGGACCCCACACCACAGGATGGTCGGAAAAAAGGAGAAAGAAGGGAGGAGGAAGATGAGGAGGAAGAGGAGGTGGAGGAGGAGGAGGAGAAGGAGAAAGAGAAGAGGAAGAGGAAGAGGAGGAGGAAATGAAGGAGGAACAGAGCGGAAGCGAAACAGGGACAGCAGCAGTGGCGGGAGCTTTGGCAAGAGCTGAAGCAACGAGAGAACGGGAGGGTGAAGAGGGAGGGAAGAAGAGAGTCGGAGGGAGAGAAGGGAGCAGGGAAAAAGGAGGGAAGGTGCAGCAGGAGCAGCGAAATCTGGTGAAAGGGTGCCCCGATCGCTCTGGCCTGCGAGTGCGAAGAGGTTCGCGCCGAGCTCTTTCGAATTCAATGGGGAAGTCGCCCACGTGGTCCCTCCCACAAGTGGCGCCCCATGGCTGGAAGTCAATCAGGCTCATGCCTGATATTGGCAATGCCATGACCCGAGCCTTGTTTGAAACTCTAGCGAACCCCAAAGACTAATTTGACCACCGTGCCGCAGGCCGTGAGTGAATGGTCTGAAATGAGGATCGCGGGTTGTAGAAAGCCACCACTTTTTGGCGGACGACTTGTAAGAGCCTCTTGTAGATAGGCAGTGTCACGGGATGGCAAGGGAGATGATCATCATGATCATGTTCCTGTCGGGGGTCGGCCGACTTCCAGGCCCCGGCTTGGAGGGTCGGCACCAGGCCAGGTCCCGACCCCCAAGCTCGGGGGGGCGTACAGCAGATAGACAGGAAGATCCACGAGGCCAGTAAACCGGGGAAAAAGGAGGGTGAGAGGGGGGGAGAGAGAGAAAGAGAGAGAAGGGATGAGGAAGGGACCGAGGGAGCAGGAGTAGCAGGAGAATGAGCAGGAGCGTGAACTGCACAGGACCGCTCGACTGGACGACCGCTCGCCCAGAAGTAGACCGCTCGCCCGAGACCCGCGCGCCAAGAGACCGCTCGCCTGAAGCCCGCTCGCCGCGAGACCGCTCGCCCGGGGACCGCTCGCCTTTAAGCCCGTTCGCCCGGAAGCGTGCTCTGGGTCAGGTCAAGCCTTTCTTCCGCCGCATCCACCACACCTTATGGGGCGCGCGCTCTGTACATGCCCAAGCACGGGGAGCTCCCGCGGGCCCTTTTGGCAAAATCGCACCAGTGCACGAAAAGCCACGTGCACGTTCACGCTTCGACGTGGACGCTGACCCGGCAGCTCATCGGCCTTCGCCCCGGGGGCCCTGCTCAGCGGGCTGCCTTCACCACGTCGTTGAACTCGCAGCAGAACGCCTTGGTAGCGGCATTCGCCGCCTGAGGTTCCACCGAGGAGAACATATTGTCGGACACTGTCCCGGGGACGAACTTGGCAAAAGCGCTGTAGACGCCCATGACTGTCGGGGTCGGCACCGAAACGACCACGCGGACGAGCGTTGCGCTCACGGCCTCGTAGCCGGCGGCAGAGGTCACGCCCTTGGCGTCGATGCCGCCGCTGGCCTTGCGGCGCGCCTCCGCCGCCGCCCTCAGCGCGCCCCCGTCCGCCGCGGCGCCCACGACGATCGCCTTGCCGGCGGCCTTCAGGGCATCCTTCGCCGAGACGCTGGGGAGAAGCTTCTGGCAGATGCCCGATGTCAAATCCATGGGCTTCAGGAACGGGTAGGACGCGTGCGAAAGTTTCTTACCTGCTGCGCCGACGCTGTCGCTCGAGGGCGCCGCAGCAGCGGGTCCAGGCGAAGACACCTGGTCCATCTTCACCACGTCCTTAAAGGTCATGAAGACCGAATACGCCTTCTCGGCATCGGCACCGCTCACCAAAATCATCACGCACGCAGGGACCCCCGAGTCCAAAATGGCCAAAACAGGCTTGTAGACACACATACTCGTGGACTCTGGCACGGAGGCGATAACGCGGCCGACCGCCGGATTCAAGGCATCACATCGGCCAGCGAGGTCACGCCGCTCGCGCCGCTGATGCTGCCGACGGCCTTGTGGTGGGCCTCCGTCGCCGCCTCCAAGCGCTTCGGGTCTGCCTGGGCGCCCATCACGATCAGACGTCGATGGCGTTCAAGGCCTCGAGAGGCTGGAACTTCCCAGGAGCCTCCTTGGCGGAGGCGCGCGAGTCGACGCAGAGCTTGTTCGCAGCATTCGCCGATTTCATCCGCCAGCACGGGAAGGCTGAGCGCCGCGGCAGCGGAGGCTGCAGCAAGCGACTCGACGCGATCGCGCTCGGGCCCTGGCACAAAGGTGCCACTGTGAAGGCAAGTGACTGCCGCGATTGCCCCGCAAGCGGCTGAAAGCACACGCCAACCGCAAGCCATTCCGATGCTGCCGAGCCGATCAATCTGCCTCAAATACGCAAATCTGCCTCAGCGGGCTGAGCAAATCTGCCTCCAAAAGAAACCTGGGCGGGGCAGTCCCTGACGGGCGGGACGGGCGAGCACACCCTGACAGGCATGTCGGGCGGGTGGACCCGAACACCTATTAATAGCGGGCCAGGTCGGGCGGTCGGAATATTCACGCGGGCGGGCAACGCGTCAACCGGGCACGGGCGGGCTGGGAAGTCTCCAACGGGCGGGTGGGCGAGCGGACCATGACGGGCGGGCCTTGCGGGCGGACAGCGGGCGAGTTGGGCGGGCGAGACGTCAAAGCTGGCGGGCGGGCTTCTGCCAGATCTCTGCCAGGGCAGTCTCTGCCTGATCGGGTTCATGCGGGAGCGGGCTACTGCGGGAGCGAGCTTGTGCCAGAACGGTCATCGTCCTCGCCGTCGTCAGTCGTCGGTCGTCGGTTGTCGGTCGTCGTCCGTCGTCCGTCGTCCGTCATTGTCGTCATCGTCGTCGTCGACGTCGTCGTCATCTTCGTCGCCGTCGGTCGTCGGTCGTCGGTCGTTGGTCCTGAATTTTCGATCGTCGTCGTCGTCGTCGTCGGTCGTCCGTCGTCCGCCGTCAGCCGTCCGCCATCAGTCATCATTCATCGGTCGTCGGTCGTCGGTCGTCCGTCGTCGTCCTCGGTCGTCGGTCGTCGGTCGTACGCCGTCCGTCGTCGTCGTCCTCGTCGTTCGCTATTTTCGACGTCGTCGGTCGTCTATCGTCAGGTCGTCGGTTGTCGGTCGTCGGTCGCCGTCGTCGGACGTCGGTCACCGGTCGTCGGTCGTCTGTCGTCCGTCGTCCGTCGTTCTCCTCATCGTCGTCGTCTGCGTCGTCGTCGGCCGTCGGTCGTCGGTCGTCGGTCGTTGGTCGTCGGTCGTCGGTCCTCCGTCCTCGGTCGTCGGTCGTTGGTCGTCGGTCGTCGGTCGTCGGTCGTCGGTCGGTCGTCCGTCGTCAGTCGTCGTCCTCGTCGTCGTCATTATCTTCGTCGTCGTGGTCGTCGTCGTTCGTCGCTCGTCGGTCGACGGTCGTCTGTCGTCGGTCGTCGTCGTCGGTCGTCGGTCGTCGGTCGTCGGTCGTCGGTCGTACATGGTCGGTCGCCGGTCGTCGGTCGTCGTCGACCTCGTTGTCATCGTCGTCGCCGTAATATTCAACGTCGTCGTCGTCATCGGCCGTCGGTCGTCGGTCGTCGGTCCTCGTCGTCGTCGTACTCGCCGTCGTCGACGGTCGTCGCTGTCGCTTGTCGTCGTCAGTCGTCGTTCGTCGCCTGTCGGTCGTGGGTCGTCCGGCGTCGGTCGTCGGTCGTCGGTGGGCGGCCCGTGCACTGGCTGGGTCCGCCGAAAATTCGCACGGTGTGCGCCCGTGGCCGGCTCGCGGGCGTCCCGTGCGACGTCTGGGTCCGCTGAGGCTTCGCCACGCGGGCGCCTCCTGGGCGCCCCGTGCGCGGGCCAGGTCCGATGTGGTCTCGCATGGTGGGCGCCTGTGGGCACCCTCGTGGGTCCCGCTGCACATTGCACCCTGCAGCTTCCACCGCATAGATTGCACCACATAGCCCACCTCAGACATGTGCGGCACCAAGAATCTGCATGTGTTCTAGCTTGCACCATACACCTTGCCCTTCACGGCATGCACCTCATGTGCTGCACCGCGCATATAGCTTGCAACGCATGACTTGCACCACGTAGATCGCACCACTGAGCTTGCACCGCGGATTTCACGCATCCAACTTCATTGACGCAGCGTGTGGGGTCCACGCCGCTCCTGTCCGAGGTGTACCTTTTCCTGCGCAAGCTCTTCAGCACCGCCTGCACCCCGCGCCCTCCGGCCGCCTGAGGCCCCCGCGCCCTGTCTCCCCAATTAATGCTTTGCGCGGCCCGCCTAGCTCTTCACCGGAAGAGGCTCGCTCTCGACCCGCAGACCAAAAAAGTGGGGTCCACGCTGGCAAACATGTATGACCTGGGGGCAATGCTGGGTCTGAATCAACCGGACAAAATATGTGGGCACACCGGCCGTCCCTGTCAAGAACTAATGCGAAGTGATGGCGGGGCGCCCGCACCTTGTACTGTGTGGGGCCCACCTGCAATTCGGACGTCACTCTTGGGCAAGGCGGCGGGAAGGTGCTCGCTGAGCCTGGTCAGCGGCCACCTGGGTGAGAGAGGGGGTGCTCTTCAATACGGAGCACAGGTGATGGTGAGGGAGAGGCGGAAGGGGAGGGGAAAAGGACCCTGGACACCGAAGCGCAGCCCAGCGCGGCCAGCGGACTCGGCCTCGGATAAAAGAGAGGAAGGAGGAGAAGAGAGAACGGAGAAGAAGGAGTCCAAAGGAGGACTCCTCTCCTTTCTCCCCCTCCCTCCTCCTACCCATTCTCTTCCTCATGTCACCTCCTCGTCTCCCCGTACAGCCCCGCATGATGAAACTCTGGGTAAGGGGGATATTTCGAGGCGCCCATGAGGAGATCACGAAAAACAGACTGCTTCAATAGATACATACGTATATACATATACATATGTGTATATGTAGAAAAAACGCAGGAGCACTGCAACTGGCTAAATGCGGTGACCATGCTATCAAAGCTGCTACGATCAAAACGGGTCGTTTGTCATGTCACTCTCCCTCCGTTTGATCCACCCCTGCATACACTCCATGCCGCCGCTCCTCCGGGAAAGATGTCGTCAAGCTGCATCACGCCGCGCCCATCCTCGTTCACCACTGTACCAGCGGCACGTTGGGGCGTGTCCGACTTAGGATTGCTGATCGGGTTGGGGGTGATGCCCACTAAAGTCAAAAATACGATCGAGAAAATTATCAACAAAGAAAGCTGGGCCAGCTTTTCAGAAGTTTGCTGAGGAAACGCTGGGCCAGTAGAGCCAGGAACGTACACGATTCAGTTCTAGGATCCAAGGCTACCAATCCCCTTAAGAAACTGAGCCAGCTTTCCAGCAAGTTGGTTAAGAAACACTGGGCCAGCTTTTCGGGGGAAGGTGTCTTACTCGTAAGCGGAAGCGTAGACGTGTTCCCTGCCGATTGTCCCACCTCACGACGGCCCTAAGACGGCCCGAAACACCGCTCAGAAACCGCTGCAGGACGCCCCAGTGCGATCCCAAGGCAGCCCGACGAGCCCCAATAGGCTCCAAAATCTCCACCAATGTGCCTCAAGAAGTCGCCAGAAGCTTCGAAAACGACGCTCAACGAAACCTCCAGCGAGGCCGAAGAGCCGAAACTCACTGAAGCGCCAACTCATCGAAGCGCCAATTGGCCTAAGATTGCCTCGAGAAGCCCTCAGAAAGCCACAGGAAGCCCCCCAACATGACAAGAAGGCCACAAGAGAGCCTGAGGACAAGCCTAGGATGACTGGAGAACACCTCGAGACGGTCCAAGAGTGCCCCGAAGACGTTCCAACACGGACTCAAGACCCGCCCAAACGTTCTCAAGATGGTCAGACCGAGGCTTTTCGGGAGAACTCGGTAGAACCATGGCGCCGAAGACGGCCCCGACGAGCCCTCAACGACCCCCCAGCATGCTCCAAAAAGGCCGTAAAGACGCATCAAAGATGCCTTCAAGAGAGAGAAGGGAGGAGCAGGTCGAGGAGGACAGAGAAGACAAAAGACGAAAGAAAGGGAAGACGGCCCTGCGGACAAGGAACGGCGTTCAAACCCCGCGCCAAGTCAAACTGGGCACTGAACTAGAGAGGATGTTGAACTCGATCTTATTCCTGCTGCAGTAACCTCCTGGTCATTAAACCATAATTATCCTGCTTCCTGCCCGCCGCCATTTCGGCCTCGACCTCTGCGGCCTCTTATTCACTTCTTCATCTCATTATGATACGTATGATCATTCCGATTGCCATTGCCATGGATATTATCCTCACTTACCTCCACCCCCTCCCTCCCTTCCTCCATTCCCCCCCTCCCTCGTCTCCACTCCCTCCACTCCACTCCCCATCCCATCCCTCCTCTCACCTCCCTATCTATCGCTGCTACATCTTTATACAGAACACCTCCCCCGCTCGATTGGCCGCCGCCGCCATCCTTGTCGGAAAAGGGTACAAAGTGCGCATTGCAGTAAACACTGGACCACACGCAGGCGCCGAATCATCGTGTTGCAACGCTTGTTCGGCTGGAGTGGTGTGGGGCGGTCGTGTTACTCGCCGCGCGGTGGCCGACCAACCCTGGGAAAATCCCTGTGACCTGATCGAGGCGAACACACCATACAACAGACTTGCCACCTCACCGCCACACTGCGTGCTCTTGCCGACAGGGGCGATGGGAGTGTCGACAACGTGCCCGATGAGCGCCACCACGAGCACTCGTGCAGCCGGCGCACCAGTCGCGCGCTGCGCGCACGGCGCACCTGGCACGCCTGGCACGCCTGGCTCACGGGGCGCACCCACCTGGCGCACCGGGCGCGCCTGGCACGCGCTGGAACACCAGGGCACCTGGCGCACCTGGCGCGCGTGGCGCACCTGGCGCGCGCGGTGCCCCTCGCGAGACTGGGCGCGCACGGCGATCTGTGCCAGCCCCTGGATGGATCTCCGTCGGACGGTAGCCAGCGCCTGCGCCGAATGTGGGGTGCCACTTCTGTGGGGTGGCGGCGGGTGGAAGGGAGCGAAACGGTCTGCGGCGTTGCCGTTGGGAACTTGACCCTCCCCTGACCTTCCCCACGGGTCCTCCCACCCCTCCTCTCCCCAGCCCTCCCTCTCGTGGTTGGCTTCCCCCTGGCGGCTAGCGCGGGCCCATCAGCTCCCAAGACAGATCTACAGATCTGGGCAAAGTGTGGCTCGCACTCGGCAGTGAGATTGATCCGACGCCACCCCAGTCCCTCAAATATATTTCTGATAGTCCGATGTCGCACATACTTGACAAAGCACAACTCATGACAGGAGGCGGGATGAAGCATGATCACACAAAAACACCCCCGTGCAGTCGGAAAGGGCGGCCAACGTCGAAAAGAGGCCAAGAGAACGTGGCCGGCGTCACGAGAGAACTAACACTCACTGCACGTGCGGATCGTGAGAATTGTTGATGACCTCTGATACCCCGAGCACACCGACAAGGTGGCCAGCGCTGAGGCGGAAGCGCCACTGGAAGAGAACGCATCGAGAGTGAGGGAAAGCAAGGGAAGGAGAGGGGAGGGAGAGGATTCGAGATGGGAATGAGGTCTGGCTTATCAGGCCCGTCGCTAACGTGCCTGCAAAGGGTTCGCAACAGCGTGCGCCGATGGGGAGCCTCAGCTCCGCCGGGAAAATAATCTGGCTGCGGAAAACCATGTTCAGACTGTCGGCCGACTCGTAACTCTGGGCTGCCAGGTGCATGGCCAGAGAGCGAGCGAGCGATCACGCCAGCGTGCGGCGTGGCAGGCGGCCGCAGCTCGGCCAGCATAGGACAACAGAAAAAAGGAGGGCTGCCCAGTGGCGGGAACGCTGCTCCGACAGAGGAACTCGCACGAGCTCTCTGCACCCACGGTTCCTGTAGCAAGAATCGTGCCTTTTTCTCTGACTCAGGATAGCCGTAGTGCGAGGCCGCGTCTGCCCAGAGTCTCACCACGACCACTTGTCCTGCCTCTTCACGACCTCTGCCGCGCTGCTGGGCAGCGGCAAGCCGCAGGACTTCATGTCGTACTCCATCATCTCGTAGACCAGCTCCTTGAAGGAGCACTCGGGCTCCCAACCCACCTCCTTCTTGGCCTTGGAGGGATCACCCAGCAGCGTGTCCACCTCCGTGGGCCGGAAGTACCTCGGCGAGATCTGAACTTTCACCTGCCCCGACTTCGCGTCGATTCCCTCCTCCGAGAGGCCCTCGCCACGCCAGGTGATGGGCTTCTCCACCATCTCGAAACACAGTGTCACCAAATCGCGGACGCTGTACTGCTTGCCCGTGGCAAGCACGTAGTCGACAGGCTTCTCCTTGCCAAGGGAGGGCGGCAGGGCGAGGCGGGTTCGGACAAAGAGGAAAAGGAGGCAAAGGTCGGAGGGAGAGGGAGAGGCGGAGGTGGACGAGGTGGCGGAGGAGGCCGGGAAGAAGAGGGAGAAGGAGGAGCAGCATGCGCGGGAGGGATGATGAGGGGGCCTGCTGCAAGAACATCCACATGCCCTTGACGTAGTCCCGGGCGTGGCCCCAGTCGCGCAGGGAGTCGATGTTTCCTAGGATGAGCTTTTCCTGGAAGGAGCACGACGAGGGCGGAGGAGGGAGAAGGGAGGAGCCGCGGGGGGATGAGGACGAGGAGGAGTGCAACGAGGAGACGGAGGGGGAGAAGGAGCAGGAGGGAGCAAAAGGTGGAGGGAGGAGGGAGGGAGGCCGGAGGTGGGAAGGGGGGAAGAGGGAGGAGGGGAGAGGATGTAGGGATCATATCCTTCTTGCCCGCGGCGATCAGCGCTACGTCGTGCGTGACCTTCTTGGTCACAAAGGTTCCGCCGCGTCTCGGGGACTCGTGATTGAAGAGGATGCCGTTGAGCGCAAACATGCCGTACGCCTCGCGGTAGTTCACCACGATCCAGTACGCGTACAGCTTCGCCACTGCGTACGGGGAACGCGGGTAGAAGGGTGTCGACTCCTTCTGGGGAATCTCCTGCACCATGCCGTACAGCTCAGAGGTGGAGGCCTGGTAGAAGCGCGTGGTCTTCTCCAGGCCCGCCGTGCGGATGGCCTCCAGCAGCCTCAGCGTGCCCACGCCGTCTGCCTGGGCGGTGTACTCCGGCTCCTCGAACGACACCTTCACGTGGGACTGCGCCGCCAGATTGAAGACCTCGTCGGGCTTCACCCTTGCGACGATGGCGGCCATGTTGGAGCTGTCCACGAGGTCGCCGTAGTGGAGCTGGACCTTGTCGAAGATGTGATCAATCCTGGCGGTGTTGAACGAGGATGAGCGCCTGATGATGCCGTGCACGCAGTAATCCTTGCTGAGGAGCAGCTCCGCCAGATATGAGCCGTCCTGGCCCGTGATGCCGGTGATGAGGGCGGTCTTGCGCATCGCGGCGGGGGTGCGGTCCGCGGGCGGAGCCGCGGGGGGCCGGGGGCAGGGTCTGAATGGTGCTCGCTGGAGGAGGGCAGCCGAGAGTGTTTCGTAGTGATGACGGCAGTGGCTGTGGCGACAGCAACACCAACACCAACACCAATTTCGGCGGCGTGCCTCCACCGAGGGAAGAAGATCCCGATTTCGGTGATGGTGGTAATATTCTGGCTTCCAGGGTGGCCGAACCATTACCACCAACACCGAAAATCTAGGATCACCTTTAGAGGAAAGAGAACTGTGCACATACACCGATTCTGGCCAGGCCCATCCTGAGCCCAGGATCGGTGCATACGCCCTCTCACCCTGGCCAGGAGGGTGTATGCACCGATCCTGGGTCGAGGGTGGGCGTTGTCAGGATCGGTGCATGTGCATAGTTCTCTTCCCCCGAGACAGTTGCTTCGTACTGCTGGCGGCAGTGGGCGTGGCGACGAGGACGTGGTGATGGTGACGGCGCCGATGTTTATGACCGATGGCGGTAGTAGTAGCTATGAAGATCACCGAGCGAACGCGCAGGCGACGACGACGACGACGACGACGACGACGACGCGACGACGACTGCGACTGTGACTGAAACCACCAACAGCGAAGTCCCTTGGACGACGAACGATGCGAACCTTGGCGTCAAAGTTGTGTCCGTCACTGGGCCGCATTGGGGCCCTCCTCGGGGACCTCTCGAGAGGCGCTCGGGGGCAACTTGGGGGCATCTTGGGACCCTCTTGGGCAGTCGTGGGGCGACTTCGGGGCCTCTAGGGTCGTTTTGGGACCTTCCTGGACTCTCCTTTGGGCCCTCTTGGGCCGTCTTGTGGCCCTCTTGGACCGTCTTGGGGCCGTCTTGGTGGTTTCCTGGGCCGTCCTGGGGCGACCTGGGAGGCCCCTCGGGCCCCCCTTGGGCAGTCCGAAAAGGAAAAACGAGACGCTAAAAAACGCAACAATTTGCGCCGTTGGGCGCCCACTTGGGAATCCTCTGGGGGGGGGGCCTTTTGGGGTCTCGGGGGCCTCTGGGACCGTCTTGTGGCCTATTGGGCCATATTGCTGCCTTCCAGATCCGTATTGGGGGCGTCTGGGGCCGTCTTGGGGACAACTTGGGCCATAAAGGACCCCTCATGCGGGCTCTCTGGGGCCATCTTGGCGCCCTCTTGGGCCGTCGCGTGGCCCTCCTGGGCCGTGTCGGGGCCGCCGTCTATGGCGTCAAAGCTGTGTCCGTCACTGGGCCGCCTCGGGACGGGACCGTGGAGGGCGGGAAAGGGGCAAAATGTAGGCGTCTGAAAAAGTGTCTCAAGACCCAGCGTCTGAAGAAGAACCATCCGCCTGCCCCCTTTGTGGGGCCATCAGGCTGCGAGGCGCAGGCGTTCCAGTTCCCTGCGTCAGTTCCAATACGATGTTCTAGGTATAGGGATGATATGTTCTAGTTTCACTCTTGTAATGGTTCAACTCCGCACGAGGGGGGGGGGGGCGAAAAGAAGCCAAGCCAGAATGCCATCCCCAGAATATAGATGGATCCCCCTGGGACGCGTAAAATACCGCAGATTCGCGCTCCCGAGGCCACAATCACAATCACTCGTGACGTACGCCAGATTCGCGCTCCCGAAGCCACAATCCAATGACAATTACGCCAGATTCGCGCTCCCGAGGCCACAACCCCTGGCAAAACACACCAGATCCGCGCTCCCAACGCCAGAACCGCTTTTTCGCTTTAACAGTTACCCTGTTCTAAAATATCAGCCAGCGTAAATTCCAAATAGATAAAGGACAGAAGGAGGACGTGAGGAGGATGGGAGGAGGACGAAAGAAGGACAGGAGCAGGACGGGAGGAGAACGGGAGGAACAAAATCAAGCAAGCGCAAGCAATCAAGCGGAAGCAAGCAAGCGCAAGCGAGTTACAACAAGCAAGCAAGAGCCAGCGATCAAGTGCAAGCAAGCAAGGGCAAGCAAGAGCAAGCAAGCGAGAGCAAGCAAGCAAAAGCAAGCAAGCAAGTGCCATTGGAAGAAAGGAGGGGACCATTGGAAAAAGGGGGGGTCGTAAAGACCAATTACCCATGATGGGCTAGGACTCCTATAGGGCAAGCCTATTTGGAGAATTACGCCTGACTTTCGCTCCCCAACCCACGCGCTCCTCAAGTCACAACCCCTCGTAACGTACGCCGTATTCGGGATCAAGAGGCCACAATCCCGAGACAATCATACTAGATTTAGGTCGGGCCTGTCCCCCTACAGGCGGATCTGGGGCGAATGACCAAAAATACCCTGAAAAGACCCGGAAATGGTCAAACAAATAATAACAAAATCGTCCCCAAGCGATTGTTTTACTATTTCTGAAATTTCCTCCTGTAGAGGGACAGTGAAGGGGCCCTGGGACACACAAATGAATACACACAAATAAAAATATTCCCCATATTTTCAAATATTTTCTGGGTGTTTGTCTTCCCCCCCACTTCCCATATTTTCCCATATTTTCTGGGAGTCGATGATTAATTGTGTATGTGTGTTTTTGTCCCCTCCTGAGACAGGCCCGACTTAACACTGGATCCGCGTTCCCCAAGCCACCACCCCTCGTGTTCAAAAATTGCGAGGCGCGGGAGCCAGACGCCGCAGAGTCCCTTTTGCACCCTCTGCCCAGAAGCGCCGTGCCCCCTCTCCGGAGCCGAACAGCAACTCGTGGGCAAAGATTCCACCACCGCTACCACATGGAGGACGGGGGAGAGGAGGACGACGTCCTCGTCCTCCTCCTCCTCCTCCTCCTCTTCCTCCTCCTCCTCCTCCTCCTCCTCCTCCTCCTCCTCCTCATCATCATCATCCTCATCCTCCTCCTCCTCCTCCTCCTCCGCCTCATCCCTCCTTTGCCCATGGTAGTGGTGGTGGTAAATGGGGTCATCAACAATCCCCCCCCCCAGCGCGTAGTTTCCTGCGAAGTCGGCTCGGTCCCGAGGCCGCGAAGCCTCGCACATAGCCAGGGGCGCGCCCTCCCGAGGCGTCGAAGCCTCGCGGCTTGCTCCGGAAGCGTGTTCCCGAGGCCAGCGCCTGCCACGCAGTACTACAGGCGCGAGACACCAGCCAGCCAGACAGACAACAGCCCAAATAAATTGCCGATTCAGAGTGTAGACACCAAGCCGGTCAGCCGAATTGCCAACAAGCCAACCGGGAAGAACATCCACCAACCTTCCAACCAGGCGTGGCCATGCAAAGAATCTGGGGGGAGGCGGCGGCAGAGGGCAAAGCCCTTTGGATGATAATCATATTCATCATGCGCGACCGTGCCTGCGCGATGGCGGCGCGTTAGAATGTCAAAGCTGCCACACTCTACAAACGGAGCAAAAATACTCCTACTAGCGGCATGGGCCGTGCACAACCCCCCCACCACCCCTCCCGAGGCCGCTGCCCCTTGCCAAAAACGATGGATCCGCGCTCCCGAAGCAGCGATCCCTCTTTTAAAGCGATGGATCTGCGCCCCGAGTTTCCCAGGCCGCCCACGCAAGCAGTCAAGAGCACCAAGATGGCACCGCAGAAATGCGAGAAGCACGAAGCACCTCCTGAAAATGGCTCACACGGAAAGAGAGTGTCCCTGGCGCTGCACAGGCGAGGACGCATGAACGATTCGACAAGACTTCTCCACCTCGCACCACTCCACCCGACTATTGAGAAGACCAATCCGCAACCCAGCAGTCATATTAGTTCGAGGCCCAAAACGCAGCCGCCTTATCAACATCAAAGCATTGGACACTATACGATGAGACGGAACACCACAGACAACAAGACGAATCCCACGCCTGAAACTTCACTGGAAGAGCGCACACACGGTTGCACCACAGCGGAGATGTCTGCAGTAGGGAGAACACGTCGCCAGTCGCCAGAGAAGTGCTTTGGCCTCAAATGCCCACGACAATGGGACCTGAGAGGAGGGAACAACGGCCCGAAGAGGAAGTGGCAGACGCAGACATATGCGCACTGAATACGGAGGAGTACAAGCCTCGAGCACGAGGGGGGGCGGCGAGACAAGCGATCCGGCACTGCATCACGCCCTATAACCCGCAAGTCACGAAGTACACTAGATGCCCACAGCCAGCAGACGCTGGCACGCCGAAAGTTCAGCACACGCAATAGCACTGGTTGGAGAAAGCAAGAAAGATCGAGAGGCAACACGTCTCCGAATAGAGATGGAACAAGAGGAACCAGAGCAAAGATAAATAGAAACAACTGCATAAGCATGAAGAACCCACCCGGCCCCAACGCCATGTTCAGATCGGCCCCCATCGGAACTTCCACGAAGGGCCCCGATCAAAGTGTTTGTAGCTTTCAGCTTGGAAAGGTAAGTCTCGTCGAACCATAAGCTGCACCGACCCGCCCCCCCTCGCTTCCCACGTCATTTTATCCGCCCCCTCGAGGTCCCCCCGATTAGTCCATGTACGAACATTACGGCCAAGGCATTGCGGGATCAGGTCGATTGACTCACACAAGGAAAAAGCAAAGTATCCTGAATCTCCGCCACACAGCGAGCAAAAGTTATACGAGATGTATAAAACGAGCCTTCAACCGAACGGCAAACCGTCATCCAGTCTCCCTTGAGTTCAACCGCAACACATCCTGGCACCACCTCCCACTCCGTCTGATCACGCTCAATGCGATCCAATCGTAGCGCCATCCTCTCCTCCTCCTCCTTGCAGGCAGCTTCCTCTGATTTAGCCTTCCCCTCCTCATCAAATCCACCCCTAGCAAAGCACGGCTCTTTTAAAACACAGTAACGAAGCAACTCTGAGATCTGCAAGAAGCCAAACACAGAACAAACAAAGGCAAGCCAACCGTGCTCAGCCCAGGAGGGCTGTTCCCACCATCTGTCCTCTCCAGCTTCTCTTCAAACAGCGTCGCCCAAGTGTAGTTCCCGCCTGGCCCACCAGTTGGCCTCTCCGGCGGGTGATGCACTTGGCCCTTCGGGAGCCAGCCCACGCAATCTCCGCATCACGCGCAAGAGTCCATTGCTCAGAACCAACAAGCATCACATATATGCTGCGAATGCGCGCCGCGAGCGCCTCAGGCACGACCGCCCGGAGCCTCCGTCGCTTCTCCAAGGGGACAGGCGCACCGGCCTCAAAGCGATCCCGCATACAGCATCTGTTCTGAGAAATGTCACCCCTCACCCGCTTCCAAATTTCCACCATCTCATTAGGTCGATTACGCTGTCTCTTCCTACCGAACTCAGTCTCAATATCAACAAACGATCGGGGGCCGCCCGTCACCGAGATCACAGACACACCATGGAACTGCCGCGACTCACAACTGAAAGAGGCGGGAAGCTCAGGCGAAGAAAAGCAAGTTAATGCAACATCCTTGGCCCACCGCCATTGTCGGAAGAGAGCCAATTGCACCGGGGGCGGCCGCGTGTCTTGAAGAAGGTCCCGGTGTCCTCGGTAGCACACGTGCCGCAGCAATAGATGCCACGGTTTACCCTTGCGCTTGCTCCGCCAAACCATGCGAGATAAGAACTTTCCCGCTTCAGTGTGAAGGTAGCGCAAGGCCGAGGCTTCCAACGAAGCCCCTTCCAATCCAAACAGAATGCGAGAGCGAACACGAGCGCCACGCCTCTTGATTATGGCACGATGGGAAATCAGACGCGAGGAAAATCAGTCATTGCCAATCGGGAACGCACGAGAGACACAAGCAAGACGATGGCGGATATCGCAGTGACCGTCACATGCGCGGCAAAGCACCGCACCTAGCAACGGCATACTGTCCAGCCGCGCAAATGTCAGCGACCGAGAGACGAGCGCGTCTTCCAGTCCAGGAGGCCCTGGGATGGGAGGACGATACTGACACGAAACATGCCACGGCCACTTACCATCCCCACTGGCATTCATGTATCCCAGACTTGCAGGCTTCCACTGGAATCCTGATCGGTGGAGCTCTGGATTCAGTTCCTTGATCATACCCAAGAGGCCCTGACTGGAGCTGGCAACAAGAACAATCTTGTCGGCCCAAACAAAATGGGAAACCACACGCTCCACATTCGGAATCGGCATGCGAACCCCCGGAGAATCACCCCTCCACCTACGAAAGGCGCCCGCTAATATAGCAACGCACTGGACATTCCAGAGCGGAGGGCCCTCAAGAGAACCTGCGCGGATACACTTATCTCAGCCAACCTTTTCGGGCAATGCCCTGGAACTTGAATGAAGCAGAAATGCGAACCGAACCCTCCAGGATCGCATAGATCAAATCACCACGGACCCCTGAGGACTGCATGGAAACGGCAGCCCGAGGAATAATAAGATTACCAAAAGTTTTGGCAACATCAAGGCCGGCAATATGCACCGACTGGTCCTTTTCCCACAGGCGACTGTTCCTCACGAGGGACTTGAGACCAGCAGTAACTTCATGGCACTTGTGCCCCGAACTGAACCCGTACAAGTTACACCACGGCGGAGAATGCAATCGCGCATGTTCATCGTGCAGAACCGCCAAGCAAGCCGAATACCATTTACTGGAAGTACGGATGGCCAGAAGGGCCCATGATTCACTGCACTTTCGGAAAGGAATAGTTCAACATAAGAGTGACCCGCAACTGCTCCCAAGCTTCAGGGGGCGAGATCTTACGCAAATGAAAATTATGTATGTATATATATACATCTCAAATATATACACAAAAAGAAAAATTATCACGCAAACGGAAAGCCATGTTAGTGAGCGAAGGACAGAGCAAGAGATGCCATCCTCACCAATCGCCCTGCCCTGCTTGAGTTTGGAGCGCGCACGAAGAACCACAGACATCGTCAACGGACACTCAGAAGAGGCAGCCCGCTCCGCGCGACCCCATAATTCCTCCAGGCACGCTGCATTCTCCTTCCGCAAGTCAGCGTTCTCATACTGTTCCCGGGCATGGTTGGTCAAGTCTTCCAACCACCCCTCTCTGTCCTCAGGTTCAACACCCTCCACCTCCACAGCAAAGACACAGGTGATACGGTTGACACCACCCCGATGCTGAAATTCCATTCGATGGCGGCGATAACGACGACAGATCGCATTCCAGCTCCGCATGGTTATCTTGAACTCCCCATCAGACACTTCACCACGTGAATAACCGTTCCTCGTCTGAAGATACTTCCGCATAAACACAATGCGCTCCTCCAACACCCTCGGGCAACTGTCATGCAAGGGGGGGCGAGTGACATCCCCCAGGCACGGCAGCCTCCTTCATCCGATCCGCAACAGCACTAGCGCGAACAAGTAGGTCGCGAGCAATAACGATGACAGCAAACGCGTGCATACCTGGCAGTTTGGCCTGCAATCGCACGCGTGAGAAATTCTTCATCAAACACATGCGGTTGATGGACCTCAAACCCTTTCACGACCTGCCAACGACCCAAGCGGTCACGAGGTGCACGGTGAACTGTCACAGGAGACGGGGTCTGGACAGAGAGTCGACGAGGCTCGCTCCACGCGGTCTCAACCGACTCAACCGCCTCCACAGTTTGGGGATGCATCCAGCAAGTCTCTGGCGAGCAACTCCAACATCTAGGAACAGCAACGCAGTCAAGAACCGCTTCAGTTCCATTCGCACGCCGCTAGGTAGGAGCCCTAGATCCGAAGGTATTGGACAGGGAAGGCCGAAGCGTAGAGCCCGCAGTCACCCACGCCTGAGCGGAAAGGCTGCGAACAGAGGCGGCATTGGTGAGGGGGGGGGCGCCTGGGCACCCGACCCCGTCACATGCTCACCATACATCGCGAGGTTAGGCATGACCTCAACACCGGCACCAGCACATACAACGACATCGGCAATGCAATGCGTTCGCTTCAGGCACTGCACGGTCCCAACCCGCTCTATGAAAACTCACTGGTACACTTCAAATGTCTCAAGCTGCTCGCCCCCACTTGCCCCGAGGGGCTCACGGTGTGGAACTTAAACCAAGACGAAGATCAGCCGCTGGAAGACAGCCACAACATAGCGCTGTCCAATCTTCGAAGCGATCAAAAATTGTCGCCAAACTCCCGAGAAGAAGACGCCAGCAGAGCCATCCTGAGAACGACTGACTTCGAGGACCACTTCCTCCGCCTCCCCAGCAGACATCTACTCAAACTCACGCAGAGGAAAGAGTCGGCAGTCCACAGCATGGAAATACCTCAAGGCCTCCTGCGTATATAAAGAAAGATGTCTGACATTCCGTCCGCCTATGGTCAAATTGATTTCCTTCTGCCAAGACCGATTGGCATTGGGTTAACTATGATAATCACGCGCGCGAATCGCGAGGTCCAACTTAGCAGGCTCAGCACGAAAACCCACCCTCCAGTCTCAGACCACGAGCCGAAACATATTTGATCCTCACTTGAGGACTTGGCGCCAAGACCGCCCCAGGCCCAAGCCCTTTTGCCGTCACACTAAGCACGAACCAACCCCACACAGTCGGGCCCCTTCTTCTCATGGAAGATGGCAAGGAGTCGCCGCCCCGCAGATACCTTGAGCCGCTGACCAGGTGCAACCTCAACGTTGAAGGCAAGCTGTGGCAAATCGGCAATCGGACCCAGGACATCAGGGGCAACGAGGGAGGGTTCCTTATCAGTGAGCCACTCAAGCCAGTCACAACGAATCATCCACGCAACATCCCGAGGCACGGGCCACAAGAAAAAGATACGAATCTGAAACACTCCAGACGGCCTGTTCGCAACTTCAAGATTGGACCTCTCCCGATCACAGATCATATGATCGGCACTCTCATGCTTAGTGGCTCCAAGTGCACATAGCGCATCGATGACGCCAAGCGCGCGTTGCCCACGCGTGAGGTTCGAAGATCGGGCCACAACATTCGAGGATTCCCCGCTACACCACCCCTGACATTTGATTTTGGCCAGTGGGAAAAACAAGGACTGGGCGAGGACCACCACGAGGTCCCCCAGAGAGCCGAGTGGAGCCAGTGCGGACACTGGCCGCATCATCGCACGAAGTTTGTCAAGTCTTTATCGTAGCTTCTCGAGTTCCCAAGCGGTCCTTAACGCGCTGGATTTCCGACTTGATAAGGGGAGACCGCAACGTTGACCTCATGCATATTAACGGTCTGAACTGCATCCCCCTTCCGCGCGGCCAACTGAGAGTGGAGAGAATCAAACTGAGCCTTCATGAAAGCAAACATATCATCATTCTTCTTGGCAGGTGACTTGCGTGATTTCTGTGGTTTCGAAACTTTCTCCCCCGTGATATCAACGTCACTACTGGAGACGTCATCAACATCACCCATATCCTCGTCAATGTCCTCATTCCCCTGACCGCAGGACACTGCAGAGGCAACCTTCGACTCGGCCAATGAATCGACGGGGACAAGCTTGGAAGCATCAGACGCCGCAGCAGCAAACCCTGCACTGGCACGAGGAGCAGCACTACGGTTTCCCGCCATCGTGTCAACTTCACGAGCCGGAAAAAAAATGCCCCGATGACTGTCACCTTCCGACACGCGTCAAGACTCGTCAAACTCAAAGAACTGCGTCGCGATGACAAAGATACAAAAGATACCAGAACAGAAACAAGAATGCAAAGAAACCGCAACAGAGCATTTGCGGTATACAAACCTGCTGTTCACACACAAACTTGCGAGCTCGAACAGATCTACCAGACAGCACAACGAACCACAGTGCGCACAGTAGGTGGAGCCAATACACCTGTCGGCACAATGCCGCTCGGGGCGAGAGGGCCCCCGGCGGCGAGGGCCGCGGCTGAGCGGAGGACATGCTCCGCTCAACCTTGGTCGCCGCCGGGAACTCGCAAAACTTCCGCGCCGCACATGTGAATGGCATGCGAGCGCGGCGACCTTGCATTCGGCGCGCGCGACAATGTGCGGCATCATGGGAACGTGCTTGATAGCCCCGCAACTTGTCCACAGCTCGAGTTCAGTGGAGACAGCCATCCACGCAAGAAAGTACACGACTAAAGTTGAACAGTTGTGCACACATTATCTGTCCAAATGAAGAAGAAGCTCTCTCGCGCCACGCGTAGACGCGCAAGGTCATTTCCTGTCGAATGGCGTGATTGACAGCTTCGCAGCATGCCCACAGCTCGAGTCAAGTTGGAAAAAACACCCACGAAAGAAAGAGCTCGGCACAAGTTGATAATGTGTTTGTAAGATAACCCATCAGAGTAGACGAAAAGAAACTACCTCGCGCCACGTGTAGAAGCGCGCGGTCATTTGTTCAAAACGGTGCTTGACAGCTTCGTAGCTCACCCGCAGCTTGAGCTGACTCGAAACAACCACCGTCCAAAGAAAGTGCACGACTCAAGTTGCATAGTTTTTGATTTCTTGAAAAATATGCCCATCTTCATATTGAGAAGCTCTCTCGCGCAATGCGTAGATGCGCATGGTCGTTTCCTCTCGGAAGAAAAGCCCACCAACGCCGAAGCGCGCCCAAAGCTTGAGTTTAAACCAGAGAACTACTGACGCACAAAGTGCACGACCAAGGCAAAATAGCTTTGCCAGATTATCTGTCAACTTAAACGATCAAGAGAGCTCTCGCGGCACGTGTAGATGCGCATGGTGCTGTTAAATCCACGCAAACACCTCAACCCGCTGGAAATCCATAAATCAAACCGAAACTCCAAATGCACACCAAACGGTCACAGAGTGCGAATAGTTTCCTATCGATCTCAGCCGTCTTGATTCTCTACACTGATGTCACTGATACTGCTGAAGCTACAATGTACATCGAATCTCTGCAGCTGCCCTAAATCCCCAAATAGAGCCGACAACCAGAATACGCACCTCCAAAAATACCGGATGCTGATAGCTCTTCCGTCGCAGATCTGGTAGAAGACCAACCTTAGGCGTCTCGGTACTTCAGACTAGCGCTCCTGATCAGTTCCTGTCGAGCGGCGTGAATCTCAGCACCGTAGTTTGCCGACAGCTCGAGTTCAGTGGAGAAAACAACATCGCCTCTCAAAAAGCTGCAGAACGAGAGTAGTTTTTTCAGTCGCAGCTATGGTAGCAGACCGATCTGAGGCGCCGCGATACTGCACACGACCGACTCTGAGAATTTCCTGTCGAACGGCGTGCATCTCAGCTCCGCAACTTGACTACAGCTCGAGTGGAATGGGGAAAACCAACATCGCCTCTCAAAAAATTGCAGAGTGCGCACAGTTGTTCGGTCACAGCTCTGGAAGCAGACTGATACCAAGCGTCTTGATACTCCAGACTAGAGCTCCTGCTCATTTCCTGTCGAATGGGGTGCATTTCAGCCCCGTAGCTCGCCTGCAGCTGGAGTTGAGAAGGGAGCACAAATATCGTCTCTCGAAAAGTTGCAGAGCGCGAGTTGCTTGTTTGTTCAGTCGCAGCTCTTGTAGCAGACCGATATCAGGCGTCTCGATAATTTGAACATGCGCCGCCGATAATTTCCTCACGAATGGTGCCCACTTCAGCAACGTAGCTCGCCTAGAGGCCCTCGAAACCTCCCCCTGCCTGGGTGTTTTAAGATAGCAAGATCCACCGGATCGACCCGAGATCAAGATGGCGGGCGGGAAAAGATCCGAGCTGTTCCGAAAATACGATTGTGCCCAGACGGATGAACAGACCTCGAGAACACAATTCTAAATCGACCCAACATTACCAAAACTTCCGTCAAGATTTTTCTAGCCAACTAACCCGCTCGCGCTAAAGAACTGGAAGCCGGCGGAGAACCGTCAACCAGGCTTGTTGGTTTGTTTGGACTCGCATTCCCAGCTGAGAGCAGCTGGGCGAGAACAGGTCCCGCAAGGGCACACGGGCAGCGCTGAGCAGCGCTTCGGCTGCCGACATTTCACACTCCGTGACCGTAGCACCGCCCAGGAGCCAGCGGCCTCGGCCGCATCCCTCCAAACGAGGGGAAGGGCACTAGAAACAGCAAACTCATGTCCAGCAGGAAAGGGGCTCCCGGTTCTCGCGGAAGCGATACCTATCTCACTGGGATTACATTGAGCATTGATTAAGCCGATCTGAAGCCAGAAGCCACATCCTGATCCTTGCTGGTCAACCCCGCCATCAAAGCCTCCCCTGAGAGCGCACGGCAAGAGATAAGTTTCGCGTGGATATCGATAACATCGGGTTCTATGGGAAGTGCGGCCACATCTGGCCTCATGCGTCAACTCATCTGCACGCGTATTGTCCCCCCTGAATTCATGCCTCCATATCTCACGCCCCAAGGCCGCAGGCCTCAGATTGAAACACGCAGCGAGCTCAAAGGTACAGTAAATCATGGCGGCTGTCCTCCTGCAGTAGCCACGATTCTCACACCGCCATCCCCCCTGCAACCAGGAGCAGATAAGTAGTGAATCGCCCTTGAACTCAGCAGCAAAACCCTCCGAGGATATATCCCACACCGTCGCACGTTCCTGGATCATAGCGTAACGTAGCGCAAGCTTGGCGGACTTTTTGGGGTCATACTTGGGGTGCAGGGGGTTAGTCGCGATGTCGGTGGCGTTGTCGCATAACCTCTGTCATAGGTCTCGCGAGCGGTGACCCAACCAACATTGCACATCATAAGCGCACGCCGAGAGTCTCGAAAGCCCCTCCCTTTTGAGACGGTACGTGGCTCGTCTCAGAGAGCGCGGGCAGATCCCTCTCCAGTCGGCATCGGCTGTGAGCGAGCAATAGAACAAGCAACTTGCGAGCAGAGATCCTCCAACCTGCACTCCATATCTGTGATCCTTCCCTCCACCTCCATCGTAGCCGTTGCAAGCGTGTCCTCCCCCCGTCCCTCCACAGAACGAACACGTTTGATGCGTTGAGTCGTTGGTCCCTCCACCTAAGTACAGCCGCGTAGAGCGCATCATACCCCAGCTCTTCCAGCATAGCATCTCACCACCGATGGAAAACCCGAATCGCAGAAAGATTTCAGCCAACCAAGTTTTTTCGGGCTTTCGCACCTTTGGTCCAGCTGGAGTCAGCTAGAGGCGAGAAGCAGTCGCCAAAAGCGACACTATAGCGAAATACACTTATTCTAGAACCCTGCCGAGCACAAGGGAAGCGCGTAGGCATGCGTATCAGAACATGTCAGTTGCCAGGAATTCTCGGAACCGCATTGAGATTTGAACGACATAGACTGGGATCCGGCGGTAAACCGTCAACCAGGTAACCGCCCGGAGCCTCGTAGAGCTCTGTTCTCGCGCGGCGCTGCTCGGAGCACACGGAAAGAGCTCAAGCGTGAAAGAAAAGCTCGGAAAATACGTTTTTGTTTATTTTCTATCTTCCTATCGTGGCTAGCTCGAGTGCCAGACCGACTTCAGACGTCTCGATGCGAGAGAAGAACGTGCCGGGTGATACAGGATGTGCGTACCAGCTACTCTAGCTTTTCTAAATCTTCAGTTGAGGGAAACAGACAGCACCTGTGAAGATCACTCGTAGAATACGAATAGTTTCGCAACTCTAACTCGAGTAAAAGACTGAGTTCAGACCTCTCGATTAAACAAACGACCGCTTCTGATGATTCTAAATCAGTTTCTGTAGCATCAGCTCTGTAGCTGTCCTAAATCTCGAGTTCAATACAGAAGACCGTCAACGCATGTCAGGATAACTCGAAACGGCCGACGGTTCCAGCAAGTATTTTAGTAGTAATATTGCAGCTACGGACCTGACAATTTGACTGCCAGACGCGGCATAGCCCACCACAGGCGGGAAAAATACCGTTGCTTAATACGAATTTTCAGAGTTTGCAGAAAGATAGAAAACCGGCCGCAAGTCGTCACACTGTCTCTTAAGGTCGGGTCGGCCAACTGGCGCCGGCGGTGAACCGTCAACCTGGTCACGGCCGGGAACCTCGTAGAGCTCCTTCCACACGTAAGAGTGCTCAGAGCCGAAAGAGAGAGCTTCTGGACACATTTCTCGAAAAAATGAACATTGAGTTTTTTCATGTCGAGATGAAGTTGGTTCCTCCAAGTGTTTTGATAGTAAATGTGTGCCTACAGAGCTCATATCAAGACGCAGAGACCCTCATAGTCGTTTACAGGTGCGAAAAATATACTTTCTCAAAATAAATGGTCAAACTGGCGCCGGCGGTGAACCGTCAACCTGGTCACCGCCGGGAACCTCGTAGAGCTCCTAGCACGCGTAAGAGTGTTCAGCATCAAAAGAGAGGGCTTCTGGAAGCATTTCTCGAAAAAGAGAAAACATGATTTTTTTCATGTGGACATAAAGTTGGTTCAAATGTTTTGACAGTAAAAGTGCATCTAGAGAGCTCATATTAAGACGCTGAGGCCCTCATAGTCGTCTACAGGTGCGACAAAATCTGCTTGCTCAAAATAAATGTTCAAATATCAAATATGCGCAAAACCACCCAAAAGTTGTAACTTTGTCCGTCGGAGCCAGGTCGGCCAACTAGCTCCACCCCGCCGGAATGCCTCTAGCTCATCGATGTCGAAGAGCTCTACGAGGTATATCTTTCAAATCTTAGCAACACCAACGAAAAGTTATCACATTGTCCTTTCTGGTGGGGTCGGCCAACTGGGCGCCGGCGGTAAACCGTCAACCTTTGTTACCGCCGGGAGACTCGTAGAGCTTCCTGACAACAAATAATATCGAAAAAAATTACACAGAAAAAATAGTGTTTCAGTCCAAGCAATTTCAAACCTCTCAGATGCAACAGCCGAACGCCCCCGATGCTTCTGGATTGTCTTCTGTACGAGCTCTGTAGCTCTCCTCCAGCCCAAGTACGTGCGTAAATCGACAGCACCTCCCAAGATGACTCGAACAATACAAATAGTTTGGCAAACCTAGCTCGAGTATCAGACCGAGTTCAGACCTGTGCATGCGACAGGCAGACGCGTCTGATGTCTCTGAATCGATGCTTGTGATTACTAGCGATGCAGTCCCCCCTACAGCCCGAGTTAATTGCAGGAAACCGACAGCACCTCTCAGGATGACTCGAACAATACAAATAGTTTCGTAAACCTAGTTCGGGCAGCAGACAGAGTTCGGAGCTCTAGATTCGTGAGCTGGACGCGCCTGATGTCTCCGAATCGATGCCAGTCATTACCAGCCATGCAGCCCCGCTACAGCCCGAGTTAAGTGCAGAGAACCGAGAGCGTCTGTCAAGATGACTCGAATGATACGAATAGGTTTGCGCACCTAGCTCGGCTAGCAGACCGAGTTCAGACCTGGGTTCAACAGGCGAACGCGCCTGATCATTCTGAATCGATTAGCTGCGCTTACCGTTCTGTAGCTGTCCTGAAGCTCGAGTTGAGCAGCGCGCATCAAGACTGGCGCCGGCGGTGGTCAACCTGGTCACCGCCGGGAACCCCGTAGAGCTCCTTTCACGCGTAAGAGTGCTCAGAGCCGAAAGGATTCCGGGGCGCTGGAAAGCTAGTTGGAGGCCCTCATAGTCGTCTGCAGGTGCGAAGAATCTGCTTCCTAAAATGAATTCTCAAATATCTTTGAAAAAATTGCAAAACCACCCAAAAGTTGTCACTCTCTTTTGGTCCGGTCGGCAAACTAGCTCCACTCCGCGCCGGAATTCCTCTAGCTCATCGATGCCGAAGAGCTCTACAAGGTATATCAAGATGACTCGAAACGGCTGATCCCGCCTGCGTGCTTTCTGGCAGTTACCCGATCGAGCTGGGATCAAGCTGGCAAGCGGAAATAAAGTCGAATATCACGGGGAAAAATACTAGAGCTCTAACAAATGTTCAAATTTTGATAACAAATTTTCAATACCAAATTCCTCAAATGTCCATCGAGATTTGTCTTGCGAAGAGCTGTACGAGGTACTTGGTAACGTCCACTTGGCAGCGTCCAAAACCCGGAGAGCGAAGAGAACTGGGCGCCGGCGGTGAACCGTCAACCTTTGTTACCGCCGGGGGACTCGTAGAGCTTCCTGACAACATATAATGTCGAAAAAAAATGCAAATAAAAAATAGTTGTTCAGCCCAAGCAATTTCAGACCTCTCCTGCATGCGACAGGCGGACGCGTCTGATGTCTCTGAATCGATTCCTGTGATTACCAGCCATGCAGCCCCCTACAGCCGAGTTAAGTGCAGAGAACCGACAGCACCTCTCAGGATGACTCGAATACGAATGGTTTCGCGGACCTAGTTTGGGCAGCAGACAGAGTTCGGAGGTCTGGGTTCGAAAGGCGAACGCGTCTGATGTCTCCGAATCGATTCCAGTGATGACCAGCCATGCAGCCCCCTACCTCGAGTTGAATGCAGAGAACCGACAGCATATCTCAAAAACGAATAGTTTCGCGATTCTAGATCGGGCAAGAGACCGAGTTCAGAGCTCTGGATTCAACAGACAACGGCCACTGATGATTCTGAATCAGATTCTGTACGTATCAGCTCTGTAGTCTTGAGAAAACCGTCACCGCCTATCAAGATAACTCGAAACGGCCGATCCCGCCTGCCTGCTTTTTGGCAGTAAAAGCTACCCGATCGAGCTGAGATCAAGATGGCGAGCGGAAATAAGATCGAATATCGTGGGAAAAAATACTAGAGCTCTAACGAATGTTCAAATTTTGAGAACAAAACTGGGAACCGGCGGTAAACCGTCAACCAGGTTACCGCCGAGGCCCTCGTAGAGCTCTTTCCTCGCACGGCGCTCCCCAGTGCACATCTAGGAAGAGTCTGCAGCACGACTCAAAAAACTCGAAAAAACACGTTTTCACGGTTCCGCCAAGTGTTTGGATAGTAATACTGCGCCTACGGACCTCAGAATTCACTGGCAGACGCGAAAAAACCCACTACGGGTGCGAAAAATACCAATTCTCAAAACAAATGTTGAAATCTCTCACAAAGATCGTCCAACCGACCCAAAGTTCGCACATTGTCCGTCGGGGCCGGGTCGGCCAACTGGGCGCCGGCGGTAAACCGTCAACCTTTGTTACCGCCGGGAGACTCGTAGAGCTCCCTAACAGTATATAATGTGGAAAAAAATCCAGAATTTCAGCCCAAGCCAGACCTCTCAAGATAACTCTGGCAGATAAACGAACAGTTTGAAACCGAGCTCGAGTGTCAAACCGAGTTCAGACCTCTGAATGCGACAGGCGGACGCGTCTGATGTCTGTGGATCGACTCCTGTGATTACCAGCCCTGCAGCCCCCCTACAGCCCGAGTTAAGTGCAGAAACCGACAGCAACTCTCAGGATGACTTGATAGTTTCGCGGAGCTAGTTCGAGCAGCAGACCGAGTTCCGCGCTCTCGGTTCGACAGACGGACGCGCCTGATGTCTTCAAATCGATTTCCGTGACCAGCAGCACTGTAGCCCTCCCCCAGCACGAGTTAAGTCCAGAAAACCGAGAGCACTTCTGAAGATGACTCGAACAATACGAATAGTTTCGCGGAGCTAGCTCGGGCAGCAGGCCGAGTTCAGAGCTCTCGATTGAACAGACGAACGCGCCTGGTGATGCCCAATCGATTTCTGTCACTATCAGCTCTGTAACTGCCCTACAGCTCGAGCTAAGTACAGAAAACCGAGAGCGTCTGCTACGATGACTCGAATAATACGAATAGGTTTGCGAACCTAGCTCGGCTAGCAGACCGAGTTCAGACCTCTGGATTCAACAGCCGAACGCGCCTAATCATTCTGAATCGATTAGCTGTGCTTACCAGCTCTGTAGCTGTCCTGAAGCTCGAGTTATCTTGAGAAAACCGACAGCGCGCATCAAGATGACTCGAAACGGCCGATCCCGCCGGAGTGCTTTTTGGCAGTAAAAGGTACCCGATCGAGCTGAGATCAAGATGGCGAGCGGGAATGAGATCGAATATCACGGGAAAAAGATATTAGAGCTCAAACGAATTGTTGAATTTCGAGAACAAAATTTTCAACCGACCAAAAGTCACCAAAAGGTCCGTCGAGATTTTTCTTGTCAACTAGCTCTCCAGCGCCCCAGAATTACTCTTAAGCTTCCAGCAAGAACTTGCTAAGGGAAGCTCTACGAGTTACTAGCTCCACCCCGCGCCCGACTTCCTCGAGCTCATCGATGCCGAAGAGCTCTACGAGGTACTGTGTAGCGCCCAAAACCCGGAAGCGACTGGAACCGGCGGTAAACCGTCAACCTGGTTACTGTCGGGAACCTCGTAGAGCTCTTTTATTGCACGGCGATCGTCGGAACAAGGAGAGAAAGCTTCTGGAGCGAGAAAGAAAAAACTCAAAAAAACACGTTTTCTGCTTTTACTCAA
>CAUYUJ010022429.1:87500-123782 GCA_963575745.1 Prorocentrum cordatum
ACACACAGTCGATTGAGGTATACAATGCTGGTTGCGCAAGGAACAACCAGAATTCCTCAATTCTTGCAGGCAAAATTCTGAAACTTAGATTTTGGCCAAGAATACACGCACAATGGTATGCTTGGAAAGTCACACAGTAATTATGGGAACACTGCAGGAATGTCAACCGATATGTTCGAGCCTGTACTGGATCGAAAAAGCCTCCAGTAGCCTTCAGGAAGCCCCGAACGGGCCAAGTCGTCGCTGAGATCCCCGAGGGACAGAAGCAACCGGATCCGCCGGGGACCTCGTAGAGCTCCTTGCACGTGCAGACTGCTCCAAACACAAAGAGCAATCTTCCTGCAGCATCAGCTAAAGAAATCTAAACTTCCATAATTGCGGTGTCCACATACAGTAGGTTCACCTGAATGCTTTGATAATACTGCCGCTTCGACTTTGAATGGCGCCGGCGGTGAACCGTCAACCTGGTCACCGCCGGGAACCTCGTAGAGCTCCTCTCACTGGTAAGAGTGCAGAGAATCGACACAGAGTGGAAAAAAAAAGATTTTTCAAAAATCTTCAAATTCGATTTTTTCGATATTCATATTCGCTCAGTTCCTGGAAGTCAACTCGTGCAAAAATGCATCGAGAGAGCTGAGCTGCTGTTAGAGAGGAGTTTATATTCCAATGCTCGGCGTAAAAATCTGCTTTCTCAAAATAAATGGCCAAATATCTTTCAAACTGGGCGCCGGCGGTAAACCGTCAACCTTTCTTACCGCCAGGGGACTCGTAGAGCTTCCTGACAACATATAATGTCGAAAGAAATTACACAGAAAAAATAATTGATCAGCCGCCAATGCTTCTAGATGCTTCTAGATTGTCTTCTGGACGAGCTCTGTAGCTCTCCCACAGCCCGAGTTACGTGCGTAAGTCGACAGCACCTCTCAAGATGACTCGAACAGTACGAATAGTTTGACAACCCTAGTTCGAGCATGAGACCGAGTTCAGACCTCTGCATGCGACAGGCGGACGCGTCTGATGTCTCTGAATCGATCCCTGTGGTTACCAGCCCTGCAGCCCCCCCTGCAGCCGAGTTAAGTGCAGGAAACCGACAGCATCTCTCAGGATAACTCGAACAATACGAATAGTTTCGCGGACCTAGTTCGGGCAACAGACCGAGGTCGGAGCTCTGGATTCCGCAGGCGAACGCGCCTGATGTCTCCGAATCGATTCCAGTGATTATCAGCCATGCATCCCCCCTACAGCCCGAGTTAAGTGCAGAGAATTGACAGTATCTCGCAAGTGACTCGAACAATACGAATAGTTTTGCGATTCTAGATCGGGCAGCAGACCGAGTTCAGAGCTCTGCATTCAACAGACAACGGCCACTGATGATTCTGAATTAGATTCTGTACGTAGCGGCTCTTTGGCTGTCCTGTAGCTCGAGTTAAGTACAGAAAACGGAGAGCGTCTGTCAAGATGACTCGAATAATACGAATAGGTTTGCGCACCTAGCTCGGCTAGCAGACCGAATTCAGACCTCTGGCTTCAACAGGCGAACGCGCCTGATCATTCTGAATCGATTAGCTGTGCTCACCAGCTCTGTAGCTGTCCTGAAGCTCGAGTTATCTTGAGAAAACCGACATCGCGTGACAAGATGACTCGAAACGGCCGATCCCGCCTGTGTGCTTTTTGGCAGTAAAAGGTACCCGATCGAGCTGAGATCAAGATGGCGAGCGGGAATAAGATCGAATATCACGGGAAAAAAAAATAGAGCTCTAACGAATGGTTGAATTTTGAGAACCAAATTTTCAACTGACCAAAAGTCAGCAAAAGTTCCGTCGAGATTTTTCTTGCCAACTAGCTCTCCAGCGCGCCGGAATTACTCTTAGCTTCCAGCCATAACTTGCTAAGGGAAGCTCTACGAGTTATTTTCGCAAAACCACCCAAAAGTTATCACATTGTCACCTGAATGCTTTGATAATACTGCCGCTTCGACTTTGAACACTGGGCGCCGGCGCTAAACCGTCAACCTTTCTTACCGCCGGGGGACTCGTAGAGCTTCCTGACAGTATATAGTGAGGGAAAAATTGAGATAACGAATAGTTTTTCAGCCCAACCGATTTCAGACCTCTCAAGCCGACTCTAACGAAAAAACAAACAGTTTGGCAACCCAGCTCGAGTATCAAACCAAGTTCAGACCTCTAATTTCGACAGGCTGACGGGTCTGATTTCTGCGAATCGACTCATGTGATTACCAGCCCTGCAGCCCCCCTACAGCCCGAGTTAAGTGCAGAAAACCGACAGCACCTTCCAGGATGACTCGAATAATACAATAGTTTCGCGGACCTAGTTCGAGCAGCAGACCGAGTTCCGAGCTCTGGGTTCGACAGACAGGCGCGCCTGATGTCTCCAAATCGATTCCAGTGATTACCAGCCCTGCAGCCCCCCTACAGCCCGAGTTAAGTGCAGAAAACCGACAGCACCTCTCAGGGTGACTCGAACAATACAATAGTTCCCGGAGAGCTCGCTGAGAGCTAAAGGGTTTAAAACTGGGCGCCGGCGGTAAACCGTCAACCTTGGTTTTTGCTTTGCTCGGAGCCCACAGGGACAGAGGAGTCCCCGCTCAAGATTCAGGTCCGCAGCAGCGGAGCAGATGCTCGCCATCCAACACGAAGCATCCACGACTCGCCAAAAGCGAGACAGCGGACAACCTACAAGGGATGCTAGTTAGTAAACGTCTCACCACGGGGAGTGCACAACAAGGCGAAGCCTTAGAATATGACATGAAGCAACATGTGCAGAAGCCACATTACACTAAAGCGGTCAACAATTACGCAACTCCAGTATACAAGAGGTTACCAACACGAAACTTTGGATACACATGATTATTGAGGGAGATCCACACTGTTCCGAAATCAGCCACAACCGACCAACAGGCAGACCAAACGTTTGGAAGGGAAGGAAACACCCTAACCGTATATATGCGAAGTCCCAAGAAGATAAGCTCCCATTGGGCAGAAAAGGGTCGCTTCAACCCGTGCTGAGTTTTGGGAGCCAGTTCAATAACGTTTCAACCAACACAGCGATAACTCTAATCCATCGTCTCCAATAGGCGTCCAAGGAAGTGTTGTGCGAGAGACCGATAATGAATAGCAAGCCCATCGTGTGCGACTATGTCCTGGAGGGTTCGGAGCATGTCGGGATAACATCCATACTCGAGGAGGTCAGCCCATTCGTGCAAGAAATGATCCCTCTCCTCCCGAGGGCAGCTTGTGTAAGCCGCTAAGAAGTCGACAACCCATTCAGTCTGCGCACTTTCGAACTCACTATCACTCGATTCCCCATCGTCATGGTATTTTGGAAACAACATCATGTACGCTCGCAGTCGACTCGGGTCCACATGTGGCCTCGGAAGGAGATGCTGGCATACATCCTCAAACATCTCCTCAAACATCTCCTCACACATCTCCTCTGGATCTCTGTCTTCCACTGTTGGGTCCGCACTCGCTCCAACCTCGGACGAAGCTTGATTGGAAGAAACTTGATTGGAGCAAACTGGATTGGAAGAACCTTGATTTGAAGCTCCAACCTCTGTCGAAGCGCCAACCTCTGACGAAGCTCCAACCTCTGACGAAGCTTCCACTGTTGGGTCCGCACTCGCACCAACCTCTGACGAAGCTCCAACCTGGTTTGAAGACACTTGATTGGAAGAACCTTGATTTGAAGGACTGCTCTGGTTGGAACAACTGCCCAATTGATTTGAAGAAACTTGATTGGAAGAACCTTGAATTGAATAACTGCCATGATTTAAAGCACTGCCCTGGTTTGAAGAACGGCCATCGCTTTCCTCTCGCCCCCTCTTGTCGCCTCTTTCCCTGCCTGAAACTCGAGCGGAAGAACTGCCCACCACTGGACCGCTAGGCCTGAAAACTTGAGCGGAAGAACTGAGGCCGTCAGAATGCACCTGCGAAGGACCAACATGTTCGCCGAGGGCACCAGCCAGATAGATTGTGGCGGGAGCGCGTGTGGTGTCGAACGGAACGGTAAACAAGCTATAGTCCACCTCAATCTGCCTCCAGGCAGCCAGAGTCAATCTACGGGTCTTGCGCTTCCAACTGATCGATTTGGGACCAGACACGGGGGACAGAGTAGGGGAAGTATGAGTGTTGTAACATGCATGCCAGTCGTGACTTATCTGAGACCGCTCACTTGAGTATGAATACCAAGGGGGTCCACCAAGAGAAGACAACATCGATTAGAGAATAAAAGAAAACTGCAACCAATCTGGAGATCTGTTATCTGTAATGCGTCCTGAGTGCACAACAAATCCACACACGATTGAAAACTGGCAAGAGTGCAGAGATCGGGCACCGTGATGGCTGTCACGGAGTCTGCGCTTGACTGCGTGCGTGCCCTCGTAACGTAAGCGGAACACAAGCTTTGCTGGCGTAGGGGCTCTAAACTGGAGGCGAGGTCCAGGCAGAGTTTAAAACCCCTGTCGGATGCGAAGAGCAACCACGCCTTGAGCAACCACGCCTTGAGCCAAGCAACCACGGTTACCGCCGGGAGACTCGTAGAGCTTCCTAGGTCGACTTAAGTCGAGAAAACCGACAGCACCTACCAACATTCCGACTCATAGTGGATATTTTTTTGACCTCTGAATGCGACAGGCGGACGCGTCTCATGTCTGCGAATCGACTCCTGTCATTACCAGCCCTGCAGCCGCCCTACAGCCCGACTTAAGTGCAGAAAACCGACAGCACCTCTCAGGATGACTCGAACAATACAGTAGTTTTGCAGACCTGATTCGGGCAGCAGACCGAGTTCCGAGCTCTAGATTCGACAGGCGGACGCGCCTGATTTCTTCAAATCGATTTCTGTGACAACAAGCACAATAGCCCCCTTCAGCGCAAGTTAAGTGAAGAAAACCGAGAGGACTTCTCAAGATGACCCGACGAATACAAATAGTTTCGCGATTCTAAATCGGGCAGCAGACCGAGTTCAGAGCTATGGATTCGACAGACAAACGCAACTAATGATTCTGAATCGGATTATGTACGCATCAGCTCTGTAGCTGTCCTACAGCTCGAGTTAAGTACAGAAAATCGAGAGTTTCTGTCAAAATGACTCGAATAATACGAATAGGTTTGCGGACCTAGCTTGGTTAGCAGACCGAGTAGAGACCTCTGGATTCAACAGCGGAACGCGCCTGATCATTCTCCATCGATTAGCTGTGCTTTCCAGCTCTATAGCTGTCCTGAAGCTCGAGTTATGTTCAGAAAACCTTCAGCGCGTATCAAGATGACTTAAAACGGCCGATCCCGCCACCGTGCTTTTCGATAGTAATATTCACCCGATCGAGCTGAGATCAAGATGGCGAGCGGGAATGAGATCGAATATCACGGGAAAAAATACTAGAGCTCTAACGAATTAGTGAATTTCGAGAACAAAATTTTCAACCGACCAAAAGTCACCAAACTGGGCGCCGGCGGTAAACCGTCAACCTTTCTTACCGCCGGGGGACTCGTAGAGCTTCCTGACAGTATATAGTGTGGAAAAAACTCCAAAGGACGACCAGTTTTTCAGCCCAAGCGATTTCACACCTCTCAAGATGACTCAAACAAAAAAACAAACAGTTTCGTAATCCAGTTCGAGTATCAAACCGAGTTCAGACCTCTGAATGCGACAGGCGGGCGCGTCTGATGTCTGCGAATCCACTCATGTGATTCCCAGCCCTGCAGCCCCCCTACAGCCCGAGTTAAGTGCAGAAATCCGACAGTATCGACTCGAATAATAGAATAGTTTCGCGGACCTAGTTTGAGCAGCAGACCGAGTTCCAAGCTCTGGAATCGACGGACAGACGCGCCTGATGTGTGCAAATCGATAGCTGTGACCCGCAGCACTGTAGCCCTGCCCAGCACGAGTTGAGTGCATAAAATCGAGAGCACTCCTCAAGATCATTCGGACAATACGAATAGTTTCGCGAACCTAGCTCAGGCCGAGTTCAGAGCTCTCGGTTCAATAGACGAACGCGACTGATGATTTCCCATCGATGTCTGTGACAGTGAGCCCTGTAGCTGCCCTACAGCTCGAGTTAAATACAGAAAACCGAGAGCGTCTGTCAAGATGACTCCAATAATACGAATAGGTTTGCAGACCTAGCTCGGCTAGCAGACCGAGTTCAGACCTCTGGATTCAACAGGCGAACGCGCCTGATAATTCTGAATGCGATAGGTGTGCTTACCAGCTCTGTAGCTGCCCTACAGCTCGAGTTGAGTACAAAATACCGACAACGCGTATCAAGATGACTCGAAACGGCCGATCCCGCCGGGACGCTTTTTGGCAGTAAAAGGTACCCGATCGAGCTGAGATCAAGATGGCGAGCGGGAATGGGATCGAATATCACGGGAAAAATACTAGAGCTCAAACGAATTGTTGAATTTTGAGAACAAAATTTTCAACTGACCAAAAGTCACCCAAAGGTCCGTCGAGATTTTTCTTGCCAACTAGCTCTCCAGCGCTTCGGAACTGGCGCCGGCGGTGAACCGTCAACCTGGTCACCGCCGGGAACCTCGTAGAGCTCATTTCACGCGTAAGGGTGCTCGGAGTCGAAAGAGAGAGCTTCTGGAAGTATTTCTCGGAAAAAAAAAAGAAAAAATGATTTTTTCGTGTCGACATGCAGATGGTTCCGCCAAGTGTTTTGATAGTAAAAGTGCGCCTACAGAGCTCATACTAAGACAGAGAGGCCCTCATAACCGCTTACAGGTGCGAAAAATCTCCTTTCTCAAAATGAATTGTCAAACATCTTTCAAAAAGTTGGAAAACCACCCAAAAGTTACCACTTTGTCCTTTCTGGCCGGGTCGACCAACTGGGCGCCGGCGGTAAACCGTCAACCTTTCTTACCGCCGGGGGACTCGTAGAGCTTCCTGACAATATATAATGTGGAAAAGAATTTCAGAGAACGACTAGTTTTTCAGCCCAAGCGATTATAGACCTCTCAAGATGACTCTAACAAAACAAACGAACAGTTTTCCAATCGAGCTCGAGTATGAAACCGAGTTCAGACCTCTGAATGCGACAGGCGGACGCGTCTGATGTCTGCGGATCGATTCCTGTGATTACCAGCTCTGCAGCCCCCCATACAGCCTGAGTTAAGTACAGAAAACCGAGAGTACCTCTCAGGATGACTCGAATAATACAACAGTTTCGCGGATCTCGTTCGAGCAGCAGACCGAATTCCGAGCTCTCGGTTCGCGCCTGATGTCCGAAATCGATTCCTGTGACCAGCAGCACTGTAGCCCTCCCCCAGCACGATTTAAGTACAGAAAACCGAGAGCACTTCTCAAGATGACTCGAACAATACCAATAGGTTCGCGAACCTAGCTCGGGGAGCAGGCCGAGTTCAGAGCTCTTGATTCAACAGACGAACGCGCCTGATAATTCTCAATCGATTTCTGTGATTATCAGCTCTGTGGCTGCCCTACAGATCGAGTTAAGTACGAAAAACCGAGAGCGTCTGCTACAATGACTCGAATAATACGAATAGGTTTGCGACCCTAGCTCGGCTAGCAGACCGAGTTCAGACCTCTGGATTCAACAGGCGAACGCGCCTGATCATTCTGAATGCATTAGCTGTGCTGACCAGCTCTGTAGTTGTCCTGAAGCTCGAGCTATCTTGAGAAAACCGACAGCGCGTATCAAGATGACTCGAAACGGCCGTTCCCGCCTGCCTGCTTTTTGGCCTTCAAAGTTACCCGATCGAGCTGAGATCAAGATGGCGAGCGGGAATAAGATCGAATATCATGGGAAAAAATACTAGAGCTCAAACGAATTGTTGAATTTCGAGAACAAAATTTTCAACCGACCAAAAGTCATCAAAAGGTCCGTCGAGACTGGGAACCGGCGGTAAACCGTCAACCAGGTTACCGCCGGGCACCTCGTAGAGCTCCTTTGTTGCACAGCGCTCATTGGAACACATAAAAGGAGCTTCTGAAGCAAGAGCAGAAAAACTCGAAAAAAACACGATCTTGGGGTTTTCATCCAAAGTCGGTTCCCTCATGTCTTTTGATAGTAATACTGCAGCTACGGACCTGAGAATTTTACTGGCGAGCGCGGCACAACCCACTACACGTGAGAAAAATACTGGTTCTCAAAACGAATTTCAAAATTTTGCATAAAGTTAAAAAAACCGACCCCGGGTTACCACATCCTCTCTTTTGGTCGGGCCCGCCAACTAGCTCTACCCTGCGCCGGAATTCCTCTCAGCTCTTTGCTGAAGAGCTCTACGAGGTATTTTCCTTGCCAACTAGCTCTCCAGCTCCCCGGAATTACTCTTAAGCTTCCAGCAATAACTTGCTATGGGAAGCTCTACGAGTTACTGGGCGCCGGCGGTAAACCGTCAACCTTTGTTACCGCCGGGGGACTCGTAGAGCTTCCTGACAGCATATAGCGTGGAAAGAAACTCCAGAGAACGACTAGTTTTTCAGCCCAAGCGATTTCAGACAAGATGACTCTAAGAAAAAAGAAATAGTTTCGCAATCCAATTCGAGTATCAAACCGAATTCAGACCTCTGAATGCACTAGGCAGACGCGTCTGATGTCTCCAAATCGACCCATGTAATTAACAGCCCGGCAGCCCGCTGAAGACCGAGTTGAGTGCAGAAAACTGACAACATCTCTCAGGATGACTCGAATAATACAATAGTTTCGCGGATCTAAATCGAGCAGCAGACCGAGTTCCGAGCTCTAGAATCGACCGACGGACGCGCCTGATCTGTGGAAATCGATTTGTGTGACCCGCAGCACTGTAGCCTTCCCCAGCACGAGTTGAGTGCAGAAAATTAAAGCGCTTCTCAAGATGATTCGGACAATACGAATAGGTTTGCGAACCTAGCTCGAGCAGCAGGCCGATTTTAGAGCTCTGGAATCAACAGACGAACGCGCCTGATGATTCCCGATCGATTTCTGTAATTATGAGCTCTGTAGCTGCCCTACAGCTCGCGTTAAGTACAGAAAACCGAGAGCGTCTGTCAAGATGACTCGAATAATACGAATAGGTCTGCGCACCTAGCTCGGCTAGCAGACCGAATTCAGACCTCTAGATTCAACAGGCGAACGCGCCTGATGATTCTGAATGCGATAGGTGTGCTTACCAGCTCTGTAGCTGCCCTACAGCTCGAGTTAAGTACAAAATACCGACAACGCGTATCAAGATGACTCGAAACGGCCGATCCCGCCAGTGTGCTTTTCGATAGTAATATTCACCCGATCGAGCTGAGATTCAAGATGGCGAGCGGGAATAAGATCGAGTATCACGGGAAAAAATACTAGAGCTCAAAACGAATTGTCAAATTTCGAGAACCAAATTTTCAACCGAGCAAAAGTTGTGAAAAGTTCAGTTCTTTTTTTTCTTGCCAACTAGCTCTCCAGCGCGCCGGAATTACTCTTAAGCTTCCAGCAATAACTTGCTAAGGGGAGCTCTACGAGTTACTGGGCGCCGGAGGTAAACCGTCAACCTTTGTTACCGCCGGGGGACTCGTAGAGCTTCCTGACAACATATAATGTCGAAAAAAATTGCAGAGAACGAATAGTTTTTCAGCCCAACTCGAGTATCACACCGAGTTCAGACCTCTGAATGCGACGGACGCGTCTGATGTATCCGAATCGATTCCTGTGATTACCCGCCCTGCAGCCTCCCTACAGCCCGAGTTAAGTGTAGAACGCCGACAGCAGCTCTCAAGATGACTGGAAGAATACGAACAGTTTCGTGATTCTGGATCGCGAAGCAGATCGAGTTCAGAGCTCTGGATTCGACAGACAAACGCGACTGATGATTCTGAATCGGTTTCTGTAACTATCAGCCCTGTAGCTGTCCTATAGCTCGAGTTAAGTACAATAGGTTCGCGGACCTGGCTCGGCTAGCAGACCGAGTTCAGACCTCTGGTTGGAACAGCCGAACGCGCCTGATGATTCTGAGTCGATGAGGCATGCTTACCAGCTCTGTAGCTGTCCTATATCTCGAGTTAAGTTCAGAATACCGACAGTGAGAATCAAGATGACTTGAATAATACAAATAGGTTTGCGGACCTAGCTCGGCTAGCTAACCGAGTTCATAGCTCTGGATTCAACAGGCGAACGCATCTAATCATTCTACATCGATTAGCTGTGCTTACCAGCTCTGTAGCTGTCCTACAGCTCGAGTTTAGTACAAAATGACTCGTAGAGCTTCCCTAAGCTAGTTGCTGGAAGCTTAAGAGTAATTCCGGCGCGCTGGAGAGCTAGTTGGCAAGACAAATCTCGACGGACCTTTTGCTGACTTTTGGTCGGTTGAAAATGTTGTTCTCGAAACTTGAACATTCGTTAGAGCTCTAGTATTTTTTCCCGTGAAATTCGATCTTATTCCCGCTCGCCATCTTGATCTCAGCTCGATCGGGTAACTTTGAAGGCCAAAAAGCACTCTGGCGGGATCGGCCGTTTCGAGTCATCTTGATACGCGCTGACGGTTTTCTCAACATAACTCGAGCTTTAGGATATCTACAGAGCTGGTAAGCACAGCTAATCGATGCAGAATGATTAGGCGCGTTCGCCTGTTGAATCCAGAGGTCTGAACTCGGTCTGCTAGCCGAGCTAGGACCGCAAATCTATTCGTATTATTCGAGTCATCTTGACAGAAACTCTCGGTTTTCTCTACTTAACTCGAGCTGGAAGACAGCTACAGAGCTGATATTTACAGAAACTGATTCAGAATCGTCAGTTGCGTTTGTCTGTCGAATCTAGAGCTCTGAACTCGGTCTTCTGCCCGATCTAGAATCGCGGAATAACTCGTAGAGCTTCCCTGTGCAAGTTATTGCTGGAAGCTTAAGAGTAATTCCGGGAAGCTGGAGAGCTAGTTGGCAAGAAACATCTCGACTGACCTTTTGCTGACTTTTGGTCGGTTGAAAATTTTGTTCTCGAAATTCAACAATTCGTTAGGATATTCGATCTTATTCTGGCTCGCCATCTTGATCTCAGCTCGATCGGGTAACTTTGAAAGCGAAATAGCAGGCAGGCGGGAACGGCCGTTTCGAGTCATCTTGATACGCGCTGTCGGTTTTCTCAAGATAACTCGTGCTTCAGGACAACTACAGAGCTGGTCAGCACAGCTAATGCATTCAGAATGATCAGGCGCGTTCGCCTGTTGAATCCACAGGTCTGAACTCGGTCTGCTAGCCGAGCTAGAGTCGCAAATCTATTCGTATTATTCGAGTCATTGTAGCAGACGCTCTCGGTTTTTCGTACTTAACTCGATCTGTAGGGCAGCCACAGAACTGATAATCACAGACATCGATTGGGAATGATCAGGCGCGTTCGTCTGTTGAATGAAGAGCTCTGAACTCGGCCTGCTCCCCGAGCTAGGTTCGCGAACCTATTGGTATTGTTCGAGTCATCTTGAGAAGTGCTCTCGGTTTTCTGTACTTAAATCGTGCTGGGGGAGAGCTACAGTGCTGCTAGACACAGGAATCGATTTCGAGACATCAGGCGCGTCCGTTCGTCGAACCGAGAGCTCGGAACTCGGTCTGCTGCTCGAACGAGATAGGCTGTATGGGGGGCTGCAGAGTTGGTAATCACAGGAATCGATCCGCTGGCATCAGACGCGTCCGCCTGTCGCATTCAGAGGTCTGAACTAGGTTTCATACTCGAGCTCGATTGGAAAACTGTTCGTTTGTTTTGTTAGAGTCATCTTGAGAGGTCTATAATCGCTTGGGCTGAAAAACTAATCGTTCTCTGAAATTCTTTTCTACATTATATATTGTCAGGAAGCTCTACGAGTCCCCCGGCGGTAAGAAAGGTTGACGGTTTACCGCCCGCGCCCAGTACCGACAACGCGTATCAAGATGACGAAACGGCCGATCCGGCCAGTGCTTTTGGCAGTAAAAGATACCCGATCGAGCTCAGATCGAGATGACGAGCGGAAATAAGATCGAATATCACGGGAAAAAATACTAGAGCACAAACGAATTGTTGAATTTCGAGAACAGAATTTTCAATCGACCAAAAGTTGTGAAAAGCAGAGCTTCGGCAGAGCTTCGCCAGTGCTCGCAGGCTCCTAGGCAGAGGTGTCGTGGTAGGCATCGTTCCAGGCGGCCTGGCAGAGGTCGCCGTGCGGCGCTTTGGAGCGCTCTGCGCTCCGCGCCTTGCCTCGCTATCCGGGTTTTGCACGCTTACAAGTACTGGCGCCGGCGGTGAACTGTCAACCTGATCACTGCCGGGAACCTCGTAGAGCTCCTAGCACGCGTAAGAGTGCTCAGCATCAAAAGAGAGGGCTTCTGGAAGCATTTCTCGAAAAAGAGAAACCATGTGTTTTTTTCATGTCGACATGAAGATGGTTCCGCCAAGTGTTTTGATAGTAAAAGTGCATCTAGAGAGCTCATATTAAGACGCAGAGACCCTCGAAGTCGTTTGAAGGTGCGAAAAATCTGCTTTCTCAAAATGAATTGTCAAATATCTTTCAAATTTTCGCAAAACCACCCAAAAGTTGTCACATTGTCCGCCTCGGCCGAGTCGGCCAACTGGGCGCCGGCGGTAAACCGTCAACCTTTCTTACCGCCGGGGGACTCGTAGAGCTTCCTGACAGTATATAGTGGGGGAAAAAATCCAGAGAACGACTAGATTTCAGCCCAAGCGATTTCAGACCTCTCAAGATGACTCTAACAAAAAAGCAAACAGTTTCGCAACCCAGTTCGAGTATCAGACCGAGTTCAGACCTCTCAATGCGACAGGCGGACGCGTCTGATGTCTGCGAATCGATTCATGTGATTCCCAGCCCTGCAGCCCCCCTACAACCCGAGTTAAGTGCAGAAAACCAACAGCATCTCTCAGGATGACTCGAATACTACAATAGTTTCGCGGGCCTGTTTCGAGCAGCAGACCAAGTTCTGAGCTCTCGTATCGACCAACGAACGCGCCCGATGTGTGCAAATCGATTTCTATGACCCGCAGCACTGTAGCCCTCCCCCAGCACGAGTTGAGTGCAGAAAAGTGAGAGCACTTTTTACGATGATTCGGACAATACGAATAGTTTCGCGAACCTAGCTCGGGCAGCAGGCCGAGTTCAGAGCTCTCGATACAATAGACGAACGCGCCCGATAATTCCCAATCGATTTCTGTGACTATAGGCTCTGTACCTGCCCCACAGTTCGAATTAAGTACAGAAAACCGAGAGCGTTTGTCAAGATGCCTCGAATAATACCAATAGATTTGCGTACCTAGCTCGGCTAGCAGACCGAGTTCAGACCTCTGCAGTCAAGAGGCGAACGCGCCTGATCATTCTGAATGCGATGGATGTGCTTACCAGCTCTGTAGCTGCCCTGCAGCTCGAATTAAGTAAAAAAATACCCACCACGCGTATCAAGTTGACTCGGATAATACGAATAGATTTGCGGACCTAGCTCGGCTAGCAGACCGAGTTCAGACCTATGGATTCAAGAGGCGAACGCGCATGATGATTCTGAGTGCGATAGGTGTGCTTACCAGCACTATAGCTGCCCTACAGCTCGAGTTAAGTAGAAAATACCGATAACGCGTATGAAGTTGACTCGAATAATATGAATAGGTTTGCGGACCTAGCTCGGCTAGCAGACCGAGTTCAGACCTATGGATTCAACAGGCGAACGCGCCGCATGATTCTGAGTGCGATAGGTGTGCTTACCAGCACTGTAGCTGCCCTACAGCTCGGGTTAAGTAGAAAATACCGACAACGCGTATGAAGATGACTCGAAACAGCCGTTCCCGCCGGGACGCTTTTTGGCAGTAAAAAAGGACCCGATCGAGCTGAGATCAAGATGGCGAGCGGGAATAAGATCGAAGATCACGAGAAAAAATACTGGGAACCGGCGGTAAACCGTCAACCAGGTTACCGCCGGGACCCTCGTAGAGCTCTGAACAGACCAAGTCGGTTGCGAGATGACAGCAGAAAAACGCTTCTGAATTCCAGCTTGAAAAACAAAAACATGTCGTTTTCGGTCGTACACAATCTTGGTTCCCCGTAGTCTTTTGATCGAAATAATGCAGCTAGGGCCCTGAGAATTTCACAATCGAAAGCGCCATGATCCACTACATAGAATAAAAATTTCAATTCGCAAAACGAATTTCAAAATCTCTCGCCATCTTCGAAAAACCGACCCCAGGTTACCACATTGTCCGCCCGGGCCGGGCTGGCCAACTAGCTGCACCCCGCGCCGGAATTCCTCTAGCTCATCGTTGCCGAAGAGCTCTACGAGGTACTAGAGCTCAAACGAATTGTTGAATTTCGAGAACAAATTTTTCAACCGACCAAAAGTCACCAAAAGGTCCGTCGATATTTTTCTTGCCAACTAGCTCTCCAGCGCCCCGGAATTACTCTCAAGCTTCCAGCAACTGGATCCGGCGGTAAACCGTCAACCAGGTTACCGCCGGGACCCTCGTAGAGCTCTGAATAGACAAGTGCGATCCGAGATAACAGCAGAAAAACGCTTCTGAATACCAGCTCCAAAAATAAAGAAATCTTGTTTTCGGTCGTACACAATACTGGTTCCCCGCAGTCTTTTGATCGATATAATGTAGCTAGAGCCCTAAGGATTACACCATCAAAAGCGCCATGATTCACTGCATAGAACAAAAATTCAAATTTGCAAAACGAATTTCAAAATCTCTCGCTATCTTCCAAAAACCGCTCCCAGGTTACCACATTGTCCGTCCGGGCCGGGTCGGCCAACTAGCTGCACCCCGCGCCCGAACTGGGATCCGGCGGTAAACCGTCAACCAGGTTACCGCCGGGACCCTCGTAGAGCTCTGAAGAGGCAAGTGAGATCCGAGATAACAGCAGAAAAAAACTTCTGAATATCAGCTAGAAAAATAAAGAAATCTTATTTTCCGTCGTACAGAATACTGGTTCCCCGCAGTCTTTTGATCGATATAATGTAGCTAGAGCCCTAAGGATTGCACCATCGAAAGCGCCATAATTCACTGCATAGAATAAAAATTCGAATTTGCAAAACGAATTTCAAAATCTCTCGCTATCTCCCAAAAACCGACCCCAGGTTACCACATTGTCCGTCCGGGCCGGGTCGGCCAACTGGGCGCCGGCGGTAAACCGTCAACCTTTGTTACCGCCGGGGGACTCGTAGAGCTTCCTCACAACATATAATGTCGAAAAAAATTGCAGAGAACGAATAGTTTTTCAGCCCAACTCGAGTATCAGACCGAGGTCAGACCTCTGAATGCGACAGACGGACGCGTCTCATGTCTCCGAATCGATTCCTGTGATCACCCGCCCTGCAGCCTCCCTACAGCCCGAGTTAAGTGCAGAACGCCGACAGTAGCTCTCAAGATGACTGGGAGAATACGAACAGTTTCGTGATTCTGGATCGCGCAGCAGACCGAGTTCAGAGCTCTGGATTCGACAGACAAACGCGACTGATTCTGAATCGGTTTCTGTAACTATCAGCCCTGTAGCTGTCCTATAGCTCGAGTTAAGTACAGGAAACCGAGGGCGCCTATCAAGATGATTCGAATAATACGAATAAGTGTGCGGACCTGGCTCGGCTAGCAGACCGAGTTCAGACCTCTGGTTGAACAGCCGAACGCGCCTGATGATTCTGATTCGATGAGGCGTGCTTACCAGCTCTGTAGCTGTCCTATATCTCGAGTTAAGTTCAGAATACCGACAGTGCGAATCAAGATCACTTGAATAATAAGAATAGGTTTGCGGACCTAGCTCGGCTAGCAAACCGAGTTCAGACCTCTAGATTCAACAGGCGAACGCGCCTGATGATTCTGAATGCGATAGGTGTGCTGACCAGCTCTGTAGCTCTCCTGCAGCTCGAGTTAAGTACAAAATACCGACAACGCGTATCAAGATGACGAAACGGCCGATCCCGCCAGTGTGCTTTTTGGCAGTAAAAGATATCCGATCGAGCTGAGATCAAGATGGCGAGCGGGAATAAGATCGAATATCACGGGAAAAATACTAGAGCTCTAACGAATGTTCAAATTTCGAGAACAAAATGTTTAACCGACCAAAAGTTGTGAAAAGTTCAGTTCTTTTTTTCCGAGCCAACTGGCGCCGGCGGTGAACCGTCAACCTGGTCACCGCCGGGAACCTCGTAGAGCTCCTTGCATCCGGTCGTAGAGTGAGCTTCTGGAAGCATTTCTCGAAAAAGAGAAAAATTATTTTTTTCCGTGTCGACATGACGATGGTTGCGCCAAGTGTTTTGATAGTAAAAGTGCGCCTACCGAGCTCATACTAAGACAGAGAGGCCCTCATAGTCGTTTACAGGTGCGAAAAATCTGCTTTCTCAAAATGAATTGTCAAATATCTTTCAAAAAATTGCAAAACCACCCAAAAGTTGTCACATTGTCCGCCTCGGCCGGGTGTGCCAACTGGGCGCCGGCGGTAAACCGTCAACCTTTCTTACCGCCGGGGGACTCGTTGTGCTTCCTGACAATATATAATGTGGAAAAGAATTTCAGATAACCCAAGCGATTATAGACCTCAAGATGACTCTAACAAAACAAACGAACAGTTTTCCAATCGAGCTCGAGTATGAAACCAAGTTCAGACCTCTCAATGCGACAGGCGGACGCGTCTGATGTCTGCGGATCGATTCCTGTGATTACCAGCTCTGCAGCCCCCCATACAGCCTGAGTTAAGTAAGTGCAGAAAACCGAGAGAACCGCTCAGGATGACTCGAATAATACAACAGTTTCGCGGATCTCGTTCGAGTAGCAGACCGAGTTCCGAGCTCTGGAATCGACCAAAAGACGCGCCTGATGTGTGCGAATCGATATCTGTGACCCGCAGCACTGTAGCCCTCCCCCAGCACGATTTGAGTACAGAAAACCGAGAGCACTTCTCAAGATGACTCGAACAGTACCAATAGGTTCGCGAGCCTAGCTCGGGGAGCAGGCCGAGTTCAGAGCTCTCGATTCAACAGACGAACGCGCCTAAGAATTCTCAATCGATTTCTGTGATTATCAGCTCTGTGGCTGCCCTACAGATCGAGTTAAGTACGAAAAACCGAGAGCGTCTGCTACAATGACTCGAATAATACCGATAGGTTTGCGACCCTAGCTCGGCTAGCAGACCGGGTTCAGACCTCTAGATTCAACAGGCGAACGCGTCTAATCATTCAGAATGCATTAGCTGTGCTAACCAGCTCTGTAGTTGACCTGAAGCTTGAGTTATCTTGAGAAAACCGACAGCGCGTATCAAGATGACTCAAAACGGCAGTTCCCGCCCGTCTGTTTTTTGGCCTTCAAAGTTACCCGATCGAGCTGAGATCAAGATGGCGAGCGGGAATAAGATCGAATATCATGGGGAAAAATACTAGAGCTCTAACGAATGTTCAAATTTTGAGAACAAAATTTTCAACCGACCAGAAGTCACCAAAACTGGGCGCCGGCGGTAAACCGTCAACCTTGGTTACCGCCGGGGAACTCGTAGAGCTTCCAAGCTCGACTTAAGTTGAGGAAACCGAGAGCACCTACCAACATTCTGACTTATAGTAAATATGTTTTGACCTCTGAATGCGACAAGCGGACGCGTCTGATCAGACCGAGTTCAGACCTCTCAATGCGACAGGCGGACGCGTCTGATGTCTGCGAATCGACTCATGTGATTACCAGCCCTGCAGCCCCCCTACAGCCCGTCCGACAGCATCTCTCAGGATAACTCGACGAATAATAAAATAGTTTCGCAGACCTGTTTCGAGCAGCAGACCAAGTTCTGAGCTCTCGAATCGACCAACGAACGCGCCTGATGTGTGCAAATCGATTTCTATGACCCGCAGCACTGTAGCCCTCCCCAGCAGAAATTGAGAGCACTTTTCACGATCATTCGGACAATACGAATAGTTTCGCGAACCTAGCTCGGGCAGCAGGCCGAGTTCAGAGCTCTCGATACAACAGACAAACACGCCCAATAATTCTCAATCGATTTCTTCACTGTAGGCTCTCTAGCTTCCTACAGCTCGAGTTGAGTACAGAAAATATCGAGAGCGTTTATCAAGATGACTCGAATAATACGAATAGGTTTGCGGACCCAGCTCGGCTAACAGACCGAGTTCAGACCTATGGATTCAACAGACGAACGCGCCTGATGATTCTGAGAGCGATAGGCGTGTTCACCAGCACTGTAGCTGCCCTACAGCTCGAGTTAAGTAGAAAATACTGAGAACGCATATCAAGTTGACTCGAATAATACGAATAGGTTTGCGGACCTAGCTCGGCTAGCAAACCGAGTTCAGACCTATGGATTCAACAGGCGAACGCTCCTGATGATTCTGAGGGCAATAGGTGTGCTTGCCAGCACTATAGCTGCCCTACAGCTCGAGTTAAGTAGAAAATACCGACGACGCGTATCAAGTTGACTCGAATAATACGAATAGGTTTGCTGACCTAGCTCGGCTAGCAGACCGTGTGCAGACCTATGGATTCAACAGGCGAACGCGCCTGATAATTCTGAGTGCGATAGCTGTGCTTACCAGCTCTGTAACTGTCCTAGGGCTCGAGTTAAGTACAAAATACCGACAACGCGTATCAAGATGACTCGAAACGGCCGATCCTGCCAGTGTGCGTTTTGACAGTAAAAGATACCCGATCGAGCTGAGATCAAGATGGCGAGCGGGAATAAGATCGAATATCACGGGAAAAAATACTAGAGCATTGTCCAATTTCGAGAACATAATTTTCAACCGAGCAAAAGTTGTGAAAAGTTCAGTTCTTTTTTTCGAGCCAACTAGCTCTCTAGCGCGCCGGAATTACTCTTAGCTTCCAGCCATAACTAGCTAAGGGAAGCTCTACGAGTTAGGTCCGTCGAGATTTTTCTTGCCAACTAGTTCTTCAGCTCCCCGGAATTACTCTTAAGCTTCCAGCAGGAACTTGCTAAGGGAAGATCTACGAGTTACTAGCTTCACCGCGCGCAAAAATTCCTCTAGTCGATGCCGAAGAGCTCTACGAGGTACTAGCTCTCCAGCGCGCCGGAACTTGTAAGCGTCCAAAACCGGATAGCGAAGCCACGCGCGGAGCGCGAAGCGCTCCAGCACGCCACACGGGGACCTCTGCCAGGCCGCCGGAAACGATGCGCGGGACGCTGGAAACCTCGCAGGAGACGCTTGCAGGGGCGCCGTTTACAACTGGGCGCCGGCGGTAAACCGTCAACCTTTCTTACCGCCGGGGGACTCGTAGAGCTTCCTGACAGTAGATAATGTGGGAAAATATCCAGAGAACGACTAGTTTTCAGCCCAAGCGATTTTGAGACCTCTCAAGATATGACTCTAACAAAAAAACAAACAGTTTCGCAACCCAGTTCGAGTATCAGACCGAGTTCAGACCTCGCAATGACAAGCGGACGCGTCTGATGTCTGCGTATCGGCTCATGTGATTACCAGCCCCGCAGCCTCCCTACAGCCTGAGTTAAGTGCAGAAAACCGACAGCATCTCTCAGGATGACTCGAATAATACAATAGCTTCGCGGACCTATTTCGAGCAGCAGACCAAGTTCTGAGCTCTCGAATCGAACAACGAACGCGAATGATGTGTGCAGATCGATTTCTATGACCCGCAGCACTGTAGCCCTCCCCCAGCTTGAGCACGAGTTCAGAGCACTCTTGACGATGATTCGAACAATACGAATAGTTTCGCGATTCTAGCTCGGGCAGCAGGCCGAGTTCAGAGCTCTCGATACAACAGACAAACGCGCCCGATAATTTACAATCGATGTCTGTGAGAATGAGCCCTGTAGCTGCCCTACGGCTCGAGTTGAATACAGAAAACCGAGAGCGCCTGTCAAGATGACTCCAATAATACGAATAGGTTTGCGGATCTAGATCGACTAGCAGACCGAGTTCAGACCTTTCGATTCAACAAGCGAACGCGCCTGATAATTCTGAGTAAGATAGGTGTGCTTACCAGCACTGTCGCTGCCCTACAGCTCGAGTTAAGTAGAAAATACCGCCAACACGTATCAAGTTGACTCGAATAATACGAACAGATTTACGGACCTAGCTCGACTAGCAGACCGAGTTCAGACCTATGGATTCAACTGGCGAACGCGCCTGGAGATTTTGAGTGCGATAGGTGTGCTTACCAGCACTGTAGCTGCCCTACAGCTCGAGTTGAGTACAAAATACCGACAGCGCGTATCAAAATGACTCGAAACGGCCGTTCCCGCCTGCCTGCTTTTTGGCCTTCAAAGTTACCCGATCGAGCTGAGATCAAGATGACGAGCGGAAATAAGATCGAATATCATGGGAAAAAATACTAGAGCTCTAACGAATGGTCAAATTTTGAGAACAAAATTTTCAACCGACCAAAAGTCAGCAAAAGGTCCGTCGAGATTTTTCTTGCCGATTAGCTCTCCAGCGCTCCGGAATTACTCTTAAGCTTCCAGCAATAACTTGCTAAGGGAAGCTCTACGAGTTATGCGTGGGGCCCTGCAAAGCGCGCAAGGAAGATCTGCCTCGGTGCCTGGGGGAACTGCCGAAGCACTGGGCGCCGGCGGTAAACCGTCAACCTTTCTTACCGCCGGGGGACTCGTAGAGCTTCCTGACAATATATAATGTGGAAAAAATTTCAGAGAACGACTAGTTTTTCAGCCCAAGCGATTATACACCTCTCAAGATGACTCTAACAAAACAAACGAACAGTTTTCCGATCGAGCTCGAGTATGGAACCGAGTTCAGACCTCTGAATGCGACAGGCGGACGCGTCTGATGTCTGCAGATCGATTCCTGTGATTACCAGCTCTGCAGCCCCCCATACAGCCTGAGTTAAGAGCAGAAAACCGAGAGTACCTCCCAGGATGACTCGAATAATACAACAGTTTCGCGGATCTCGTTCGAGCAGCAGACCGAGTTCCGAGCTCTCGCTTCGACGAACGGACACGCCTGATGTCTCGGAATCGATTCCTGTGACCAGCAGCACTGCATCCCTCCCCCAGCACGATTTAAGTATAGAAAACCGAGAGCACTTCTCAAGATGACTCGAACAATACCAGTAGGTTCGCGAATCTAGCTCGGGGAGCAGGCCGAGTTCAGAGCTCTTGATTCAACAGACGAACGCGCCTGATAATTCTCAATCGATTTCTGTGATTATCAGCTCTGTGGCTGCCCTACAGATCGAGTTAAGTACGAAAAACCGGGAGCGTCTGCTACAATGACTCGAATAATACGAATAGGTTTGCGACCCTAGCTCGGCTAGCAGACCGAGTTCAGACCTCTCGATTCAACAGACGAACGCGCCTGATCATTCTGAATGCATTAGCTGTGCTGACCAGCTCTGTAGTTGTCCTGAAGCTCGAGTTATCTTGAGAAAACCGACAGCGCGTATCAAGATGACTCGAAACGGCCGTTCCCGCCGGGACGCTTTTTGGCCTTCAAAGTTACCCGATCGAGCTGAGATCAAGATGGCGAGCGGGAATAAGATCGAATATCACGGGAAAAAATACTAGAGCTCTAACGAATGGTCAAATTTCGAGAACAAAATTTTCAACCGACCAAAAGTCAGCAAAAGGTCCGTCGAGATTTTTCGTGCCAACTAGCTCTCCAGCGCTCCGGAATTACTCTTAAGCTTCCAGCAATAGCTTGCGAAGGGAAGCTCTACGAGTTACTGGGCGCCGGCGGTAAACCGTCAACCTTTCTTACCGCCGGGGAACTCGTAGAGCTTCCTGACAATATATAATGTGGGAAAAATTTCAGAGAACGACTAGTTTTTCAGCCCAAGCGATTATACACCTCTCAAGATGACTCTAACAAAACAAACGAACAGTTTTCCGATCGAGCTCGAGTATGGAACCGAGTTCAGACCTCTGAATGCGACAGGCGGACGCGTCTGATGTCTGCAGATCGATTCCTGTGATTACCAGCTCTGCAGCCCCCCATACAGCCTGAGTTAAGAGCAGAAAACCGAGAGTACCTCCCAGGATGACTCGAATAATACAACAGTTTCGCGGATCTCGTTCGAGCAGCAGACCGAGTTCCGAGCTCTCGCTTCGACGAACGGACACGCCTGATGTCTCGGAATCGATTCCTGTGACCAGCAGCACTGTATCCCTCCCCCAGCACGATTTAAGTATAGAAAACCGAGAGCACTTCTCAAGATGACTCGAACAATACCAGTAGGTTCGCGAATCTAGCTCGGGGAGCAGGCCGAGTTCAGAGCTCTTCATTCAACAGACGAACGCGCCTGATAATTCTCAATCGATTTCTGTGATTATCAGCTCTGTGGCTGCCCTACAGATCGAGTTAAGTACGAAAAACCGGGAGCGTCTGCTACAATGACTCGAATAATACGAATAGGTTTGCGACCCTAGCTCGGCTAGCAGACCGAGTTCAGACCTCTGGATTCGACAGGCGAACGCGCCTGATCATTCTGAAGGCATTAGCTGTGCTGACCAGCTCTGTAGTTGTCCTGAAGCTCGAGTTATCTTGAGAAAACCGACAGCGCGTATCAAGATGACTCGAAACGGCCGTTCCCGCCGGGACGCTTTTTGGCCTTCAAAGTTACCCGATCGAGCTGAGATCAAGATGGCGAGCGGGAATAAGATCGAATATCATGGGAAAAAATACTAGAGCTCTAACGAATGGTCAAATTTCGAGAACAAAATTTTCAACCGACCAAAAGTCAGCAAAAGGTCCGTCGAGATTTTTCGTGCCAACTAGCTCTCCAGCGCTCCGGAATTACTCTTAAGCTTCCAGCAATAGCTTGCGAAGGGAAGCTCTACGAGTTACTTCCGAAGCTCGCTTCGCGCACCCTGGAGCCACGCGTATTGGGAAACGCTAGGAAGTCACGCTCCCGGACCCGCTGCCGGTTCCGGCACTGGGCGCCGGCGGTAAACCGTCAACCTTGGTTACCAGTTGAGAAAACCGAGAGCACCTACCAACATTCTGGCTCATAGTGAATATTTTTTTACCTCTGAATGCGACAAGCGGACGCGTCTCATCAGACCGAGTTCAGACCTCTCAATGCGACAGGCGGACGCGTCTGATGTCTGCGAATCAACTCATGTGATGACCAGCCCTGCAGCCCCCCTACAGCCCGAGTTAAGTGCAGAAAACCGACAGCATCTCTCAGGATGACTCGAATAATATAATAGTTTCGCAGACCTGTTTCGAGCAGCAGACCAAGTTCTGAGCTCTCGAATCGACCAACGAACGCGCCTGATGTGTGCAAATCGATTTCTATGACCCGCAGCACTGTAGCCCTCCAGCACGAGTTGAGTGCAGAAAACTGAAAGCACTTTGCCCGAGAATTCGTACAATACGAATAGTTTCGCGAACCTAGCTCGGGCAGCAGGCCGAGTTCAGAGCTCTCGATACGACCGACAAACGCGCCCGATAATTCTCAATCGATTTCTGTGACTGTAGGCTCTGTAGCTGCCTACAGCTCGAGTTAAGTACAAAACATACCGAGAGCGTTTGTCAAGATGACTCGAAAAATACGAGTAGATTTGCGGACCTAGCTCGGCTAGCGGACCGAGTTCAGACATCTGGAAACAAGAGGCGAACGCGTCTGATGATTCTGAGTGCAATAGGTTGCTTATCAGCATTGTAGCTGCCCTACAGCTCGAGTTAAGAACAAATACCCACCAAGCATATCAAGTTCACTCAAATAATACGAATAGGTTTGCGGACCTAGCTCGGCTAACAGACCGAGATCAGACCTATGGATTCAACAGGCGAACGCGCCTGATGATTCTGAGTGCGACAGATGTGCTTACCAGCACTGTAGCTGCCCTACAGCTCGAGTTAAGTAGCAAATACCGACAACGCGTATCAAGTTCACTCGAATTATACGAATAGGTTTGCGGACCTAGCTCGGCTAGCAGACCGAGTTCAGACCTATGGATTCAACAGGCGAACGCACCTAATGATTCTGAGTGCGATAGGTGTGCAGCAATGTAGCTGCCCTACAGCTCGAGTTAAGTAGAAAATACCGAGAACGTGTATCAAGTTGACTCGAATAATACGAATAGGTTTGCGGACCGAGCTCGGCTATCAGACCGAGTTCAGACCTATCGATTAAACAGGCGAACGCGCCTGATGATTCTGAGTGCGATAGCTGTGCTTACCAGCTCTGTAGCTGTCTTACATCTCGAGTTAAGTAGAAAATACCGACAACGCGAATCAAGATGACTCGAAACGACCGATCCCGCGAGTGTGCTTTTTGGCAGTAAAAGGTAACCGACCGAGCTGAGATCAAGATGGCGAGCGGGAATGAGATCGAATATCACGGGAAAAAATACTAGAGCTCTAACGAATTCTCAAATTTCGAGACCATAATTTTCAACTGACCAAAAGTTGTGAAAAGTTCAGTTCTTTTTTTTCTAAGCAACTAGCTCTCCAGCGCGCCGGAATGGCGCCGGCGGTGACCGTCAACCTGGTCACCGCCGGAAACCTCCTGGAGCTCTAACACGCGTAAGAGTGCTCAGTATCAAAAGAGGGAGCTTCTGGAAGCATTTCTCGGAAAAGAAAAAAAAATGTTTTTTTCACGTCGATATAGAGGGTTTCGCCAAGTGTTTTGATAGTAAAAGTGCATGTAGAGAGCTCATATTAAGATGCTGAGGCCCTCATAATCATCTACAGGTGCGAAAAATCTGCTTTCTCAAAATAAATGGTCAAATATCTTTCAACAATCGCAAAACCACCCAAAAGTTATCATATTGTCCGTTCTGGTCGGATCGACCAACTAGCTCCACCCTGCGCCGGAATTCCTTTAGCTCATCGATGCCGAAGAGCTCTACGAGGTATTACTCTTAGCTTCCAGCTATAACTAGCCAAGGGAAGCTCTACGAGTTAAGCTGCTGCGACGATCGTGGACCGGCGGAGGTGGGCGTGTCCTCCTCACCAGCCACAGCCGGCTTCTTATCTGAAACCCTCTGCTCCCAAGGAGCTATCCGGGAATCACTCGAAGCTTCCAGCTATAGCTAGCTTAGGGAAGCTCTACGAGTTTCTAGCTGCGCCCCGCGCCCGAATTCCTCTAGCTCATCGATGTCGACGAGCTCTACGAGGTATTCCTCTAGCTCATCGATGTCGAAGAGCTCTACGAGGTATAACTTGCTACGGGAAGCTCTACGAGTTATTAGCTCCACCCCGCGCCGGAATTCCTCTAGCTCATCGATGCCGAAGAGCTCTACAAGGTACTCTTAAGCTTCCAGCAACTAGCTTAGGGAAGCTCTACGAGTCACTAGCTCCACCCCGCGCCGGAATGCCTCTAGCTCATCGATGCCGAAAAGCTCTACGAGATACTTGGTAGCTCATCGAAGCACTGCCAAAAACGCTTCCACGCGTGCCTGCGCGCGTGCGGTGTCGCGCGGGAGCTTGCCGGAAGCTCTCCCGGACCAGTTGCCGGCTCGAACGACCTGCTGCGAGAATTCTTGACCGGCGGAGATGGGCTGCTGGCGGGCACCACCACCGTCCGGCTTCTAATCTTAAACCCTTTAGCTCTCAGCAAGCTCTCCGGGAACTGGGCGCCGGCGGTAAACCGTCAACCTTGATTACCGCCGGGAGACTCGTAGAGCTTCCTAACTCGACTTAAGTTGAGAACACCGAGCACCTACCAACATCTAACTTATAGTGCGTAGTTTTTGACCTCTGAATGCGACAGACGGACGCGTCTGATGTCTGCGAATCGACTCCTGTCATTACCATCTCTACAGCCCCCCTACAGCCCGAGTGAAGTGCAGAAAACCGGCAGCACCTCTCAGGATGACTCGAACAATAGGAATAGTTTCGACCTAGTTCGGGCAGCAGACAGAGTTCAGAGCTCTGTATTCGACAGGCGGACGCGCCTGATGTCTTCAAATCGATTCCAGTGATTGCCAGCCATGCAGCCCCCCTACAGCCCGACTTAAGTCCAGATAACCGACAGCATCTCGCAAGCGACTCGATTGATACGAATAGTTTAACGATTCTAGATCGGGCAACAGAGTTCAGAGCTCTGGATTCGAGAGACAAACGCAACTGATCATTCTGGATCGGTTTCTGTAAATATCAGCTCTGCAGCTGTCCTACAGCTCGAGTTAAGTGCAGAAAACCGAGAGTTTCTGTCAAGATGACTCGAATAATACGAATAGATTTGCGACCCTAGCTCGGCTAGCAGACCGAGTTCCGACCTCTGGGTTCGACAGGCGAACGCGCCTGATCATTCTGCATGCATTTGCTGTGCTGACCAGCTCTGTAGCTGCCCTACAGCTCGAGTTATGTTCAGAAAACCGTCAGCGCGTATCAAGATGACTCGAAACGGCCGTTCCCGCCACAGTGCTTTTCGATAGTAATAGTCACCCGATCGAGCTGAGATCGAGATGGCGAGCGGGAATAAGATCGAATATCACGGGAAAAAATACTGGGAATCGGCGGTTTACCGTCAACCAGGTTACCGCCGGGTAGCTCGTAGAGCTCTTTCGTTGCACAGCGCTCCTCAGAACAGATCAAGAAAGCTTCTGAAGCGAAAGCCGAAAAACTGGAAAAATGACGATTTTTCGGTTTCCATCCAAAATCAGTTCCTGCAAGTCTTTCGATAGCAATATTGCAGCTACGGACCTGAAAATTTTACTGGCAAACGCGGCATAAACCACTACACGTGAGAAAAATATGGTTTCTCAAAATAAATTGTCAAATATCTTTCAAATCTCAGCAAAACCGACCCAAAGTCATCACTTTGTCTCTTAAGGCCGGGTCGGCCAACTAGCTCCACCCCGCGCCGGAATTCCTCCAGCTCATCGATGCTGAAGAGCTCTACGAGGTTCTAGAGCTCTAACGAATGGTCAAATTTCGAGAACCAAATCTTCAACCGAATAAACTGGGCGCCGGCGGTAAACCGTCAACCTTTGTTGCCGCCGGGGGACTCGTAGAGCTTCCTGACAACATATAATGTCGAAGAAAATTGCAGAGAACGAATATTTTTTCAGCCCAACTCGAGTATCAGACCGAGTTCGGACCTCTCAATGCAGCAGACAGAGGCGTCTGATGTCTCCGAATCGATTCCTGTGATTACCCGCCCTGCAGCCCCCCTACAGCCCGAGCTTTGTGCAGAACGCCGACAGTAGCTCTCAAGATGACTGGAAGAATACGAACAGTTTCGTGATTCTAGATCGCCCAGCAGACCGAGTTCAGAGCTCTGGATTCAAAAGGCGAACGCGCCTGATTATTCTGAGTGCGATAGGTGTGCTTACCAGCACTGTAGCTGCCCTACAGCTCGAGTTAAGTAGAAAATACCGACAACGCATATCAAGTTGACTCGAATAATACGACTAGATTTGCGGACCTAGCTCGGCTAGCAGACCGAGTTCAGACCTATGGATCCAACAGGCGAACGCGCCTCATTATTCTGAGTGCGATAGGTGTGCTTATCAGCACTGCAGCTGCCCTACAGCTCGAGTTATGTTGAAAATACCGACGACGCGTATCAAGTTGACTCGAATAATACGAATAGGTTTGCGGACCTAGCTCGGCTAGCAGACCGAGTTCAGACCTATGAATTCAACAGGCGAACGCGCCTGTTCATTCTGCGTGCGGTAGGCGTGCTTACCAGCACTATAGCTGCCCTACAGCTCGAGTTAAGTAGAAAATACCGACAACGCGTATCAAGTTGACTCGAATAATACGATAGGTTTGTGACCCTAGCTCGGCTAGCAGACCGAGTTCAGACCTATGGATTCAACAGGCGAACGCGCCTGATCATTCTAAGTGCGATAGCTGTGCTAACAAGCTCTGTAGCTGCCCTACAGCTCGAGTTAAGTACAAAATATCGACAACGCGTATCAAAATGACTCGAAACGGCCGGTCCCGCCAGAGTGCTTTTTGGCCTTCAGTTACCCGATCGAGCTGAGATCAAGATAGAGAGCGGGAATAAGATCGAATATCACGGGAAAAAATACTAGAGCTCCAACGAATTGTCAAATTTCGAGAACGAAATTTGCAACCGAGCAAAAATCATCAAAAGTTCCGTCGAGATTTTTCTTGCCAACTAGCTCTCCAGCGCGCCGGAATTCCTCTTAGCTTCCAGCTATAACTAGCTAAGGGAAGCTCTACGAGTTAAGTCACCAAAAGTTCCGTCGAGATTTTTCTTGCCAACTAGCTCTCCAGCGCGCCGGAATTACTGGGCGCCGGCGGTAAACCGTCAACCTTTCTTACCGCCGGGGGACTCGTAGAGCTTCCTGACAATATATACTGTGGGAAAAAACTCCAAAGAACGACTTTGTTTTAAGCCCAAGCGATTTCAGACCTCTCAAGATAACGCTAACAAAAAACAAACAGTTTCGCAACCCAGTTCGAGTATCAAACCGAGTTCAGACCTCTGTATGCGACATCATGCGATTCCACTCATGCGATTCCAGCCCTAAAGCCCACCTACAGCCGGAGTTAATGCAGAAAACCGACAGTATCGACTCGAATAATATAATAGTGTTGCGAACCTAGTTCGAGCAGCAGACCGAGTTCCGAGCTCTGGAATCGACCGAAAGACGCGCCTGATGTGTGAAAATCGATATATGTGGCCTGCAGCACTGTAGCCCTCCCCCAGCACGAGTTCAGTGCAGAAAATTGAGAGCACGTCTCAAAATCATTCGGACAATACGAACAGTTTCGCGAACCTAGCTCGGGCAGCAGGCCGAATTCAGACCTCTCGGTTCAACAGACGCGTGCCATTGGTGATTTCCCATCGATGTCTGTGACAATGAGCCCTGTAGCTGCCCTACAGCTCGAGTTAAGTACAGAAAACCGAGAACGTCTATCAAGATAACTCGAATAATACCAACAGGTTTGCGGACCTAGCTCGGCTAGCAGACCGAGTTCAGACCTCCGGATTCAACAGGCGAACGCGCGTGATGATTCTGAGTGCGATAGGTGTGCTTACCAGCACTGTAGCGACCCTAAAGCTCGAGTCAAGTACAGAAAACCGAGAGTGTCTATCAAGATGACTCGAATAATACAAACAGGTTTGCGGACCTAGCTCGGCTCACAGACCGAGTTCAGACCTCTGGATTCAACAGGCGAACGCGCCTGATCATTCTGCATGCATTAGCTGTGCTTACCAGCTCTGTAGCTGCCCTAGAGCTCGAGTTATGTTCAGAAAACCGTCAGCGCGTATCAAGATGACTCGAAACGGCCGTTCCCGCCACTGTGCTTTTTGGCCTTCAAAGTTACCCGATCGAGCTGAGATCAAGATGGCGAGCGGGAATAAGATCGAATATCACGGGAAAAAATACTAGAGCTCTAACGAATGGTCAAATTTCGAGAACCAAATTTTCAACCGAGCAAAAGTCATCAAAAGTTCCGTCGAGATTTTTCTTGCCAACTAGCTCTCCAGCACGCCGGAATTACTGGGCGCCGGCGGTAAACCGTCAACCTTTCTTACCGCCGGGGGACTCGTAGAGCTTCCTGACAATATATACTGTGGGAAAAAACTCCAAAGAACGACTTTGTTTTAAGCCCAAGCGATTTCAGACCTCTCAAGATAACGCTAACAAAAAACAAACAGTTTCGCAACCCAGTTCGAGTATCAAACCGAGTTCAGACCTCTGTATGCGACATCATGCGATTCCACTCATGCGATTCCAGCCCTAAAGCCCACCTACAGCCGGAGTTAATGCAGAAAACCGACAGTATCGACTCGAATAATATAATAGTGTTGCGAACCTAGTTCGAGCAGCAGACCGAGTTCCGAGCTCTGGAATCGACCGAAAGACGCGCCTGATGTGTGAAAATCGATATATGTGGCCTGCAGCACTGTAGCCCTCCCCCAGCACGAGTTCAGTGCAGAAAATTGAGAGCACGTCTCAAAATCATTCGGACAATACGAACAGTTTCGCGAACCTAGCTCGGGCAGCAGGCCGAATTCAGACCTCTCGGTTCAACAGACGCGTGCCATTGGTGATTTCCCATCGATGTCTGTGACAATGAGCCCTGTAGCTGCCCTACAGCTCGAGTTAAGTACAGAAAACCGAGAACGTCTATCAAGATAACTCGAATAATACCAACAGGTTTGCGGACCTAGCTCGGCTAGCAGACCGAGTTCAGACCTCCGGATTCAACAGGCGAACGAGCGGATGAGCCTGAGGAGTGCTTTGTAGCGACCCTAAGCTTAAGAAGTGCAGAAAAACCGGAGTGTCTCATCAAGATGACTCGAATAATACAATAGGTTTGCGGACCTAGCTCGGCTACAGACCGAGTTCAGACCTCTGGATTCAACAGGCGAACGCGCCTGATCATTCTGCATGCATTAGCTGTGCTTACCAGCTCTGTAGCTGCCCTAAGCTCGAGTTATGTTCAGAAAACCGTCAGCGCGTATCAAGATGACTCGAAACGGCCGTTCCCGCCACTGTGCTTTTTGGCCTTCAAAGTTACCCGATCGAGCTGAGATCAAGATGGCGAGCGGGAATAAGATCGAATATCACGGGAAAAAATACTAGAGCTCTAACGAATGGTCAAATTTCGAGAACCAAATTTTCAACCGAGCAAAAGTCATCAAACTGGGCGCCGGCGGTAAACCGTCAACCTTTGTTACCGCCGGGGGACTCGTAGAGCTTCCTGACAACATATACTGTCAGAAAAAATTGCAGAGAACGAATAGTTTTTGAGCCCAACTCGAGTATCAGACCGAGTTCAGACCTCTGAATTGCGACAGACGGACGCGTCTGATGTCTCCGAATCGATTCCTGTGATTACCAGCCCTGCAGCCTCCCTACAGCCCGAATTAAGTGCAGAACGCCGACACTAGCTCTCAAGATGACTGGAAGAATGCGAACAGTTTCGTGATTCTGGATCGCGCAACAGACTGAGTTCAGAGCTCTGGATTCAACAGGCGAACGCGCCTGATGATTCTGAGTGCGATAGGTGTGCTTACCAGCACTATAGCTGCCCTACAGCTCGAGTTAAGTAGAAAATACCGACAACGCGTAACAAGTGGACTCGAATAATACGAATAGGTTTGCGGACCTAGCTCGGCTAGCAGACCGAGTTTAGACCTATTGATTCAACAGGCGAACGCGTCTGATCGTTCTGAGTGCGATACGAGTGCTTACCAGCACTGTAGCTGCCCTACAGCTCGAGTTAAGTAGAAAATACCGACAACGCGTATCAACTTGACTCGAATAATATAAACAGGTTTGCGGACCTAGCTCGGCTGAAAGACCGAGTTCAGACCTCTGGGTTCAACAGGCGAACGCGCCTGAAGATTCTGCATACATTAGCTGTGCTTACCAGCTCTGTAGCTGCCCTAGAGCTCGAGTTATATTCAGAAAACCGACGGCGCGTATCAAGATGACTCGAAACGGCCGTTCCCGCCACCGTGCTTTTTGGCCTTCAAAGTTACCCGATCGAGCTGAGATCAAGATGGCGAGCGGGAATAAGATCGAATATCACGGGAAAAAATACTAGAGCTCTAACGAATGGTCAAATTTTGAGAACAAAATTTTCAACCGACCAAAAGTCAGCAAAAGGTCCGTCGAGATTTTTCTTGCCAATGGGCGCCGGCGGTAAACCGTCAACCTTTGTTACCGCCGGGGGACTCGTAGAGCTTCCTGACAACACATAATGTCAAAAAAAATTGCAGAGAACGAATAATTTTTCAGCCCAACTCAAGTATCAGACCGAGTTCGGACCTCTGAATGCTACAGACAGACGCGTTTCATGTCTCCGAATCGATTCATGTGATTAACCGCCCTGCAGCCCCCCTGCAGCCCGAGTTAGGTGCAGAACGGCGACAGTAGCTGTCAAGATGACTGGAAGAATACGAACAGTTTCGTGAGTCTGGATCGCGCAGCAGGAGTTCAGAGCTCTGGATTCAAGAGGCGAACGCGCCTGATTATTCTGGGTGTGATAGGTGTGCTTACCAGCACTGTAGCTGGCCTGCAGCTCGAGTTAAGTAGAAAATACCGACAACGCGTATCAAGTTGACTCGAATAATACGAATAGGTTTGCGGACCTAGCTCGGCTTGCAGACCGAGTTCAGACCTATGGATTCAACAGGCGAGCGCGCCAGATGATTCTGCATGCGATGGGTGTGCCCACCAGCACTGTGGCTGCCCTACAGCTCGGGTTAAGTTGAAAATAACGACAACGCGTTCAAGTTCACTCGAATAATACGAATAGGTTTGCGGACCTAGCTCGGCTAGCAGACCGAGTTCAGGCCTCTGGATTCAACAGGCGCCTGATCATTCTGCATGCATTAGCTGTGCTTATCAGCTCTGTAGCTGCTCTAGAGCTCGAGTTATGTTCGAAAAACCGACAGCGCGTATCGAGATGACTCGAAACGGCCGTTCCCGCCACAGTGCTTTTTGGCCTTCAAAGTTACCCGATCGAGCTGAGATCAAGATGGCGAGCGGAATAAGATCGAATATCATGGGAAAAAATACTAGAGCTCTAACGAATGGTCAAATTTCGAGAACGAAATTTTCAACCGACCAAAAGTCAGCAAAAGGTCCGTCGAGATTTTTCTTGCCAACTAGCTCTCCAGCTCCCCGGAATTACTCTTAAGCTTCCAGCAATAACTTGCTAAGGGAAGCTCTACGAGTTACTAGCTCTGGGGCGCGCCGGAATTACTCTTAGCTTCCAGCTATGACTAGCTAAGGGAAGCTCTACGAGTTAAGTTCCGTCGAGATTTTTCTTGCCAACTGGGCGCCGGCGGTAAACCGTCAACCTTTGTTACCGCCGGGGGACTCGTAGAGCTTCCTGACAACATATACTGTCGGAAAAATTTGCAGAGAACGAATAGTTTTTGAGCCCAACTCGAGTATCAGACCGAGTTCAGACCTCTCAATGCGACAGACGGACGCGTCTGATGTCTCCGAATCGATTCCTGTGATTACCCGCCCTGCAGCCTCCCTACAGCCCGAATTGAGTGCAGAACGCCGACAGTAGCTCTCAAGATGACTGGAAGAATACGAACAGTTTCGTGATTCTGGATCGCGCAACAGACCGAGTTCAGAGCTCTGGATTCAACAGGCGAACGCGCCTGATGATTCTGAGTGGGGTAGCTGTGCTTACCAGCACTGTAGCTGCCCTACAGCTCGAGTTAAGAATAAAATACCGACAACGCGTATCAAGTTCACTCGAATAACACGAATAGGTTTGCGGACCTAGCTCAGCTAGCAGACCGAGTTCAGACCTATGGATTCGACAGGCGAATGCGTCTGATCATTCTGAATGCGATAGCAGTGCTTACCAGCACTGTAGCTGCCCTACAGCTCGAGTTAAGTAGAAAATACCGACAACGCGTATCGAGTTGACTCGAATAATACAAACAGGTTTGCGAGCCTAGCTCGGCTGACAGACCGAGTTCAGACCTCTGGGTTCAACAGGCGAACGCGCCTGATCATTCTGCTGCGTTACCTGTGCTTACCAGCTCTGTAGCTGCCCTAGAGCTCGAGTTATCTTCAGAAAACCGTCAGCGCATATTAAGATGACTCGAAACGGCCGATCCCGCCAGAGTGCTTTTTGGCCTTCAAAGTTACCCGATCGAGCTGAGATCAAGATGGCGAGCGGGAATAAGACCGAATATCACGGGAAAAAAAACTAGAGCTCTAACGAATTGTCAAATTTCGAGAACGAAATTTTCAACCGAGCAAAAGTCACCAAACTGGGCGCCGGCGGTAAACCGTCAACCTTTCTTACCGCCGGGAGACTCGTAGAGCTTCCTGACAATATATACTGTGGAAAAAAACTCGAAAGAACGACTACTTTTTAAGCCCAAGCGATTTCAGACCTCTCAAGATGACGCTAACAAAAAACGAACAGTTTTGCAACCCAGTTCGAGTATCAAACCGAGTTGAGACCTCTGAATGCGACAGGCGGGCGCGACTGATGTCTGCGAATCCACTCATGTGATTCCCAGCACTGAAGCCCCCCTACAGCCCGAGTTAAGTGCAGAAAACCGACAGTATCGATTCGAATAATATAATAGTTTTGCGAACCTAGTTCGAGCAGCAGACCGAGTTCCGAGCTCTGGAATCGACCGAAAGACGCGCCTGATGTGTGCAATTCGATATATGTGACCTGCAGCACTGTAGCCCTTCCCCAGCACGAGTTGAGTGCAGAAAATTGAGAGCACGTCACAAGATCATTCGGACAATACGAACAGTTTCGCGAACCTAGCTCGGGCAGCAGGCCGAGTTCAGAGCTCTCGGTACGATAGACGAACGCGACTGATAATTCCCCAGCGATGTCTGTCACAATGAGCCCTGTAGCTGCCCTACAGCTCGAGTTAAGTACAGAAAACCGAGAGCGTCTATCAAGATCACTCCAACAATACTAATAGGTTTGCGGACCTAGCTCAGCTAGCAGACCGAGTTCAGACCTCTGGATTCAACAGACGAACGCGCGTGATGATTCTGAGTGCGATAGCTGTGCTTACAAGCACTGTAGCTGCCCGAAAGCTCGAGTACAGAAAACCGAGAGTGTCTATCAAGATGACTCGAATAATACAAATAGGTTTGCGAACCTAGCTCGGCTGGCAGACCGAGTCCAGACCTCTGGTTTCAACAGGCGAACGCGCGTGATAATTCTGAGTGCGATAGCTGTGCTCACCAGCTCTGTAGCTGCCCTACAGCTCGAGTTAAGTACAAAATACCGATAGCGCGTATCAAGATGACTCGAACCGGCCGTTCCCGCCCGTGCGCTTTTTGGCCTTTAAAGTTACCCGATCGAGCTGAGATCAAGATGGCGAGCGGGAATAAGATCGAATATCATGGGAAAAAATACTAGAGCTCTAACGAATGGTCAAATTTCGAGAACAAAATTTTCAACCGACCAAAAGTCACCAAAAGTTCCGTCGAGATTTTTCTTGCCAACTAGCTCTCCAGCGCCCCGGAATTACTCTTAAGCTTCCAGCAATAGCTTGCTAAGGGAAGCTCTACGAGTTAAGTTCCGTCGAGATTTTTCTTGCCAACTAGCTCTCCAGCGCGCCGGAATTTCTCTTAGCTTTCAGCTCTAACTAGCTAAGGGAAGCTCTACGAGTTACTAGCTCTCCAGCGCTCCGGAATTACTGGGCGCCGGCGGTAAACCGTCAACCTTTCTTACCGCCGGGGGACTCGTAGAGCTTCCTGAAAATATAAAGCGTGGGAAAAAACTCCAAAGAACGACTAGTTTTTCAGCCCAAGCGATTCCAGACCTATCAAGATAACGTTAACAAAAAACAAACAGTTTCGCAACCGAGTTCGGGTATCAAACCGAGTTCAGACCTCTCAATGCGACAGGCGGCCGCGTCTGATGTCTGTCAATCCACTCATGTGATTCCCAGCCGTGCAGCCCCCCTACAGCCCGAGTTAAGTGCAGAAAACCGACAGTATCGACTCGAATAATAGAATCGTTTTCCCGATCTAGTTCGAGCAGCAGACCGAGTTCCGAGCTCTGGAATCGATCGACAAACACGCCTGATGTGTGCAAATCGATATATGTGACCCGCAGCACTGTAGCCGGCCCAAACACGAGTTAAGTGCAGAAGACAGAGAGCACTTCTCAAGATCATTCAACAACACGAATAGTTTCGCAAATCTAGCTCGGGCAGCAGGCCGAGTTCAGAGCTCTCGGTTCAGTAGACGAACGCGACTGATGATTTCCCATCGATGTCTGTGACAATGAGCCCTGTAGCTGCCCTAAAGCTCGAGTTAAGTACAGAAAATCAAGAGCGTCTGTCAAGATGACTCGAATAATACGAATAGGTTTGCGGACCTAGCTCGGATAGCAGACCGAGTTCAGACCTCTGGATTGAACAGGCAAACGCACCTGATGATTCTGAGTGCGATAGCTGTGCTTACCAGCACTGTAGCTGCCCTAGACCTCGAGTTAAGCAGAAAATACCGACAATACGTATCAAGTTGACTCGAATAATACGAATAGGTTTGCGGACCTAGCTCGGCTAGCAGACCGAGTTCAGACCTCTGGATTCGACAGGCGAACGCGCCTGATGATTCTGGGTGCGATAGGTGTGCTAACCAGCACTGTAGCTGCCCTACATCTCGAGTTAAGTAGGAAATACCGACAACGCGTATCAAGTTGACTCGAATAATACGAATAGGTTTGCGGACCTAGCTCGGGTAGCAGACCGAGTTTAGACCTCTGGATTGGACAGGCGAATGCGCCTGATGCTTCTGAGTGCGATAGCTGTGCTCACAGGCACTGTAGCTGCCCTACAGCTCGAGTTAAGTTGAAAATACCGACAGCCCGTAGCAAGATGACTCGAAACGGTCGTTCCCGCCACCGTGCTTTTTGGCCTTCAAAGTTACCCGATCGAGCTGAGATCAAGATGGCGAGCGGGAATAAGATCGAATATCACGGAAAAATACTAGA
>CAUYUJ010022430.1:0-37500 GCA_963575745.1 Prorocentrum cordatum
TTATCTGGCTCTGTGCCCCAGCTTGCCTGATTGACACGCCCTCTGGACTTTTCCTTGCGGGCCGCAGAACAAAACAAGTAACCCCACCAGCTGCAAGGCAAGAACTGCAAGTGGCTCTGCGAGCAGTGCTGGGTCAAGTCCTTGGAAAGGAGGGGCATCGAGGTCCCCCTCGCCGCGCACGACTGCAGCAACAAGAAGTCACTTCTGCAGCGGCTGCAGGCGTACAAACGCACATTGGACGAGGTACGCTACAAGAAGAGGTCTCGCACTCTCCCGTCGTCCCTGGAGTTACTCCCAATCGGATATGGCCGGTCCGACACGGCGCAGACCCCCACCAGCCTGCGGGACCTAGTCATGAGAACCCCCGCTGTCTACAGGCCTCTGACTATCGGCACCACCCTACCAGCTCACAAGCTGTCCGACGGAAGGTTCGGACCCAACTCGCACCGCACGAACACTTACTCCGCCAAATGCGACACTTGCCCAGCAGGATCGACCGTGCTAGAGTGGTCGGTAACCAGCCCAGCACTTGGCTGCTTTATGTGGAGCCCAGAACCCGGAGCGCCCAGCAACCCCGAGACAGGGCTACCGCCTTGGGACCTCATGCCCACATTCTGGACCCAAGAGGAGTGGAACGCAGGGTGGGCCTGCAGACGGTGCCTCATACACATTTGGAACGTTGCACCCGGCACGCTCGACCGCATACTGGACCAGCACTCTTCCAGCGTATGCCCTTCAGGACCAGCCAAGCGGGCAGCGGCAACAGAAGTGCAGGCGGAAAGCCACGACATCAGCGTCTACCTCACCCCAGCGAGTGCCAATGCAGCTGCCAAGGACACATACTCAAGACAGCCAGACCCGAGCGGTGAACCAAACCCCATTTGCGCGGACCACGACAGCACTGTAGGGGAAAGCAACGGGTCAGGGAAAGCAGCGCGGGACATTAAATCCCTGTTCCCCGGCATCTCCCCGCCAGAGGGGCCCGCCCTGCCAACCCACTCCACCTCCAGGTTCACAGGGGTGGAATCCGTCGGCGCCATGCGCTCCTTGGTGAAGTACCTGCTAGAGTGGAATCCCACCATTTACAAGCGATGGATTGAGTACGGGCTGCAACACGGCGAGGGGATAACAGGTGATGAGACAGATGAAGGGTCGTGGCCCCCAGGGCGTCTCCGCCAGTTCCTGCTCGAGATCTACGGAGAGACGATCCCCGGCAACTGCCGCCCCCCAAACATCCCATGGGACGGCCAACGGGCCGCGGCGGCACGAGTGGTTCACCACCTGACAAAGTCCAATGGGATGTACGAGGCCATGTGGTGCAGTTACGCTGCCAACCTAGCTGAACAGCGAGGCCAGTGTCCCTTCCGCCAGCGGCTCATCACTCTGCTGACATACCTCATAGGGATCGACCGCGCTGCCCTCGCCGACGGAACCATCAGCGTACTTGCCAACCGAGACCCGCGCGAGGCGGACACGGGCCCCGCAGCGGCAGCGGAATCCCCAGCAGCAACCTGGCTGAACAGAGCAGGCGAAGCCGCAGACAACCCCCCAGCAGTCAGCCATGGACCTGAGCGGGATGCCATCCTGACTGCGCCCCCAGAGCAAACCCCCACGCCCCAGGAGCCGTCGGGGACGACGGTCCTCCGACGGAAGGAAGAGGCCCCTCCAACCTGGCAGGCAGAACCGAGGGCGAACCGGAAGGGGTCGATTGGGACGAAGACAAGAAAAGCGAGTCAGACACGGCCAAAGACACGAGCGCGGCGGTTAGCCCAACACCAGCTGCGGACGAAGGAGAGGAGGAGGATTCCGCCGACCCCCTCAACGTCTTGAATAGTCCTCCCGCCAGGCCCGATGCCTGGGCCCCGTACGAACGGACTGTCGATCGAGCTGCCGCCCGGGAAGTGAGGAGGGCGAGAGACAGCCCAAAGGGAGCAAGCAGCTCAACCTGGGACATCATGGGTGCCAGGGACGACCGCGCCCTCAGCCGCGCGGCTGGGGACAAGGGCCGCCGCCGGCCAGCGTCGGAAGACACCGAGGACGGACCAGGGCGTGCTGCCAAATCGCCAAGGGGCAACCCCTCGCGAGTGGAGATCCACGAAGCGGCCAGGAGAGACGCAAGGATCGCACAGCCGCCCCGCGAAGACCCAAACGACCCCATGGGGGGCGTCCCCATGTGCATGTGCACCGTAGTCGACGCAGACGTGGAAAGAAAGGGACCAGTGCAGGATAAGATTATACGCTTGCCAAAGACGCTGGGAGGAGCGTTCAATGGAGTATGGGCCGCATGGGTCAAGAGGGCTGCCCTGAGGCAGGAGCTCAGCGGAAGCCAGAAGCACAACCCCAAATTGAACACAGTCCAGTCGTGCACTGAATTCCTCGAAGCATGGAGTGACGCAGAGCACGACCCCTACAAAATGGACAGCGAGCTGGGGCACAACGTCAACTGGGCAGCTGTCGGGGACAAACACATGAAAGTCATGGGCCGCGATTCCCGTGCGCACGCCCGACGCGACCGCGACGGAGGCAGCAGGCCCGCCCCGTGGATTGCAGAGGGCAGAGCGGCCACCGCTGCAGCCGCGCCGGACCGCTGGGCCGGTGCCATCGGCACAGCCACCCCCAGCCAGTGGCAGGACTGGCAGGAGTGGAGCTCTTGGGGCCGACATGGGGCCCCATGGACGGACACGGATTGGAAAGGAAAGGGTAAGCGTTACTCCCCCAGAGGGGGCGACCGGTACACGGACAAGCGCGCCCGATGGTGGACTAGGGATGACTCGTGCACCCAGGGCTAACGGTGCCGGGCAGACCCGCCACAGCCCCCCTGGCGCTCCTGGTCAACGAGCTCCGCCCCTCCCTCCCCCTGCTCTTGCCCCTGAGGGGCCAGTTTCACTTCGCTGCGCCCGGCTCAGACCGTAATACCTAGGGGCAACGTGCGCTGGGGCGAAGGTTACCCCTCATCTCACCCACGGCGCAGCATAGCTAGACAGCCCACACTGGACAAGTGGACCTACCCTTGACATTTCACCCCCCTGATCAACAGGGGAGCTGCCCGCGGGACAGACAGGTCCCGGGAGCGCCCACTTTGCGGTCCGACGACGGCAGCCATGCATCCGCTGGTGGCGGGGGGGCGGCCGCGGACCCCCCCCCGCGCGCCGGCGGAGCGGCATGGGCAGGCCGTAGTTTTGACAGTATCGACTCTAGCGGCGATCAGCTGCGACCCCCGAGGACCAACTTTCAAGGATGCACCTATCCGCAGATTCACATCTGTTCGATTGGTTGCCGCCGTGGAGGGCCTACGCTCGGACACACCGACTTTCAATGATGTTCATGGCGGCGATCAGCTGCGACCCCCGAGATGAGTAAAACGTGATCCTAGCGGCGATCAGCTGCGACCCCCGAGTAGTTTAAAGTGTGATTTAGCGGCGATCAGCTGCGACCCCCAGGATGTCCCAAGAGGATGGCATCGGTTCCTGGCCCACGCTTTTGGGGCCTGTCCGAGGGGGGAGGCTTTGCGGCCCCTCGCCGCTCCCCTCTCGGGCCAGGTGGGTGTCCCCCGCCCTTGGCCCCGGAGCCCGCCTGACGTGTCCGACGTCGGTGTGGTCGCTCCCCCCTCCCAGGGCCTGCCGTGCTCCGCGCTGCTCGTGGTCTGGCTCTTCACCCACGGCGGCGGTTGCTTCGGCCCTGGAGGAGCACGTGGCGTGTGTTGGCTCACAGGTCTGTGGGAAGGTACTATGCGGCGGTCAGGGCAGGCTCTGATTCTGCCCTCAGCGTCCACCGCAATGCAGCTCCCTCTGGCGCTTCGCCTGTCGACAACGCAGTCGGCGCCACCATCGCGCGTGCAGCCCCCCCTTCCTCTTCTTCTCCGTCGGCGATGCTCACCACGCCAGCGGGCTTCTCACACCCAGTGGCCGCACCGTCCCGGCGCGCGCTGGAGGGCGCACAGTCGCACGGCTACCCCCCCGACACTGTGTAGCGGTCCACTGAGACTGGCCTGGGCACTGAGTGGTTTAGCCTTCAGCAGCATGTACAGACTCTCGGACCCCCCTTCAGCCCCACTGCGCGCGGCATGCGCGTTTCTCCAACTTCCAGGAGTTCATGAAAGGGAGCCGGCGGGCTACGGTGGCGTGCGACGACGCCGAGTACGATCCGCTCAGGTACCAGCGCATGCTCAAGCTTGTGGAAGAGATACCAGCAGCTGCAAGAGTCTTCGCAGGCGCGGTGGTGAGCCCAGCACACTACCACAGGGGCGACCTGGTTCTCGGCCGGTGTCCGTGGTGCACTGTCGAGATGGGCACCTGGGAACGCGTAGCGTGGGAGTGCGGGAGCAGCCGCTTCCGGCACCGTCCGCGCCAGCGACCCCATGATGGTTTGCAACGCCGGCTTCTGTGGCCGACGGCGTTGGGCGACAGGAAAGAGGTCGACCGGCAGCTCGTGGAGTGGGCTGTTTTTGTCGACCGCGTCATCAGGGACCACAGGTGCGACGACGACGGGCGTCCGCCCCGGGCAGCCCGGCCTCGTGGCTGAGCACGAAGGGCGGCCATCCTTGGCCGCGCCGGAGCCTCGTCACCTCGACGGCACTGCTTCGACATCAACAGGTGCAGCGTTCTCGACTGCGTAGCCGGCTGGCTTACGCACGTCGTTTGTTTGAAGTCTGGCGCCGCAATGGCGACTCACTTCATCGGTCTTCCCATTGTCACTGAGCGCTGAGACCTGCCCACTGTGGTAAGGTGCTGGCGCCTGTCAGGCGTTGGCCATTCGATTTTGGTGATTTTGTCCAGTGCCCGTGCCCGTGCTGACAGTATGTTTGGCCAATTCAATTCGCCCAGTTCGCGTCCCGGACTTTGCTCTCGCCGCCTGACCGTCGTCTCGCGGCCGCGACCGAAAAAAGTAACCCCGCCAGCCCTGCTTTTCACTTCGCTACCGGCGCGACCCGCCGTAGCACGCTCAGCGTTCGACTTGTTTCGCGCGCCCGCTAATCAAAAGGCGCCCCCTCCAGCCCATCCAGAAACGATGCCAGGGCGAGTTGCCCTGACAGGGCATGTGGGGGAGCACGCGGTGGAATAGGGGCTGGGGCGCCGTCGTATCCCAAGAGGGGTGAGGATGGCGAAGGGGCCGTAGAGGGAGGATGAGGAGGAGGAGGAGGAGGAGGAGGAGGAGGAGGAGGAGGAGGAGGAGGAGCAGGAGCAGGAGGGGGAGAAGGAGGAGGAGGAAGAGGAGGAGGAGGAGGGGGAGGAGGAGGAAAAAGAGGAAATCCGTAGCCCTTTTGGCTCAAACCATTTGGGCTAAAGTTATCCATTTCTCGATTGGTTCAGGACCCTTTCGCGCCCGCGGGTCCCACAGGTGGCTGCCCAGCCAGGGACTCCGCCTCCATATTCCCATATTGATTGGGCTCTTCGCGGGCTCACTTTCTGGTTCAAAACGACCACCTGCAGTTTCTTCCAGATTCCCACGCCGCAGTCATGGGCAAGCCTGCTGGGCACGGCGGCGGCAGCGGCAGAGGCGGACCCACATATTACGCCTGGACATGCGGGGCATGCCGAGCATCTACGTCGTGGAACCTCGTATGGTGCTGGCAGTGCGGGGCCCACTGGGAACGCAGATTGGATGTCCCCGCCCTGCAGTCCCAGAGGAGGTTGGAAGGCGCGCGTTGAGCCCCGCGAGGGCCGAGGCCGCGGACGCAAGTCCAAGGGCGGAGCCCGACGTCGTGGGGGCTCCGCAGCGCCTGCAGACCAGCGCCAGCAGTCTGGTTCGTCTCCTCCTGCTCCTCAGCCTCCTCAGCCTGACTCAGGCGATGCTGCCGTGGAGGGGCCGAGGTCCAGCGCGCCCGTCGGCCAGCAGATTCAGCTCCTCCAGAACGCCCTGGGCATGCTCACCAAGGACGGGGGCGACGCCGAGCCCGCAGCCCAGGCGCTTAGGGACGAGCTTGGGGCATTGCGTGCGGAGAGAGAGAGAGAGAGAGAGAGAGAGAGAGAGAGAGAGAGAGAGAGAGAGAGAGAGAGAGAGAGAGAGAGAGAGAGAGAGAGAGAGAGAGAGAGAGAGAGAGAGAGAGAGAGAGAGAGAGAGACGCTTTCAAATCAGCCTTGCAGAAGCTTATGATGGCCAGTGGAAGACTTCAGAAGTTGGAGCGCCAAATTGTTTAGCATGCAAAGAATGTCAGCCGCCTGGGGACAAAAGTTCAGAACGCCAGGGCGCACTTCTAGCAGCAAGAAAAGTTCGTTCTCGAAGCACAGGGGAACCTCGCGGAGGCGCGCCACTGTATGGAAGAATGGCAGAAGGAGCTCGCAGCACAAGAGTCAGCATCGACTACGTCAGCAGAATCGCTCCTCTCGCAGCTCGGCCAGGTCGCAGCCGACAAGGAGGGGGCGGACGCGCAGAAGATCAGAGAGGCCCTGGACGTTCCGGGCCCGCTCCTGGTTGGGACCGAGCCGCCCTCGCCGGCGCCGGCCGCGCCAGCGGCCGCTACCCAGCAGGCCCCAGCGACGGCGCTTTCGACAGCCCCTGCAGCCCCAGCAGCCCGCAGAGAAGAGAGAGATTCAGATGATCGCCAGCTTCGTGGGGCAGATCATAGAGGTGATTCGCTACGCGAAAGGGGCCCCCGTGGACGGGGGCGAAAAAGTGAGCCTGAGCCCGCGCGAACTGTGCCTAAGGCCAAGTCGGCTGCCGACGCTCGTGTCTCCAACCAGAAGGCCGCCGCGCCCGCAGGGGCAGGCCTTCCGAGCGAGGAGCAGGGGGATCTTTAGCCGGCGGCCGATGGTCCAGGCCCATCGCCCCCCATCTGCCCCATCCGACCCTTCTCACCCTGCGTCGGGCGGACCATCTTTCCACATCTGCAGTGTAAAAGGTTCAGGAAGGAGGCGATCCTTGGAACGCGCCGCGTGTAGCAGGGCCCGCTTGATCCTGGTCCAGGAGCACGCGCTGCGCCAGGACAAGATTTCGGAAGCCAGAAAGCGTTGCCCGGCCCTCGGCCGGGGCAGGTTTTGGGCTCCAGCGAGCCTCGCCGCCCAGGGGTGCCCCTCGGGAGGGGTGGCTATTCTGTGCAGAAGCAATCTGGACTTTTGGCAAGATCACATGCAAGGCTTTGTCTCGCAGGGCAGGGTTCTCCACGCCTGCTGTCGCCACGGGGCCCTGGGAGTGTTCAGCGTCTACTCGTGTTACTGGGTGACCAGTGTTGGGCTGGGGGCTGGGAATGCGAGGCTGTGCGCGCAGCTAGGGGGCCACGTGCCCACGCGCGGCTTGCCCTTCATTGCGGGTGGCGACTTCAATCTCGCGCCGGGCGAAGTCCAAGTCGGTCTGGGGCCTGGCCGCTTCGGGGCAGATTTACTTTTCGACCCAGCGTTGCTGGCGTGCCGCATCGACGATGCACAGCGTGCCCTGGGCTACATCGTCGCAAGCAGGACTTCGGCAAAATGCCTTCCTTTCGGTTGCCACGGGCGTTGGCAGCGATGCTTTTCCGCGCTACTCGGTGGACCTCCGTTTGGCAGCAGAGCCTTTCGCCGTGCAGTTCGAGCGCCTGTGCAAGCGCGGCGACCAGCCAGTGCTCAAACCAGTTGTGCCATGCCGCCCGCCGCCGGACTAGTCCGAGATGGCGTCCGAGATGCAACGGGCCCTGGGAACGTTTAAAGATTGCGAAAGCCAGGGTGGGATTCAGCCCAGGAGCCTCGGCCCCGCTCGCCGCGCCCCCACCCCCGTTGAAAAGGAAGGCCTCGAGCAGGCCCTTAACGAGGTGTGCGACAGGTGGTGCGCTAAGGCCCGGGAGGAGCTTCGTGAGGGCTACCGCTGCGAGGGGGCCCGAGGGCGCCGAGGGGGCCTCCTGTGCGAGATTGAAACGGTCGATTTACGTCGTCTGTTGATTGCCAAGCCAAGCCCCTGAGGCTCGGGAGGCAGGTGCGTGGGCTGGCTTCTCAGGCGCCTCAAAGAGATTAGGGGCTTCCTTCAGAATTCGGACAGGCGCTGCGCGCTTGCGACCGGCAAGCTGCTCAGTCATGCGATGGGGGTTTCACGGGGAAGGGGGGCTTTTTTAAAAAAAGAAAAAAGAAAACATCTGGCCGAAAGGAAGAGGATTTGCTTCTGCCTGCGTTGACTTTGCTCTGGCGCCCTTTCTTCTCATGCTTGCGGATCGGGGCCAGACTGAGCTGCCTTTTGACAGTTTGGACGTCGCTGTTGCCAGTCTCGAGGAGCTCGAACTCACCCTCCTTGCCAAAGAGCGCGGGCGCCAACGGGAGAAGTGGAACGCGTGGTGTCGGGAAGCCTTGGTGGGGGGAACTTCGCGGGCCTACCGGTGCACTGGAATGACCTCAGACTTCAAAGAAGATGCTGTTGAGATTCCAGACGGAACCCTCTCCGCTTCGTTCTCCAGCAGGTTCGGTAAACAAATGAACGCGTGGAAGTCGGCGTGGGGGGTTGGCCACCGGCAGGATTTGCATTTGCAACGGGAAAAATGGACTTGCGGGTCCCAGCGGGCCCCGACGTGGAAGGCATCAGAAACCGGTCGCGGGGCTTCAAAGCTGCTGCGATTGCCGTCGACGGCTTCCGTCCCCGCCGCTTTTCAGAGCATTGTGATTCTGGGCTCAGCGCTCTCTCGGGGATTTTCACGGCGATGGGCTTTCCCGAGGGTGCGCCAGCCACTTTGCGACAGCTTATTGTAGCCTTGCACGGGAAGCCAAGGAAGACAGGCGACCGATGGGTTTCTTCCAATCTGTCACTCGACTGTATTCTAAAAGCCCTTTGAACGCCTGCCGCATATGTCAGCCTGGGGCTCCAGTAATTTTTCCACGTGCCCCCCCCATAGGTCGACCGCTGACGCTGCGTGGAGACAAGCCGTGCGCAATGACTCCATCATGACCAGGGTAAGTTTGTGGGAGTCCTCTTGGCCGACTTGAAGCAATATTACGATCATGTGTCTCACATCGCTCTGTGGGCAGCAGGAGAGGCAGCTCATTTTTTTGTTATATATATATATATATATGCGATTCGCGGTCGCCTTTTGATGGACTCGGTTCTGAGCGCCCCCCCCCGCCCGGAGAGGGGCATTGTGGCGGGATCATCTGCTGCCGCGTACGAAATGAAAGCCTACGTGGCGCCGATCACGGCAGAGATCGGCCAAGGCCAGGAAGAGGACCTCGCCATCCATATTGACGATGTCACGACGTCGGTGGCCATGCTGGCCGTGGAGCCTTGCCTGAACAGCCTTGCCAGCCTCGCGGGGCGGGCGTTTGACCTGCTCGCCAACAAATTGGAGCTCCCCATTGCCCCTTAGAAAATGCAGTTCACGCCCGACTCCCACGACGTGGCCGGGCTAGCCCCCCAGGCCCTTGGTAAACATGGACGCGCTGTCTCGGGGCGCGTGGTGAACCTCGGGGTGGCTCCGCGATTGGCAGGGCCCCGGGGTCGAAGGGCGCCGGGGCCAAATGTAAATCTCGCTGGTGCAATGCCAAGAAAAGGCCCCCGAATATAGACGACCTCCGAGGGGGAAAAGCTATGGGGGGGAACATATATGCGCGCGGGCTCAAGCCCAGCATGACGCACGGTGAAGAGGTCCAAGGGCACCCCCCCGAACAAATGCCGGCCCTGAGGCTCCGTGTGGCTAAGAATATCGGGCCGTGGGGGGCGGGGGCCAACCTTGACCTTGCCTGGTGCCTGCGTCCGAGCAAGGGCCCAGTTTTTCATGCCGCCGCCGCGCTGAAGATATACCGTGCTGAATGGTGGTCTACCACCGACGCGGCGCTCTGTGCCAAGGGCAACCTCGCGGCCCGAGAGTTTTAGAAGCGCGTGAACTTGCCGAGCGCCGACTTGAAGCCCACCCCGAGAAAGATCGCTGGCATCTCGTGGCCAACGGCCCGCTGAGCGATATGATGCTTTGGTGCGTGCAAGCCTCGTGGAATTTAGTGGGCCATGCGAACGCGACTTCGGCCCGGGGGCTTGAATGCAATTTTGCCTTGGCCCCCCCGTCCCAGGTTGCGGGCCTTATCGGCAGAGACCTCCAGAGGTTGATGCTCCGGGGTGTCGTGGAGGAGAAACTCTGTGGGGTTGAGGGGCCAGAGCCAGTCGCATCCGCAAGACTGGGCTTTGGGCCCATCCTGTCTCTCGAGCTTGGGGCTCGCCTAAGCTTTGTGTGCAGGGCGAGCAGATCCTGCGGCAGGTCTTTGCGGGATGCTGGCCTGCTGCCGCCCTCCTGCGCCAGAGAGGGTGCCAGGTCGCTCCCAAGTGCCCCCGCTGCGATGCCGTAGGCGCCACCTTCCACAGGGTGTGTGTTAGTCCGTTTGGCGGACCTCGTCGCCAGGAGCTGGGCCCAGCCTTGATTCAAGAGGCCCTGGATGCGGGCCCACAGGGCTCCCGCTTCAGCTGTTCGTGGATGGACATGCCAGAGATCAACGACCCACCGCCGCAAACCGAGATTCTGGAATACCTCGACAGAAGGGGGTAAGATTGATCATTGTGCGTTCGAGGATCCAGGGGCAGAGATTTCAGTTGATGTTTCGGTTGTTCATCCCGCCGCCCCCCTCCTGGCCCGAGGGGGATGGTGCGCGGTCGAAGTCAATGAACTCGGGGGCCTGGAGAGGGCTGTCGGAGGGGTTCTTCCTGGATGCGTTCCGTGTAATGCCAGCGTGTCTGAGCATCATGGCCTGCTCCGCGCCTGTGTCCATCTTGTCCTGCAGGGGCAGGATTTTCAGATCTTCCAGGACTGCGGTGCGATCGCGCACGGAGCTGCAGTCCCGATCCGAGCCAGAGACGGACGACGACAGCAGATTGGACATTGGCGCCAGATAAATCAGCTGAGCAATTTTGTAGGAGGGAAGCTACATGACATCAAGGCCCACTAAAGCCTCACTAGGGGGGAGAGATCTTTGGGGGGGGCACGCGAGGGTTCTGGCCAATAGTTGAGCCGACGCCCTTGCGAAAGAAATTGCCAAGAGTCAATTTGATTCCTCGGGCGTTGATCGAGTTGAAACAGCTTATAAGACATGGCGCGATGTTTTTGAAGTCTTTACTTATGTCTTGGGGTCTTGGGGCAGAGCCAGGGATGTGTTTGGTGACCTAGCGAGGAGGCCCAAAGTCACGTCCCCAACCAATGACCTCGAGGCGTTATTGTTGTTGTTTTTGTTGTTGTTGGTGTTGTTGTTGTTGTTGTTGTTGTTGTTGTTGTTGTTGTTGTTGTTGTTGTTGTTGTTGTTTACCCCCCTCTGATTTCGGGTGGGCACTTAATAGATGGCAGTGCGTCCGGCGCGGCAGATCCACTGCCTTTCCGTGGGTCTGCCATCGCAGCCCGTGCGTGCCATTGCCCAGATCGCTCTTCCAGCTGCCTGCGAGTCACGGCCGACCGACGCCGCCCCGCACCTTGTGGGCGGCGAAGATCGAGGCTTCAGGTGCTCCTGTGATTCTTTGTCTGAAGTGCGGGTCGTACTCCACGGGGGGGGCCGTCCATCTGGCGGACAGTTGCACCCGCATCAAGCCCAAGCGGATTAGCCAGTTCCGAGCCTGCAAACTCCCGCGCCCCAGGGGAGTGCGGATTTCTCGGCCCTGGAGGATAGAGAGGTTCGGACTCTGTTTGATGTCTCTCTGTAGGCCGTGTATGCATGTATGAGGAGGAGGGGGAGGAGGAGGAGGAGGAGGAGGAGGAAAAGTGGGAGGACGGAGGAGGGAAAAGGAGGATTTGTGCGGGTGAGGAAGAGGGAAAGGCGGAGGCCTCTTGGATCCTTCTCGGAGACTCTTCGGATGTCTCTTGAGAGCTTCTTGTAGGCCTGTTGGGGCGTCTCGGGGGCCTCTTGGTGGTCTTGGGGGCCTCTTGAAGAATCTTGGGTGCTTCGGTGGAGCCTCTCGGGGCCTCTTGGGGTCTCTTGGGGGCCTCGTGCGGGCATCTTGGTGGCGTCTTGAGGACCTCTTGGGGCCACCTGGGCGCCTCTTGGGGCCCTATTAGGGCTCTCTTGGGAGCCTCGGGGGCCATCTTGGGGCCATCTTGGAAGTCATCGATCGCAGAAGGGGGGTGCCCAAATAGACCCCTCCCAGGAGGCCAGAACTGGGCCAACACAGTTGTAAAATCAATGATTTTGGCTTTCTCGCCAAGGTCTCCTTGGACGCTCGAATGGGTCGTGACCCCATACGTCCAGGTCCAGAGGGGGGGGGTACGGGGAGGGTCAAGACACCCTCCCCGTCCGCGAGCTGTTTCGCTCACTCCCACCCGCCCTTCCAACACGTTGCGCCCGAGTTTCGGCGTAGTCAGCGGTCGTCTATGGATGAACAGCTACTGGGAACCAAAACCAGACCCCATATGCGCGATGCTGGGGCGAGGTTCGCCACGCGTGCCAGGCGCGCCACTCGCGCCAGGTTTGCCAGGCACCCCTGGTGCCCAAGAATGCCAGGCACTGCGGGGTGGTCGCGCGCGATCCAGATGTAGCCGCAAAGTACATTTTGTATTGTCTGTCCTGCCCAGAGCAGGCAACATGATGGCCCTCCCGCCGTCCTTGTTGAAAAACTATACGAAGTGCGCACGGGGCCCGCGAAAGTGGCCGAGGAGGTTGCCCCGAAGTGTCCGTAGCTTTTTTAGCTCAGGCCTCTGGCACAGGCTGTGGATCTGGAGCGAGCTCCCTCCTATCTGGCCCGCGTCCCGCGGCTCTGAGCCCCCCGCCGCCCAGGGGCCATGGTGGTCGACCGCGCAGCCAGCCTGCGCGCTGAAAGCGCGAACGCGAGGTCGGGCTGTCCTCGCCGCCAAGGGCGAGGTCGCCGGAGGTCCTTGGGCGTTGCGTAATCGGGGGGCCAGAAATGGAGGGGTGGCGAGGGTGGTCCGAACAGGTACCCAAACGGTGCCTAAACGAGCCCCTTGGGGCGGGGCCCGGAAGGGGCGCGAAAGGGGACCGTTTCTGACCCCCCTCATTTATTATGGCCCCCCTATTGAGCCACGCCCAAGGTCCAAGGCCAAGGAGGACCCGAACGCCCTGAAGGAACCGAGACAACTGCGAGCAGATCATTCACCACCCACCAAACCACCCCAGCCCAACCCGAAACCCTCAATTTGCCCTCCATTTCCAGTGGGGGGGGGGGGTCGGGGGACGTTGAATTACTCCGACGGAAGGACCCCACATGATAATCTGTTTAGCTTTCCCTTATCCCTTTCCTCCCGGCCATGGCAAACACCCTCGTATCGCCCTCTCCTCTGCCATCTTTTCCTCTTCTTCTATTTCCCCCCCCCTCCTTCTCCTCCTCCTCCTCCTTCTCCACCTCCTCCTCATCATCGCCCTCCCCATACCCCTTCCGTCCTCATCCTCCTCCTGCCTCTTTTCCACGTGCACGTCCCTTTCCCCCCGGTCGGGGGAAGCAAGTCGATTTTCCTCGGCGCCGTCGCCGCCTCGGTCAGAACGCGCGCGTTTGCCGACGGCCAGATCGCGAAGCCGTCGGGTCAACCCTTCGGGCCAGCCATGCCTGCGGGGCACTCCCGCGGGCCGCCGGAGCGCGAGGGCAGGCCGTCGGGACAACCCCGCGGGCCAGGCCGTTGGGACAACCCCGCGGGCCTCCTCGCGCGCGCCGCGGCGCTCAGGCGGGCGGCAGCACGAAGCCCAGCTCTGCCGCGAGCTGCTCCGCTTCAGCCCTGGAGTCCACCGCTCTCTCGTCGAACTCCTGGAGCGCCTTCCGCAGTGACGCCGGCGGCCCGCGCTCCAGGAACTCTCGCGCGGGCGGCCGCAGGATCAGCATGTTCCGCATGCACGTGGCGCGGGAGAACATGACGTAGAGGTGCAGCCACCACATATCGTCCGACATGCCCGTGCGGCCAGCGTCCTCATCCCTGGCGCAGTCGATGGTGACGCCCTTGCGCAGCGTCTGGCCCTGCGACAGCGTGGAGGTCAGGTAGGACGCGTGCGTCAGCGTGAATCCCGAGCGGCGCACAGTGTGCGCCCCCGAGCTCTGCCACGTGAGCTCCTGCTCGCTGGGCCTGAACATGAGCAAGCTCCTCGCCCGCGCCTGGGCCTCGCCGTCGTCGTCAGCGCCCTCGGTGCCCTGCAGCAGCACCTCGGCGACCTCCTTGTAGATCGGGGACTCCTGGAAGCCGTGCACATGCAGCCAGATTCCCTGCGGTAGGAAGCGGGGGCGGAAGAGCTGGCCCGGCGCGCACTCCTCGTAGTCCCGCTCGTCGTCTGCGTGAAACTCGAAGGACACGATGGTGGCCCGTTGCTCCTGCACGAGCCCCAACTTCTTCTTCAGCTCCTCCTGCACGGCCGTGAACCGGACCTCCATGCCGACGTGTGCCGGTAAGACGCCGTGGATGTCCCCCGCCTGATACTTCTCCCATATTCAGGCCTCAGGAGCCCAAAAGCGACGACAGTTACAGGTTTCCGATGACCCGCTCGGATTAGTAAGATGATCTGCGGGCCCCATAGGGAGGAGGCTTCCGCCTGAGACTTCCTCGCAAGTCACTCACAGACGAGGCTCCCGCCTGATCCTTCTCCCATATTCAGGCCTCAAGAGCCCAAAAGTGACGACAGTTACAAGATTCCGATGGCCCGCCTCGGATTAGTAACATGATCTGGGGGCCCCATAGGGAGGAGACCCCCGCCTGAGACTTCCTCGCAATTCACTCACAGACGAGGCTCCCGCCTGATATTTCCTCCAAATTCACGCCCCAGGAGCCCAAAAGTGACGACAGTTACAGGATCCCGATGACCCGCCTCGGATTGGTAAGATGATTTGCGGGCCCCATAGAGAGAGGCTCCCGCCTGAGACTTCCTCGCAATTCACTCACAGACAACGCTCCCGCTTGATATTTCCTCCAAATTCACGCCCCAGGAACCCAAAAGTGACGACAATTACAGGATCCCAATGACCCGCCTCGGATTAGTAAGATGATCTGCGGGCCCCATAGGGAGAGGCTCCCGCCTGAGACTTCCTCGCAATTCACTCACAGACGACGCTCCCGCCTGATACTTCCTCCAAATTCACGCCCCGGGAGCCCAAAAGTCACGACAGTTACAGGATCCCGATGACCCGCCTCGGATTAGTAAGATGATCTGCGGGCCCCATAGGGAGAAGCTCCCGCCTGAGACTTCCTCGCAATTCACTCACAGACGAGGCTCCCGCTAGATACTTCCTCCAAATTCACGCCCCAGGAGCCCAAAAGTGACGACAGTTACAGGATCCCGATGACCCGCCTCGGATTAGTAAGATGATCTGCGGGCCCCATAGGGAGAGGCTCCCGCCTGAGACTTCCTCGCAATTCACTCACAGACGACGCTCCCGCCTGATACTTCCTCCAAATTCACGCCCCAGGAGCCCAAAAGTGACGACAGTTACAGGATCCCGATGACCCGCCTCGGATTAGTAAGATGATCTGCGGGCCCCATAGGGAGAGGCTCCCGCCTGAGACTTCCTCGCAATTCACTCACAGACGACGCTCCCGCTTGATACTCGAGTGAGTGACGGACTGACTGAGTGATGTGTGACGCCAACGGATGATATCCTCATGTGATGATCATGATGAGTGAGTGAGTGAGTGAGTGAGTGAGCGATCGAGTGGTGTATGGGTAAGTGTGATGGTGCTGAGGAGGAGAGGCGTGGGTCATGATGATGATGACTGATGATGATGATGGCGAGAAAGAGGAAGAGAGAGAGAGAGAGAGAGAGGGTGTGAGATCCTGCGCGGGGGGTGTGCAGAGAAAACAAGAACCCCACTTTGGATGTGGGGAAAAACACATGGAATCCGTACCCCCCCAAGCCGAAATTCGGGTCAAATTCGGGTCTTCGGGTTGGGGTGGGGTGGTCTGGTAAGTAGTCAATCATGGTCTCCCTCCCATCGCACCAGCAGGGGCCCGCCGCGGTGGCGAGGGCGGCAGGTGCCCCATTGAAGTCGGCATCCAAGGACGAGAATTAAATCGGGCCTGTCCCTCTGCAGGAGGAATATTCAAAGCTAAACAAAAATTATGCTAACGGAGTTCCCCACATAAGGATGTTACGGGGTTGCGTTGCTTCTTGTCTGCCACCCGCCCTCGCCATCTCCATCTTCTTCTATCATCCCCCTCCTCCTCCTCCTCTGTCTCCTCTTCGTCGTTGTGCGCCTCCCCCATCATCATCACTCTTTTGCTCCTCGTCTTCCTTGTCCTCGTTCTCCTCCTCCTTCTCCTCATCCTCCTCCTCGTTCTCCTCCCCCTCCTCGTCCTCCGCCTCCTCCTCCTCCTCCTCCTCCTCCGCCTCCTCCTCCTCCTCTCCCTCGTTTTTCTTATTTTCGAATGCCCTGCTCGCTCCCTGCCCGGTCAGGCGGGCTTCCCTGGAGGGGTGGGAGGGGCACGAAACCTGATAAATAGTATGGTATTCGAATACCCTGCTCGCTCACGCGGGGCCTCCCTGGAGGGGTGGGAGGGGCACGAAGCCTGATAGATAATTTGGTTTTCGAATACCCTGCTCGCCCAGGCGGGGCCTCCCTGGATGGGGTGTGAGGTGCACGAAACCTGATAAATAGTATGGTATTCGAATACCCTGCTCGCTCACGCGGGGCCTCCCTGGACGGGTGGGAGGGGCGCGACATCTGATAGATCGGAGGTGAGGGGGTGAGATCGAAGTGGAACGGAGTTCCCCCCTACTGGGAAATCGATTTCGGTTTCGTGTTCGTGCGTGCCGTGCGGGCGAGGCGAAGCTGCGTGGGCGGGCGAGAGAAAGTCTCCTGTGGCTGAGGCGCGGCCGGACCAAATGTCTCCCTTCCGGGCGGCCGGGGGCCCGCGGTGTCCCGCCGGTGTCCCGCTGGTGTCCCGCTGGTGTCCCGTGTGGCTGAGGCGCGGCCGGACCAAATGACTCCCTTCCGGGCGGCCGGGGGCCCGCAGTGTCCCGCCGGTGTCCAGTCGGTGTCCCGATTATGGTGATGATATTGATAACGATGATGGTGATGATGATGACGATGTAGATGTTTTGTTTTGATGATCGATAGTGAGATCGGTAGTGATATCGATTGTGAGATCGCACGTGAGATCGAATGTCAACTCGCTTGTGAGATCGATTGTGAGATCGATTGTGATACCGAATGTGAGATCGATCATGAGATCGATAGTGAGATCGATTGTGAGACCGAATGGGATATCGATTGTGAGATCGATTGTGATATCGATAGTGAGATCGATAGTGAGACCGAATGTGAGATCGATTGTGGAATCTATTGTAAGATCGATAGTCAGATCGATTTTGAGATCGATCGATTGAGTTACGAGTGATATCACTATCGGTAATGAGATCGGTAGTGATTTCGATAGTGAGATCGATGATGAGACCGAATGTGAGATCGATTGTGAGTTCGGTTGTGATATCGATAATGAGATCGATAGTGAGATCGATAGTGAGATCGAAAGTGAGTTCGATAGTGAGATCGATAGTAAGGCCGAATGCGAGATCGATTGTGAGATCGATTGTGATATCGATAGTGAGATCGATAGTGAGACCGAATGTGAGATCGATAGTGAGATCGATAGTGAGTTTGATAGTGAGATCGATAGTCAGATCGAATGCGATATGGATTGTGATATGGATTGTGAGATCACTAGCGAGACCGAATGTGAGATCGATTGTGGGATCGATTGTGAGATTGATTGTGAGATCGATAGTCAGATCGATTGTGAGATCTATCGATTGAGATCGATTGTGAGATCGGTAGTGAGTTCGATAGTGAGATCAATCGAGTGCGACGTTGGTCCCTCCCCCCCTCACCTCCTTATCACCCGAAGGGTGGACTATGCGGTAGTCTGTTATTCAAATACCCTGCTCGCTCTCGCGGGGCCTCCCTGGAGGGGTAGGAGGGGCGCGAAATCTGATATATATATATATATATATATATATATATATATATATATAGTATGGTATTCGAATGCCTTGCTCGCTCACGCGGGGCCTCCTTGGAGGGGTGGGAGGGGCACGAAACTTTATACATAGTACGGTGTTCGAGTACCCTGCTCGCTCACGCGGGGCCTCCGTGGAGGTGTGGGAAGAGCTCGCTCACGCGGGGCCTCCCTGAAGGGGTTGGAGGGGCACGAAGCCTGATACATAGTTTTGTATTCGAATACCCTGCTCGCTCAGGCGGGGCCTCCCTGGAAGGGTGGGAGGGGCACGAAACTTGATACATAATATGGTATTCGAATGCCCTGCTCGCCCAGGCGGGCCCCCCTGGAGGGGTGGGAGGTGCACGACACCTGATAAATAGTATGGTATTCGAATACCCTGCTCGCTCACGCGGGGCCTCCCTGGAGGGGTGGGAGGTGCACGAAACCTGATGAATAGTATGGTATTCGAATACCCTGCTCGCTCACGCGGGGCCCCCCTGGAGCGGTGGGAGGTGCACGAAACCTGATGCATAGAACGGTATTCGAATACCCTGCTCGCTCAGGCGGGGCCTCCTTGGAGGGGTGGGAGGGGCACGAAACTTTACATATAATATGGTATTCGAATACCCTGCTCGCTCAGGCGGGGCCTCCGTGGAAGTGTGGGAAGGTATAATATGGTGTGGAAGGTATGGTATTGTATGGCAGCTATGGTATGGTATGGTATGGAAGGTATGGTGTGGTAGCTATGATGTGGTAGGTATGGTATGGTATTGTACGGATGGTATGGAAAAAGTGAACGGGAGGTGGGAAGGTGGGAAGGTGGGAAAGAGAGGGTGTTCTGGGAAAACAAAAACCCCACTCAGGATGTGGGGACATAGTCAGGTGCAGATTTATTGAGTACGTTTTGACCATTGTTGGCTATTTCTTGTTGTTTTGACAATTTTCCATTTTTCCTCCAAAATCCGCCTGTAGGGGAACATGCCCGACCAAGGACGAGAACTGGAAATACCTCGGCTATGTTGAGTCGGAAGCCGCTGGAGGGGTGCAAGAGCGGGACGGCGTGAGAGGGGGGTTGCCTCGCGTCCATTATAACTCAGATTGTTCTGGCACTTGTTCACGGCCGACTGGCCGATTGTCGCAGGTGTTCGATATTTTTTGGCTTGGCGAGTCGCCCGAGGATGCGCAGCAGCAGTTTTTTTTACACGGGTCGTCGGCCAGAGTATTTTCTCGCATGCAAGCCGGTTTTTAGATGAATCGTGCACGTGCTGCGTAATGATATATCACATGAGCACTTCTTCGCGCCTACCTGGTTGGGAGCGCGGTTCATCCAATCAGTCCCCAGGGGAGGATCTATGGTTATAAGTTCAATAAGCATCACCTAAGCTTATTTTTTATATATATATATATATATATATATATTCATATTTGTATATATATATATATATATTAATATACAAGTCTGCAGTGGCGCTTCGCGCCATACATCTTGGTCCTTGAAGTTTGGTATGCAGGCGGACTAGCAGGAAGGTCAAGACGACAATTTAACGAGAAATCCTTGTTGCCTTTTCTGGCATCGCCGCTGAAATAATGTTATTCGTTATCCGTCCTCCATGCTTCTTTTTCCTCATTTTCGCCATGCCCTGCGCATTCTCCTCATCCTCCTCAGCTCCTTTTGCGGAGGCTCCTCCCTGGAGAGCGTCTGGGGGCCTCACAAAAGTTGTTTCGGGCTTCCTACAGGCCTTCTGGAGGCCTCCTGGGCGTGTTCTGGGAGCCTCCGGGGGCTTCCTCGGGCCACCATGCCTCCAACCGCGGTCTCCCTGAACGACCGGGTCACGATTTGGAATGCTTCGGAGGGTGTCTCGGGGCCATCTTGGGCCGCCATGGGGCTCTCTGAAGGCCATCTTGGACCCCTGTTGTGCCGTTTTGGGTCTCTCTTGGACTGCCTGGAAGCCCTTTCGGAGGGTTGTGGGGCGTGCTTGGAGCCTCTCCAGCGGCTTCGGACGCCCAGAAAACCGCCGTCTTGGAGCGTCGGGAAGCCGAAAATAGGATAACCCCAGAATTCTCCAAAAACCAACATTGCCTCTTGGGGCCCCTTGGAAAGCTTTTTGGGGTGCCTTGGGGGTCTTTGGGGCCGTCCTGAAACAATTGGAGTCCCTCTTGGAGCGCTCTTGTGCTGGGGCCTCCCTTGAGCCTTTCAGATGGCCCCTCTGATCGCTCTGGGTCTGCTGGCAAGGCGTTTGTGGAGACCCGGAAAGCCGGGTGACCTTTTCCAAGGACGTCCAAGGGAGCCCGAGAACCCCAGATCCCGGGGATCCAGTTTTTTTTTGGGGTGGGGGCGGTTCCCCCCCCCCCCGGGCTTGTAGAAATATAGGAAGAGGAATATATATTTATATACACACGCCGGGGTGCAGGGCTGGGGCCCTTCTTCCAAGTGCCCCGACTCGCCATGGCGGCTCTGGGTTCGCTGGGTGCCCTCCCCAGCGGCCCGAGAGCCGCTCAGACGGCTTTAAGCGGCGCCACAGAGAAACGAGAAGGCTTCTAGATGTTCCGCTGGGCTTCCGGGCAGCCCCAGATAGCGTCAGGACGGTCCAAGAGGGCTCGCCGAGCAATTCCCAGAGGCAAACACCATCGATATTCCCTAGGTCTTCTCAATGTTTTTGGGATTCTCGACTTTCGAGCTTCCGACGTTCCACGACGTCCCAAGGGGCCCCCAAGACCGCCCCAAGACTGCCCAAGAGACCACCAAGACTGCGCCAAGACGGGCCGAGAGGCCCCCAAGGCGGCCCTAATAGGGGCCCAGCGCGGTCCAAGAGGGCTCCGAACCAGTTCCAAGAGGGGCCCATGAGCAGGAGTCCGGAAGGACAATTCGAGCTTTCCGTTCCAAGATGCCCCCATGCGGCCCAAGATGGCTCGTCGAGCGCTCCCCAGAGGGCCCAAAGAGGCAAAAACCATTGATTTGCCTAAAGTTTTTTCAATCTCGGGGCTCTCGACCTTTCGAGCTTATGACGTTCCGCGACGTTCCCAAGAGGCTCCTCCCAAGACCGCTGAGACAGGCCAAGAGGCCCCCAAGAGTGCCCAAGGACGGCCCAAGGGGGCCGGCCCCAGGCGGCCCTAGAGGCGCCCTAGACGCCTTAAGACGGTCCCAAGAGGGGCCCGAACGCAGGAGACCGCAGCGAAAATGGAAGCTTTTCGTTTTCAGATGCCCCCAGGCGGCTCGAGAGGACTCGATGAGCGCTCCCCAGATGGACGCAAGAGGCACAAACCAATGGTTCCCCTGCGGTATTTATGTGTGTTTCGGAGGTCCGTACCCACTTTGGCTCAAGCCCTCTGGCTCAAGGCCGCTCTGGCTCGAGACGAGCCGAGCCGGCCTTGCCCGCGCCCCCCGGGCGCGCTGCCCGGGGCAGGTTGGGATGGGGGCGCCCTCCTCCTGATCTGCCCCTCCCCCGCGCCATGGCGGCGCTCGCTGGACTGGCGGCTGGCCGGGCGCTTGGCCGCGGCCCTGCCGCCGCCGCCGCGCCCTCGCGGGCGGTTCGCCGGCGTCGGCAGCGGCGCGCGGCCGCCGCCCGCATCGCCGGCGCCGCCCCGGCCCCCGGCCTTCTGCCTCCGCTGGCTGGCCCTGGCGCTGGCGGCGCCGCGGGCGCTGCCGCGGCTGCTGGCGCGGCCGCCGCCGTGCGCGGCTGCGCCCGCTTCGGCGCCTGCGCCGGCGGCCGCCGCCGCGGCTGACTGGCCGCCGGCAAATTCGCGGCTGGTGCCGCGAGCCCCGCGGCTGCCGCGCCCTGGGCCGCGGCGGCCGCGCGCGCGCGCCCGGAGCGGCGCCGCGCCCTGGGCCGCGGCGGCCGCGCGCGCGCGCCCGGAGCGGCGCGCCGGGCGGGGGTTGTGCCTGGCGGGGCGACGCTGCCGCTGGAGGCTGAGCGCTCGGCGGCGGCCGAGCGCTCGGCCTGGCTGGCTCTGGAGGCCGAGCGCGCGGCGAGCGCGGAGGTGCTGGGGTGGGCGGACGCGACGGCGACGGCGACGGCGGGCCAGGGCACGGGCGGGCTGGACGACGACGCAAAGGACGAGGATGCGGAGGACGAGGACCTGGAGGACGAGATGCATCTCATCGGCATGTTCGTCCAGGCGGTGGACGTGGAGGAGGCGCAGGAGGTCGTCGAGGCGGAGGCGGAGGACGAGGCGGAGGACGAGCTGAAGCGCGGCTGCGCGAGCATGTCTGCAGCCCTGGAAGGCGTCGTCTCTTCGGGCGCGTCCCTGACTATGTCGCGCGGCCCCCTTGGGGCAGGGGCCACGACGATAGACATTCTAGCAGAGACAGAGAGGTGCTCCTTTCGGTGGGCATGTGCTTTGCCCTGGAGGGTGGTAATTGCTCAGAGATGGTTTGCATTTCAGGCTGGAGTCAGGACCAGATCCAGCTTGTGAGCGCCTTGCGGTCCGTTTACCCCGCCAGCTAAACGCTCGCTCTTTCGGAAGGCGTCACCTCCTCGTCAAATGCGTCCCTGCCTACTACGCGTGCCCCCCCTCGCGAGCCGCAGGGCGCCGGCTTCGGCGTCGAGGAGGTGGGGGAGGTGCCGGAGGTGGAGGCGATGGAGGGCGAGGAAAACGGAGGCGTGGAGTGCGAGGACGAGGACGTGGACGGCGACGGCGTGAAAGGCGAGAGCATGGCCCACGAGGGCGTGGAGGACGAGCCCGACGGGCTGGAGGACGAGGACGTGACGGGCGACTTCAGCCGGAACATGCTGACGTGCAGCGACGTTGCCGCGGGCGGCGACACCGGCTCCGCCTCGCGCGGGCGCCCCGCGGCTCGCGAGGGGGGCCGCGCGTGGTAGGCGGGGGCGCATTTGACGAGAGGGCGGCGCCTTCCGAAAGAGTGAGCGTTGAGCTGGCGGGGTACGCGAGGCGCGAGGCGCTCGCGAGCTGGATCCGGTCCTGACTCCAGCCTGAAATACAAACCATCTTTGAGCTATTACCACCCTCCATGGCAAAGCACGTGCCCACCGAGAGGAGTACTTCTGTCTCTGCTAGAATGTCTATCGTCGTGGCCCCTGCCCCAAGGGGGCCGCGCGACATAGTCGGGGGCGCGCTCGAAGAGACGGCGCCTTCCAGGGCTGCAGACGTGCTCGCGCAGCCGTGCTTCAGCTCGTCCTCCGCCTCGTCCTTCGCCTCCGCCTCGACGACCTCCTGCGCCTCCTCCGCGTCCGCCACCTGGGCGAACATGCCGATGAGATGCACCTCGTCCTCCAGGTCATCGCCCTCCGCATCCTCGTCCTTTGCGTCGTCGTCCAGCCTGCCCGTGTCCTGGCCCGCCGTCGCCGTCGCCGTCGCGCCTGTCCACTCCAGCACCTCCGCGCTCGCCGCGCGCTCGGCTTCCAGAGCCAGCCAGGCCGAGCGCTCGGCCGCCGCCGAGCGCTCAGCCGAGCGCTCAGCCTCCAGCGGCAGCGTCGCCCCGCCAGGCGCAACCCCCGCCCGGCGCGCCGCCCCGGGCGCGCGCGCGGCCGACGCGGCCCAGGGCGCGCGGGGCGCGCGGCGCCAGCCGCGAATTCGGCCGCCAGCGCGAGCGCGGCTGCCGCCGGCCAGGGGCCGGCAGCAGCCGCGGCGGCGGCGGCCGCCGCGGCCGCGGCGCAGGCGGCGGCCGAAGCGGGCGCAGCCGCGCACGGGGCGGCGGCCGCGCCAGCAGCCGCGGCGGCGCCGCCAGCGTCAGGGCCTCAAGCCAGCGGAGGCAGACGGCTGGGGGCCGGGGCGGCGCCGGCGATGCGGGCGGCGGCCGCGCGCCGCTGCCGATGCCGGCGAGCCGCCCGCGAGGGCGCGGCGGCGGCGGCAGGGCCGCGGCCAGGCGCCCGGCCGGCCGTCAGTCCAGCGAGCGCCGCCATGGCGCATCAGGAGCAGGGGGCCTCCATCCCAACCTGCCTTGGGCAGCGCGCCCGGGGGGCGCGGGCAAGGCTGGCTCGGCTCGTCTCGAGCCAGAGCGGCCTTGAGCCAGAGGGCGTGAGCCGAAGTGGGTGCGGACCTTCGAAAACACATAAACACCGCAGGGGAACCATTGGTTTGTGCCTCTTGCGTCCATCTGGGGAGCGCTCATCGAGTCCTCTCGAGCCGCCTTGGGGCATCTGAAAACGAAAAGCTTGAATTTTCGCTCCGGGTTCCTGCGCTCGGGCCCCTCTTGGCCGTCTTGAGGCGTCCATGGCGCCTCTGGGGCCGCCTGGGGCCGGCCCCCTTGGGCCGTCTTTGGGCACTCTTGGGGGCCTCCTGGCCCGTCTCAGCGGTCTTGGGGGGGCCTCTCGGGGCGTCGCGGAGCGTCAGAAGCTCGAAAAGTCGAGGGCCCCGATATTCAAGGCAAATCAATGTTTTGTTGCTTCTTTGGGCCCTCTGGGGAGCGCTCGACGAGCCGTCTCGGGCCGTCTGGGGGCATCCTGGAACGGAAAGCTCGAATTGTCTTTTCGGACTCCTGCTCATGGGCCCCTCGCGGGACTGGTTCGGAGCCTTCTTGGGCCGCGTTGGACCCTTATTAGGGCCGCCTTGGGGCCTCTTGGCCCGTCTTGGCGCAGTCTTCGTGGTCTCTTGGGCAGTCTTGGGGCGGTCTTGGGGGCCCCTTGGGACGTCGTGGAACGTCGGAAGCTCGAAAGTCGAGAGTCCCAGAAACATTGAGAAGACCTAGGGAATATCGATGGTGTTTGCCTCTGGGAATTGCTCGGCGAGCCCTCTTGGACCGTCCTGACGCTATCTGGGGCTGCCCGGAAGCCCCGCGGAACATCTAGAAACCTTTTCGTTTCTCTGTGGCGCTGCTTGGGGCCGTCTGAGCGGCTCTCGGGCCGCTGGGGAGGGCGCCCAGCGAGCCCAGAGCCGCCATGGCGAGTCGGGGCACTTGGAAGAAGGGCCCCAGCCCTGCACCCCGGCGTTGTGTGTGTGTGTGTGTGTGTGTGTGTGTGTGTGTGTGTGTGTGTGTGTGTGTGTGTGTGTGCGTGCGTGTGTGTGTGTATATATATATATATATATATATATAAATCTATATGTAAGCGTAGGTGATGCATGTTGAATTTCCCCCTGGGGACTGACTGGATGAACCGCGCTCCCAACCGGGTAGGCGCGAAGAAGTGCTCATGTGATAAATCATTGCGCAGCACGTGCACGAGTCATCTAAACACCTGCTGGCATGCGAGGAAATACTCTGGCAGACGACCCGACGGGTCGTCTGCCATGTATCACGCGAGGCAGCCCCGCTCTCACGCCGCCTCGCGCTTGCGCTCCTCCAGCGGCTTCCGAGTTTATACAGCCGAGGTATTTCCAGTTCTCGTCCTTGGTCGGGCATGTTCCCCATACAGGCGGATTTTGGAGGAACAATGGAAAATTGTCAAACAACACAGCCAACAATTGTCAAAACATACTCGAAACACCTGCACCTGACTATTTCCCCACATCCTGAGTGGGGTTTTTGTTTTCCCAGAACACCCTCTCCTTCCCACGTTCCCATCTTCCCACCTCGCGTTCACTTTTCCATATCATCCGTACAATGCCATGCCATACCTACCACATGATAGCTACCACACCATACTTTCTGCCATGCAGTACCATACCTCCCACACCATGCAAAACCTTCCCGCGCCTCCAGGGAGGCCCCGCCTGAGCGAGCAGGGTATTCGAATACCATATTATTTATGAGGTTTCGTGCCCCTCCAACCCCTCCTGGGAGGCCCCGCGTGAGCGAGCGGGGAATTCGAATATCATAATATTCATCAGGTTTCGTGCTCTCCCACCCCTCCTGGGAGGCCCCGCGTGAGCGAGCAGGGTATTCGACAACTATTTTATTTATTAGGTTTCGTGCCCTCCGACCCCTCCAGGGAGGCCCTGCGTGAGCGAGCAGGGTATTCGAATACCATAATATTCGTCAGGCTTCGCGCCCCTCCCGCCCCTCCAGGGGGGCCCCGCCTGAGCGAGCAGGGTATTCGAATATCATCCTATGTGTCGGGCTTCGTGCCCGCCCAACCCCTCCAGGGAGGCCCCGCGCGAGCGAGCTCTTCCCGCCCCTCCAGGGGGGCCCCGCCTGAGCGAGCAGGGTATTCGAATACCATACTGTTTATGAGGTTTCGTGCCCTTCCCACCCCTCCAGGGAGGCCCCGCCTGAGCGAGCAGGGTATTCGAATGCCATATTATCTATCAGGCTTCGTGCCCCTCCCACCCCTCCAGGGAGGCCCCGCGTGAGCGAGCAGGGTATTCGAATGCCGTGCTATTTATCAGCTTGTGAGCGCCTTGCGGTTCGCGTACTCAGCTCGACGTTCGCTCTTTCGGAAGGCGTCGCCTCCTCGTCAACTGCGTCCCTGCCTTCGGCGTCGACGAGGTGGGGGGGTTCCGGAGGTGTAGACGCGATGGAGGATGCGGAGAACAGAGACGTGGAGTACGAAGACCAGGACGTGGACGGCGACGGCGCGAAGGGCGAGAGCACGGCCCACGAGGGCGTGGAGGGCGAGCCCGACGGGCTGGAGGACGAGGGCGTGACGGGCGACTTCAGCCGGGACATGCTGACGTACAGCGACGCTGGACGGCGACGCCGGCTCCGCCTCGCGCGGGCTCCCCGAGGAGGGGGGGTCAGGCCGATGAGAAGGCGGGGGAGGAGAAGGAGGCGGAGGTGCAGGAGGTGATCGACGAGGCGGGGGTGGAGGCGGACGACGGGGACGATGAGTTCGAGAGCGCGGTGGTGGAGGAGGTGGAGGACGAGATGCGCGATGACAAGGCGCAGGGCGAGGTGGGGGGCGGGGGCCTGCAGCGCGGCGCTGCCCCGGGACAGGCTCAGCAGCCTGATGGCGACCTCCCGCCCGCGCGCGGCGCCGCAGGTGCTGGAGCTCGACCGGCGCCAGCTGCGGAAGCGGACGTGGGCGAGGTCGGTCCTGGCCCTGCCGAGCAGCACGAAGGCGAAATTCAGCCCCTGGCCGTCGCGACGGCCAGCCGCCCTGAGCCCGTGCCTGTTCTTGGTCATGCTGACCGTCGGCGAGATGGCGCCCTGATCCCTCTTATCTCTTCCCCGACCTCCCATCCTCCAATGCAGCTGACCATTGCGAAGGATAGTCGCCCTGTTCCCGTGCCTGCTCCTGGTCATGCCGACGGTGCAGCTTGGTGTGGCGCGTCAATCGCACCGCGCTGGTTGCCGCGCCTTCGAATCGCGAGCGATGCGCAGCGTCCTGGGACCTCGACGCCGCCGAGGTCCACTCTTACACCGTGCCGCCGCCCTGTCCACAACCGCCCCCGGGAAGACCGCCGCGTCCGCTGGCCGAGACGCCCAGGCGAGGCGGCGGCCGCCCATTTGAAAAGGCTGAAGGTCGAAGGAGGCTACTACTTCACCGCGGCCTGGCACTCCTGGCGCGGGCGCGTGGGCCAGGAAAAAGGCGAGACCAGGAGCCGAGTCAAGTTCGACCCGTCCTGCTGGAAGTCCGACATGATCGAGCGCTTCCTGGGCGAAATGGCACGCGGCCGCTACGTCGTGGGCACCTGGCCCCGGAACGCGGGCGCCCACGTCGACTGGGGCCGCGAAGACGCCCTGCATCAGGAGTTCCAGCGGAAGCGGGGGGCGGCCAAAGGCGAGGGGCGCGGGGTCGGCCCAGCGCGCAGCTCTGGGCACACCGAAAATTGAACCCGGAAACGCCCCGGGCGCTGACCTGCCCTGATCGCTCCCCCTGGCGCCGCCGCCCTGGGTGCCGCGCCAACCGCCCCTCTTGTCCCTGGCAGGCCTCTTGGCGCTGTTCTTCGGGTGCGGCCTGTTTGTCGCCTTCTGCAGCGCCTGGCCCTGTCGCCTCCTCCCCCCCCCACTCCTGCGCACCTGATAATGGGGCTGTTAGTCCCTCCTGATCCCGCGCCAACTGCGGCATCGACTGGGGTTGCTGTAGTTGAACATGGGACCGTTATTCCCCCTGATCCCGCAGGGCCCGCCTGCTTCCGGCAACTGGCGTTGGCGCCTGGCTGTCGGCGCGTGGCGGTGTGTGTGTGTGTGTGTGTGTGTGTGTGCGTGTGTGTGTGTGTGTGTGTGTGTGTGTGTGTGTGTGTGTGTGTGTGTGTGTGTGTGTGTGTGTGTGTGTGCGTGCGTGCGTGTGTGTGTGTGTGTGTGTGTGTGTGTGTGTTTGTGTGTGTGTGTGTATGTGTGTGCATGGGAGGTGCCGGCGCCGCCGCTGCGCGCCCAGCGCGACGGCGAGCAGCGCGACCGAGAGCAGCGCAACGAGCATGGCGAGTGCGACTTGCTCCAGCGGCACCACTGCGCCCAGCGCGTCGGCGGAAGGCGCGGCCGAGAGCAGCACCGCGGGCATGACGAATGCGACCAGTGCCAGAGGCTCCACCGCGCCTAGCACGTCGGCGAGCAGCGCGGCCGAGAGCAGCGCCACGAGTATGGCGAGTGCGACCTGCGCCAGCGGCACCGCTGCCCTCGGCGCGTCAGCCAGCAGTGTGACCGAGAGCAGCTCTACGAGTATGGCGGGTGCGACCAGTGCCAGCGGCACCACCGCGTCCCGCGTGGCGGCGAGCAGTGCGACCGAGAGCTGCACCGCGAGTATGACGGTGATGACAGGCACCAACCATTGCGGCCAGCGCGTCTGACAGCAGTGCGAGCGAAAGCAGCGCCGCGAATGTGACGAGTGGATCTGGCGCCAACGGCGCCAGTGCGCCCAACGCGTCTGCGAACAGTGCAACCGAGACCAGCATCACGAGGATTTCGGGAACGACCGGTACTAGCGGCACCCCCGCGCCCTGCGCGTCGGCGAGCAGTGCGACCGGGGGCGGCACCACGTGCAGCACAACTGCGTCCAGCACCTGCGGCACCGCAGCGCCAAGCACGTCGGCGAGCAGTGCGACCGAGAGCAGCGCCACGGGTAGGGCGGGTTCGGCTGGTATCAGCAGCACCGCTGCGCCCAGCACGTCGGGGGGTAGTGCGACCGAGAGCTGCGCCGCGAGTGGGGCGAGTGTGATCGGTGCCAGCGGCGCTGCTACGCCCAGCGCGTCGGCGAACGGCGCGACCGAGAGCAGCGCCGCGTATGGCGAGTGCGACCTGTACTAGCGGCTCCACTGCGCCCAGCGCGCCGGCGAGCAGCGCAACCGAAAGCAGCAAAACGAGTATGGCGAGGACTATCGCATCTGCATCTCCACTGCGCCCAGCACCACAGAGTAATACGACCGAGAGCAGCGCCACGAGCATGCCAATTCGACTGGTACCAGCGGCGCCACTGCGACCAGCACGGCGGAGAGTAGTACGACTGAGAGCAGCGCCACGATTACGACGAGTACGACCGGTACCAGCGGCACCACTGCGCCCAGCGCGTCGGCGAGCAGTGCGACCGAAAGCAGCGCCGCGGCTACGACGAGCACGACCGCTACTGACAGCACCGCTACGCCCAGTACGTCGGAGAGTAATGCGACCGAGAGCTCAAACGAGTATGACAAGTACGACGGGTACTAGCGGCACCACTGCGCCCAGCGCGCCGGCGAAGAGTGCGACCGAAGGCAGCGCCGCGAGCATGGCGAGCACGACGGGAACCAGCGGCACCATTGCGTCGAGCTTGTCGGCGAGCAGTGCGACCGAGAGCAGCGCCGCGAGTGCGACGAGTACGATTGCTTCCAGCGGCGCAATTACGCCCAGCACCACGGAGAGTAATACGACCGAGGGTAGCCCATGAGTATGACGAATTCGACGGATACCAGCGGCACCACTGCGCCCAGTGCGACGGCGAGCAGTACGACGGTGAAAAGCACCGCAAGGCTGGCGAGCGCGACTGGCACCAGCAGCACCATTGCGCCCAGCACATCGCAGAGTCCTGAGATCAGCACCGCGTGAATGACGAGTAAGACCGGCACCGGCGGCTCCTACGCCCAGCGCTTCGGCGAGCAATTCGACCAAGAGCAGCGTCGCCAGTGTGGCGAGCGCGGCCTCGACCGCCAGCGCCACTGCGCCCGGCATGTCAGCGGGCAGTGCGACCGAGAGCAGCGCTACGGGCGTGGCGCGCGCGACCGATGCCGTCAGCGCCGCTGCGCCTAGCATGTCGCGAGCAGTGCGACCGAGAGCGTTGCCGCAGATGTGAGGAGCGCGACTGGTGCCGGCAGCGCCCCGACGCCCAGCGCATCGGCGAGCGGTTCGATTGAAAACAGCGCCGCGAGGGTGGCGAGCGCGGCCGGTACCGACAGCACCGCCGCGCCCAGCGCGCCGGCGAACAGAGCGACCGAGAGCAGCACCACAAGGATGATGAGCACGACCGGCACCGGCAGCACCGCTACGCCCAGCACGTCGGCGAGCAACGCGACCGAGAGCAGCGCCGCCAACGTGCGAGCCCGACCGCTACCAGCAGCGCCACCAATCCCAGCGCGTCGGCGAGCAGTGCGACCGAGAGCGGCACCGCGGATATGACGAGCGCGACCGATGCCAGCAGCGCCGCTACGCCTAGCAGGTCGGCGAGCAGTGCGACCGGGAGCAGCGCCGCGGGTGGGGCGAGCGCGACCGGTGCCAACAGCACCACTACCCAGCACCGCGGCGAGCAGTACGACCGAGGGCAGCTCACGAGTGTGGCAAGCGCAACTGGTACCAGCAGCACCACTACGCCCAGCACGTCGGAGAGTGCGACCGAACGCAGCACCACGATTATGACAATTATGACCGGTACCAGCGACACCACTACGCTCATCACGTCGGGGAGCAGCACGACCGAGAGCAGCTCCACGAGTATGGCGAGCGCGAGCTCTGCCCGCAGCACCGCTACGCCCAGCACGTCGGCGAGCGGTGCCACCGAGAGCAGCACCACAGGTGCGACGAGCGCGATCGCTACCGGCAGCACCGCTACGCCCTGCGCGTCGGCGAGCAGTGCGACCGAGAGCAACGGCGCGGGTGCGGCGAGCACGACCGGTACCAGCAGCACCACTACGTCTAGCACGTCTGAGAGCAGTGCGACCGAGAGCAGCCCCGCGAGTGTGACGAGCGCAGCCGGTATCAGCAGCGCCAGGCCCAGCACATCGGAGAATAGTACGACCGAGAGCAGCACCACGCGTGCGACGAGTACGACCGCCACCGTCAGCACCAGTGCGCCTAGCACGTCGGCGAGCAGTGCGACCGAGAGCAAAACCACCAGTGTAAGAAGCACGGCTGGTACCAGTGGCATCACTACCCCCTGCGCGCCGACGAGCAGTACGACCGAGAGCAGCACTACGAGGGTGACGAGCATGACCGGTACCTGCAGCACCGCCGACACGTCGGCGAGCCACGCGACCGAGAGCAGCACCACCAATGTGACGAGCGTGGCCGGTATCCGCAGTGCCACTACGCCCAGCACGTCGGCGAGCGGTGCGCGAGAGCAGGGTCACTAGCGTGACGAGCAGGACCATTGCCAGCAGCGCTAGTAAGCCCAGCACGTCGGATAGCAGTACGATCGCGAGCAGCACCGCGAGTATGACAAGCACGACCGGTACCAGTGGCACCACTACGCCCAGCGCGTCGGCGAGCAATGCGACCGTGAGTAGCACCGCGAGTGGGACGAGCACGACCCGCGCCAGCAACACCACTACGCCCAGCACGTCGGCGAGCAGTACAACCGAGAGCAGCGCCGCGTGTGTTACGAGCATGGCATGCGCCCGCGCCATCGCTATGACCAGCGCGTCGGCGAGCGCTACGACCGAAAGCACACCGCGAGCGTGACGAGCGCGACCCGTACATGCAGCGGCACTACGCCCAGCAAGTCGGCGAGCAGTGCGACAGAGCGCCGCGCCACGAGTGTGGCGAGCTCGACGGGTACCAGCAGCACCGTTACGCCCAGCACGTCAGAGCAGTACGTCCGAGAGCAGCGCCACGAGGGTGACCATCATGACCGGTACCAACAGCGCCACTACGCACGGCATGTCGGTGAACGGTGCGACCGAGAGCCGCGACGCGGGTCTGACGATCACGACTGGTACCATCAGCACTATTACGCCCAGCGCGTCGGCGAACATTGCGACCGAGAGCAGCGCCACGAGTGTGACGAGCACGACCGGGACCGGCAGCTCCTTTACGCCCAGCGCGTCGGCGAGCGGTACGACCGAGTGGAGCACCGCGAGTTCGACGAGCACAACCGGTGCCAGCAGCGCGACTATGCTCAGCACGTTGGCGAGCAGTACGACCGAGAGCAGCACCGCGAGTTCGACGAGCACGAACCGTTCCAGCACCGCGTGTATGACGTGCACGACCGGTACCAGCAGCGCCCCTACGTCCAGCGCGACGGCGAGCAGTGCGACGGAGAGCAGCATCACGAGTGTGGCGAGCACGGCCCGTTCCAGCAGCATCGCGAGTATGACGAGCACGACCGGCACCAGCAGCCCCCCAACGTCCGGCACGTCGGCGAGCAGTGCGACCGAGAGCAGCACCGTGAGTGTGACGAGCACGACGGGTACCAGCAGCACTACCACTCCTAGCACCACGCCCAGTGCGTCGGCGAGCGGTGCGACCGAAAGCAGCGCCAGGAGCGTGATTAGCACGACCAGTACCAGCAGCGCCACTGCTCCCAGCACGTGGGCGAGCAGTAAGACCGAGTGCAGCACCGCGAGTGTGACGAGCACGACCAGCACAAGCAGCACCACCGCGTCCAGCTCGTCGGCGAGCAGCACGAGCAGCTCGCGACCGCTAAAAACACCCTGGAAAAGATGCCATTATGATTCCTCATCTCTCCCCATCTCACTGGCAATTGCGACCGTTAGTCGCCCAGACCCTCCTCCTCCCCCTTTTGCTCTACCTGACCTGAATATGGGGTCGTTTGTCCCCCTTGATCCGCATCGCCTGGTTATGGGGCCGTTTGTCCCCCCTGATCCCGCAGGGTCTCCCTGCTCCACGCGGCCCACGCTCACCCGGTGATGGGGCCGTTTGTCCCCCCTGATCCTGCAGGGTCTCCCTGCTCCACTCGGCCACGCGCTGCTGCTGGTGCGGGGCTGCCCTGGCGACCGCTGGCTCCCGGGCCGGCCTCTCTCCTTCCTTGCCCGCCCCCCCCCCCCCCCGCTCGCTACCCCCCCCGCGTGTCGGCAGCGCCCGGCACTGCGCGGCTCCGGCCCGGTGCCTGGCGCTTGCACCTTGCTGCCTCGGCGGCCCCGCGGGTCTTGGCGCTGCGCGGCTTAGGCCCGGCCCTTGACACTGCGGGACGGCAGCGCAACGTGTCTAGCTCCTGCCCTTCCCCGCGCGCTTGCCACTGCGGGGCAGGCCTCCTCCCTGCAGCGCACCGGCATCCGGTCGGTTATGGGCGGCAAGTTACCGGCTTCGCCTGGCCGCCGCGCCTCAGACTGCGGCTGCTTTCCCATGTTCGTGGATTGGACTACCGCGACCTGGACCTCTTCGGCATCATATATGGTGGCACGACGTTGCGCTCCAACCCAGTGGTGCTACTCTTCCTCTCGGACGTCGTCCTGGTGGCGTGGCGCGTCCTCCCCCGCAGTTGATGAGGCTGGTGGTTTCGAAGCGCCGCTGACGGCACCACCGCCGACTTTTCACCTCCCGGGACTTCGCCGCCGGGCTCCCGTCCAAGGTGTGCATGTTCCTGCAGTTCTACTTCGGCACCGCCTTGTCCCCGGGCTTCGCCCTCTCTCGGCCTTGACGTGAGGCCCCGCCTTCTTGTGCCCTCCCTCCCTCATTCATGCTGTGCGCGGCCCGCTTAGCATCTATCAAAAGAGGTTCGTTCTCGCCCCGCGCATCAAAAAAGTGTTTTCGAAGGTCTTGACTTTTCGAGTTTCCGTCGTTCTACGACGTCCCAAAAGGCCCCCAATGCCCAAGAGGCCACCAAGACTGCGCCAAGACGGGCCAAGGCCTTTATGACTGCCCCAACACTGGCCCGACATTGTGCAAGAGGGCCCCGAACCGGCCCCGAGAGGGGCCCATGAGCAGGAAGGAACTCGAAAGGACACTTCGAGCTTTCCGTTCCAAGATGCCCCCAAACGGCCCAAGAGGGCTCGCCGAGCGCTCCCCAGAGGGCCCAAAGAGGCAAATACCATTGATTTGCCTCAGGTTTTTCAATCCCTTTCGTGCTCTCGACTTTTCGAGCTTCTGACGCCCTGCGACGTTCCAAGTGGCTCCGCCCAAGACCGTTGAGACGGGCCACGAGGCCCCCAAGAATGCCCAAAAACGGCCCAAGGGGGCCGGCACCAGGCGGCCCGAGAGGCGCCCTAGACGCCCCAAAACGGTTCCAAGAGGGGCCCGAGCGCAGGAACCCGGAGCGAAAATTCGAGCTTTTCTTTTTTCAGATGCCCCCAGGCGGCTCGAGAGGACTCGATGAGCGCTCCCCAGATTGACGCAAGAGGCACAAACCAATGGTTTTCCTGCGGTGTTTATGCGTTTTCGAAGGTCTCGACTTTTCGAGCTTCCGTCGCTCCGCGACGTCTCCAGAGGCCCCCCAAACCGCCTCGAGACGCCCCAAGAGGGCCCCAAGAGGGCCCCAAGACGGGCCAAGAGGACCCCCGGCCCTGGAAGCGCCCAAGACGGCTCCAAGAGAGCTCCGAGACGGCCCCACACAAATTTGACGCAGACCGTTTCCTCGTTGTTGGTGCTTTGGGGCCGCTTTGGGAGCTCCCTGGGCGCCTTGGGAGCTGCGGGAACCTGCGGGAGTGCCGGGAGAGCCCCCCGGAGGCCTCCGGAGGCCCTTGAGGCTCCACATGTCTCCAGAGTCTGGAGGCCCCGAGAGGCCCAGGACAAGCAAAACACGCCCCAAAACGTGCAATCGTCACCACATCCAAAGACGACGAGCACCATCACCACCACGACCACCACGGCGACCACGACGACTATCGCGACTGCGGCGGCGGCTGCGGCTGCGGCGCACGCGGGGGCGGTGGCGGCGGCGACGGCCTGGCGGCCCGGAACCTCTTGGGGCACTCCTCGGCCATCGTAGCAGTCAGGTCACTTACGCAGTTTGGGAAACATTCGGAGCCCTCCGATGCGTCGCGCGTCGATCTCGCACGGCTCCGTGGCCGCCCACCGAGCTCTGAACTGTCCTTCGGGGTGCGCAGCACCTCCACGCGCTGACGACAACCCTTGCCTTGGGAACCCCTCCCAGGGTGTTCTGGGGTTCGTGGATTGGCGCGAGTTGTGCTAACAACGACTGCGCGGTCGGCTGGAACGTAAACGCGCGCGTAGCGCGAGCGCGTGGTTCCAGTATATGAGGCGTGCCACCTTCGAGGATCAAAGGAGTGGTTATCTCTTCCTCGTCGGAAGGCGGCGGAAGCTGGCGGAAGGCGGCGGAAGTAACATGTGTACCTCCAAGGGATGAACACTTTTTGGGGTTCAGTGTTTCCGAAATCGTCCTTCATATACATAGATATAGATATCTATCCCAGGGGACGCGGCCTGGTGCCCTGGAGCAGGTTCCCCACGGGCGTGCGGCGGCTGCCCTTCGAGCCCGACCCGTCCAACAAGCGGGTGGATGCTGCGCTTCCGGCGGCCACGCCGAGCGAGAGCCCACAGAGGCAGAGCTCATCAGGGCATTTTTCGAAGAGCGAGGCCGTGATACAGTTAGAGGCCCCACAGGTAGAGGCTCTGCCACAATCGCCGCGTGGGGCCCTCGGCGGTGCTCGTCTGCCCCTCTTTCCGGGCAGTTGCCCACAGACGAAGCGCAGGCCCACATACAAAACGCATGCTAGTTTAGTAGGCTAGCCTATGCGATGCTGGGCCTGCTCGAGCCGTCCTTCGAGCGGTCGCGCTTTCGTGGGGGTGTGATGTATTTTTGTGCGTTTGGCACAAAAACAACAGACATCATTGCCAATTTCCTCAAGGGAAGTGACAGCAGTGTTGTTCAAATCAAATGGGCCGTGCCAAATCTATGATAGAGAAGGAAAAAGTTGTCCCGAATTGTGTGTTGTATTACTTTTGTCAGGAACTGTGTGGGGGGTCATTTGTCCTGGTTGGCTGGCGGTTGCCTGGGGCGGGGGGGGTCTCCCCGAAGGGGAAGAAGGGGGTCGGAACAAGAAACGCCCGAATCCGCCTACGCCCTAAAGGGCTGGTGGGATTAGGGGGGGGCTCCCCAGGTGGTGTTAGGGATCGAACACATTTGGACTCTCACATCTTCTCCTCCCAGGAGCGGCTTTCCTTTGGCCCCGCCTCCACCCTGGCGTCCCCCCGATCGGGGGGGCAGAGCGGGCGCGGGAGCCCTCAGTTGGCGTGGCAGCAGGCGGGGCGCTGTGGCGCTGGGCCTGCCGCAGGCAGGCCCAGACCCCATCGCGCCGCGAGGAACTTTCTCTCGCCCGCGGGCGTGCTTCCTGCAGTCTTCGCCCTCTTGGATGCCCTGCTGGGCCCCGAGCCGTCAACAAAACGGTTCGGGATGACAGACTTGGGGGGGGGCATGCGAACCCTACCCCTCCCCCTCAGAAATCGTGGGGGGTAGGGGTAGGGTTCGCATGTGGCCCCCTACAACTGGTTCGTGGGAGGGGTCGGGGCCTCTGGCGGCCCATCAGGAGGGGGAGCTGACGCGACGTCGGAGGTCTGAGTGGTAAGCGTGTCGCAGGGGCAGCCCCCTCCAGTGGAGCGGAGCGGGGGAGCGCTGGAGCAGGTGGCGGCTTGAACGGTCGCCCCGCCGCCGCAGCGTCTTGCACGCAAGGGAGGAGGATGGAGTATCTGCCTGAGGGAGCGGAGGAAGACGGGAGGGAAGTGGGGAAGCACACTGGATGGAGGATCTGACATCAGAGGGGAGTGGGGAGGGGCAAGTCAGGTGCGATTGCATCACATCACATCCGACATGCCACCACTCCGGCCCATCTCATCATTGCGTTTATTCCTGTTCTTTGGCCCGCCGAGGAGGAGGCGGAGGAGGAGGAGGAGGCGGAGGAGGAGCAGGAGGCTGAAGACGATGGATGCCATAAGCGACAACTAGGAGGATTATCGGACGAGGAGCAGGATGAGGATATGGTGGAGGAGGAGAGTAGGAGGGAGGAGGGAGGACGATGACAATGACGATTGACGATGATGCTGCTGCTGATGATGATGCTGATGATGATGATGATGATGATGTCGATGACGATGACGACGATGATGCTGCTGCTGATGATGATGACGATGCTGCTAATGATGATCATCAACATGATGATGCTGTCGATTCTGATGATGGTGATTCTGATGATGACGATGATGATCATAATGCTGCTGCTGATGATGATGCTGCTGATGAGTTGTTGATGATGATTCTGATGATGATGATGATGATGATGATGATGGTGCTGCTGCTGATGCTGATGATGATCATGATCAGGTTCATGTCCTGATTGTGGTGATGCTGATGATGATGCTGCTGCTGACGATAATGCTTATGGTGATGGCGGTAGTGGTGATGCTGCTGCTGATGATACTTTTGATATCGATGATGAGGATGCTGATGATGTTGCTGAGGATGACGATGGTGATGATGCTGATGACGCTGATGATGATGATGATGCTGATGATGATCATGATGATGGTGGTTGTGGTGGTTGTGGTGATGATGATTCTGGTGATGGTGGTGGTGATGCTGCTGCTGATGATGCTTACGACGATGATGGTGATGATGATGCTGCTGATACTGATGATGCTGATTATTTGGATGAAAATGAGGATGATGATGAGGATGAGGAGGGTGATGATGATGATCATGATGATGATGGTCCAGGTGACGATCATGACGATCATGATGATTCTGATGATGATAGTGATGCTGATGATGCTGATGATGGTGAGGATGATGAGCATGGTTGTGGTGATGATGCTGCTGCAGATGATGATGCGGCTCTGGATGATCACGATGAT
>CAUYUJ010022430.1:42500-55000 GCA_963575745.1 Prorocentrum cordatum
GGGGCCTTCCAAGAAGCAGCCGTCCTCCAGAAGCACACCTGCTCCTCAGAAGGCGCAGGCTCTCTGCAGATGCAAGGCCGGGGCCTTCGAAGAAGCAGGGGTGCTTCTGAGAAGCCTTCCCCCCTCCCACTACGGCCCCCCCCCTGTGCGCCGCCGCCAGCTGGGACCGCCGCCATGGCCGCCTCCTCTCGGGGCGCCCGGCGGCGCCCGTCCCGCTCGGAGGCGGTGGGGGGTGCAGGGGCCATCAGCACGCGCCCTGCCCCCTCTCGGCGGCGAGCGAGGGTCAGGAGGGGAGAAAGCACACAGACACAAGTAATCGTCGATCCCCAGGGAATTATGGGAAAATGTGGGAGGTGGGGGGGAAGACAAAAAACCCAGAAACTATGGGAAGGTATGGGTGATCCTGTTATTTGGGTGTATTTATCTGTTTGTCCCAGGGCCCCTTCAGAGGGGGGAGGCACGCCCCCTGAGATCTTTCAGCTTAGCCGTGTGGCCCCTGAGGGTCTCCTCGCCTCCTGGGTCGCCGTGGCGGCGATCAGGGGCCAGATCGCTGAGCCGAAGGATCTCAGGGGGCGCAGCGGGTGAGAAGGAGAAGGCCTTCTCGGAAGGTTGGCGGGGCTTCTCGGCAGCCCTCGCCGCCCTCTGAGAAGCGTTTCTGTTCTAGGCCTCCTAGATGGGGTCGGAGTAGATGGGGTCGGAGGATCGCGCCGCATCGCCGATGCATCGCCGATGCGGCTCGATGCGGAGCTCGATTTCCTTCCCGCGGACGTCGCAGATGCATCGCCGACGTCGCCGATGCATCGCTGGTGCATCGCCGGTGCATCGCCGGTGCGTCGCCGACGCATCGCCGATGTGTCGCCGATGCGGCGCGATCCTCCGACCCCATCTACAGTGGAGACCCATGCCGAGAAACACCCTCCTTGCCTCTAGGGTGCCCTGTGTTTCTTGGGTTTCGATGTTTTTGCTATGGAAAGCGTGACATTCCCACACCCAAATCGGTGGGCGTCTTGGGGTCTCAGGGCTGGGCTTCTTGTGGAAGGTTTCTTGTGGTCGGGCCCCTAGTGTAGGAGCTGGCGACCCATGCCACGGTGAGTCGTCCAGTTCGTCGAGATGGCAGAAGAGCGGTGCAGTCGAGACGCTGGCATGCGGACCGCTGCCGGCTCAGGAGGGGGCTCTGGCTTCTCGACCGCTCTTCAGATCCGGGTCGTGGCACCTCGGAGGAGGAGGAGGAGGAGGGGGAGGAGGAGAAGGAGGAGGAGGAGGAGGAGGAGGAGGGAGGAGGAGGAGGAGGAGGAGGAGGAGGAGGAGGAGGAGGAGAGGAGGAGGAGGGGGGGAGGAGGAGGAGGAGGCCTCCGTCGGTGTCTTCGTGGAAAGAGGGGCTCGGAGGACTTCTCGAGGCAGGCCCGAGGGCTTCCGGGGCTGCCGAGAAGTCCCGCGGGCGCTTGGCCGGAGGGCCTCCCGGGCGCTCCCTGCGGGACCGTTGCCAAGGGAACTCGTCGGGGCCTGGGTCGCAGAGGAGGAGGAGGAGGAGGAGGAGGTACCCATGCTGGTTCCCTCGCTCTCGTTTTCTCTGTCTTGGCCCTTCTCGGAGGCCCTCGTCGCCACCGCTGGATTCGCCTCGAGATTCCGGCCAGAACGCGCCCCAGGAGAGGGCCGTGGAGCGGTGTCGGTGCCTTTGGGTCTCCCCAAGTGAGTCTCTTTGCCCCTTCCCTCCGCACTTGCACGAATTGCGTTGCGCTGTCTCCTGTGCTTCCCCCCTCCTCCCCCGCAGCCGCGTGGGTCGCATGGGGCTGGGGTGTGACCTCGTTTGCTCTGCTTGGCCAACGAGGAGAATTGCGTGCAGGAGGAGGATAAGGAGCAGGAGCTAACTCGACCTCGCCGCCCTTGAGCCACGCGGGCACCAAAACCGATACCTCGCCTTCCCTGGTTGCTGGCAGGTCGCAGACCTGTCGCCACTACGTTCCTTTGTCCCTGGGTGAGCCCAGCGGAGCGCGGATCCACGCGGGCCCAAGGTCGACCTCGCCTCGCCTGGGTGCTGCCATGCGCAACGCCATCGTCTTGGAGCCAGCTTGGGGCCCAAGGTGGCCCAGCACTGGTTCCGGCCAGCAGGAAGGGGGGAGACAGGGGCCACCTCGTCGCCACGGCTGGTCTCGGCTCGGAGAACTTGTCAGTTTCGACCCCTGGCGGGGTCTGGGGAGCGATTTTGAGGGAATGTGCCCTCATCTCCCTATCTTGACCAGTTTTCTTTGAGCTTATCCTCTGAGTCCCACTGGCCGCTTCCAACTGTCGCCGTTTTCCTATAGCCCTCGGGGGTCCAGCAGAGCGCTCCCCCCCAGGGGCATCAACGTCAGACCTCGCTTCCTGGGTGTTAACCACACGTATTGGGTGGGTTGGGTAATTGCGCCCGTGGGCGATTTTGGTGCTTGACCTCCCAAGGCGCTGCTGGAGGGGTTCGCTGGGGCCTCCTGAGGGTTTCTTGGAGACATCCTCAAGCCGCTGGGGGCGGGTCGTCCTGAGCTAGTTTGGGAGAGTATTGCAGCCGCCTTCGCGCGGTGCTGTACAGTGGAGACCCATGCCGAGAAACACCCTGCTTGCCTCCAGGTGGCCTGTGTTTCTTGGGTTTCGATGGTTGGTTTTGCTATGGAAAGCGTGACGTTCCCACACGAAGAATCAGTGGACGTCCTGGTGTCTCAGGGTTGGGTTTCTCGTGGACAGTTTCTTGTGGTCGAGCTCCTACTGTATGCAAAACGCATTGGCGAACCATATTATGTTCCAGTGGACCTTGGCTTCCCTGGAGCCTCCTCCTCAGCGCACCTTGGACGCATGCCAGTGCCCTGCTGGGTGCTGTTGGGGCTCGCTTGCGTCGCCGTGGGGCGTCCACGGGGCTGTGGCGGGCAGCCTTGGATTGAAGCGCCGCAGATCGCCCCTCAGGGTTGGGAGGGGCTTCAGAGTGCGGCCACCCTGGACTCCTGGACGCACTCGAAGCTGACCGTGCATTCTTTCGGCTGTGATGCCACCCTGCGCGGAGCTTCCTCTCGGCGGCCAGCCCAGGGGGGAAGTGCGAAGGGGCGGGCCTTCTCAGAAGGCTTGGAAGTTTCCGGGTCGTCTGACAAGTTTGCTGATCCTTCCCCGAAGACACAGAGAACTTCTCAGAAGGCCGGAGGGCTTCTGAGAAGCCCCGCCGCCTTTGAGAGGGTTTTCTCCTTCTCATTTCCCTTCCTCGCTCGCCGCCGATCATCGTGCTCCAGTGTCTAGTGGCATTCGACCCATCCCGCCACCATGCCTGACTCGTGGGCCTCTTGGAGGCAGTTTTGAGGCCTCTTGGGGGCCGTTTGGGGGCCTCTCGGGGCCTCTTTTTGTTTCTCTTTTTGGGCCTCGTGGGGCCTCTAGGAGGCCTCTTGGGCCTCTTGGGGCCTGCTAGGGGCCTCTCGGGGCGGAAGGGTCGCATTGTCGGTTCGTGTTCCCCCTCGCGGCCCCCTCTTGGGGCCATTTTGGGGCCCTCTTGGGCGATCTTGGTCGCCTCTTGAGCCGTTTCGGGGCCCTCTTGGACCGTCTTGGGGTCTTCTTGGGGACCTCTTGGGCCGTTTTGGGGCGGTCTTGGGGACCTCTGGGGCCATCATGGAGCGTCGGAAGCCCGAAAACGCGAGAACGCGAAAAACGTAGAACATCATAAAGAGAATCAATGATGGCTGCCTCTTTTTGCCCTCTTGGGGGTCCTCTTGTTGGAGCGCTCTTGGGGCTTCTTTGAGGCCTCTTGGGCCGTATTGGGGACATCTTGGGCGTCTTGGAGCGCTCTTGGCCTGTCCGGGTGGCCTCTTGGAGCCTTTTGGGCGTTCTCTGGGGCCCTCTTGGCCCATCTTGGGATCCCCTGGCCTCTGGAAAAGTCACGCGAGGCAGCCCAGGAGCGCGCGGGAGCGCGAAGGAAATTTGAGAATCTGGGGCGCCAGCCCCTAGAACATGAGAAGACCCCAGTCCTGAGTGCAGGGAACAGAGAACACACGAGAGCCTGGGGGTAGCTCCACTCCGTGCCTCGAGGCACGGTGGCGGACCTGCTGCAACATGCAGCTGTCGGGAAGGGAGGCGGAGGGGCCCGTGGCCACCTCGCGGCGCTGTGCGCGGCTGCTGAGGTGCCGCCCCGCAGTGCTTCGTCCTCTTGGCCGCGCTTCCTCGCAGACGACGCGTGCTCGAGACTCGCGCCCTGTCGCACTTGTTCTACGGCGACGAAGTCTGTACAGAGCCGCTGCGCCCTGGCCAGGTCATTGCTGAACCCAGCAGCGGTGTGTACGCCACGTCCTCATGGCTTGGCCAGGAGGTACACACAGCTCCTGGACCCAGGATGGGCCCGGCCAGGGCGCAGTGGATATGTATAGAAGTCTTGACGCTTCGCGTATCCCCACCAGTGGTGCATCAGCTACTCTGGCCGCTTGCAGTCAGCTCAGCCAGCTCCCCTTCAGCCTGCGGCCCCACCGGCGGTAGGTTCTGAGTGCGGGCTCGGCCGCTGTGCTTTTAGGCTTGCGCGTTGCTAATTTGACAGGCCCGTGGCCCGGACCTCTCAGCTCGGCGACTGCGAATCCGCGTTCGCCCGCGACCCAAAAAAGTATCCCCACCAGTCCGCATCGTGGTCCCTGAGCCGCTCTGAGGTGCCCTCCGCGCCATTTTGGCCGCGCTGTGCTCCGTCCCGCTCACTGCCTAGCGTAGTTAGCTCGCATCTCTGTTTTTCACTTTGCTGGTGGCACAGCCTGCCCCTGCATGCCCAGCGTTCGACTCGTTTCGCGCGCCCGCGTGCCAAAAAGTATCCCCACCAGCCCATCCAAAACCGACGCCCAGGCGAGTTGAGATGATCAGGGAAGTGTCGGAGCAAAGAGGGGTACAGCCGTCATCGCTCGAGGGAGGATGCGGATGGATGTGGGAGGATGGAGGAGGATGACCAATTTGCTGATGCGGAGGAGCAGGTTGATGATGATGATGATGATGATGATGATGATGATGATGATGATGATGAAGATGATGCTGATGCTGATGATGATGATGATGATGATGATGCTGATGCTGCTGCTGCTGATGATGATGCTGGTGATGATGATGATGATGCTGATGACGATGATGCGGATGATGATGATGATGGTGGTGGTGGTGATGATGATGCTGATGATGATGGTGATGATGATGACGATGATGATGATGATGATGCTGCTGCTGATGATCATGATGCTGCTGCGGCTGATGATGATGATGATGATGATGATGATGATGATGATGATGATGATGATGCTGATGCTGATGATGATGATGAGGAGGAGGAGGAGGAGGAGGAGGAGGAGGAGGAGGAGGAGGAGGGAGGAGGAGGAGGAGGAGGAGAAAAAAGAGGAGGAGGAGAGCGAGCACAATGATGAGACGCTTCTTGGATGCCTCCTGGCGTCTCCCAGGATGTCTTCTGAGCGCTTGTATGCTCCTTGGATCGTTCTGGGGACGTTGTGGCGGTTCCGAGAAGTTCTTGGGGCGTCTTAGATACATTGTGGAAGCTTATTGGGGCATATGCGGGGGGCCTCTTGGAAGCATCCTTTGGATTTACTTGGGGCCTCCTGATGGCTCGTTGAGGCTTCTTGGGCGCCTCATCCTGCTCCCTCCTCCAAGTTCCTTCCTCGACCTGGACGGCCAAAGTGCGATCTGGCAAGGTCGCGTATCACAGGTCGCGTACCATTACCGACAGGTCGCGTACCACAGTTCGCGTATCCTGAGACAGAAGGTCGCGTACCACAGGTCGCGTGCCACAGGTCGCGACTTGCGAGGCGTCTGGGGGGCGTCCTGGGGGCATCTTGGCGGGCCCAGGGCCGTCTTTGAGCGTCTTGGGTGCTTCGGGGATCCTCTTGAGGCTTCTTGGGAGTCTCTTGGTAGCCTTTTGTAGGCCTCTTGGAGCCGTCTGGGCGCCTCTTGGGGCCCTCTTGAGGCGTTCTTGGGGACTTTAGGGGCGCTCTTAGATCCATCTGGGAAGACATCGATCAAAAAAGAAGGGAGTTTCAATTAGCGTCCCCCCCTCGGAAGCTCCAATAATCGCCTCTTGGGACGCTCCTGGGGCGTTGGGGCGGTCTTGGGGCTTTCTTGGGCCTCTCTTGGGGCCCTCTTGGGCCATCTTGGAGCCATCTTGAGGCCTCGGAAGGCTATCGAGAGCGAACGGGCGACGATGCAAGCATCATGATTTTTGGCTTTTGAAGTATTTTGGCTTCTTGGGGGCCTCCGTGGAGTTCTCAGAGGCCTCTTGGAGCCGTCTTGCAACGTCCTTGGTGCCTCTTGGAGCATGTTGGGAGCCATCTTGAGGCATCTTGCGCTATCTTGAACCATCTTGGAGGTCATTTTGGGCTGTCTGAGGCTCTCTTGGAGTCGTCTTGGGCGGTCTTGGACGCTCCGACCGCTCGCGAAACACCACGTCCAGGTCCAGGGCAAGGGGTAGGGGGAGGGGTCAATCCCCCCCTAGACAGCAAGTCGTCTAGCTCACTCCCACCCGCCCTCCCAACACATAAATAACACCCGTGCCTGAGCATGTTCAGCGGTCGTCTTTGGATGGACAGCTACTGGGAACCAATACCGACCCCATGTGCGACGCTGGGGCGAGGTGCGCCACGCGTGCCAGGCGCGCGCTACGCGCGCCAGGCACCCTTGGGGCCCGAGCGTGCCAGGCACGCCTGGTGCGCCAGATGCGCCACGTGCTCCGCGTGCGCCAGGTGTGCAGTATACTCCAGCCGCGCCAGGTGCGCCGCGTTCGGGGCACGTGCAGAGTGCGTCAGGTGCGCCTGCGCACGTGACAGCACACATCGGGAAACGTGCTGGCCCCCACCATGCATGTCGAAAACCACTGCCCATCATTGTGTCTGGTGGGCCTGCGCAGAGCAGGCCATACGCCACCACCCCCGCCGTCCCTGTCAAAACCACTTGACAGTGATCGCGGGGTGGCCGCGCACTATCCATATTTAGCCGCGAGGTGCATTTTGTGTCGTTTTTTGTTAGGGATGGTAGCCCTGCGCACAGCAGGCAATATGCTGACACCCCCGCCGTCCTGGCTAAAAACAATATAAAGTGCTCGCGGGCCCCACGAACATGACCCAAGATTTTGCCCCAACGTGTACTATCGGGTCGGCCGCGCATGCTCCAAATGTGGAGACAGAGTGCGTTTTGTATTGTTCTTTGAAAGGGATGGTGTGGGGGGGTGAGCATGGTTCCTGGTTGGCCGCCGGTCGCCTGGGGGAGGGGGTGTATATGAGTAGGGAACAGTGGTATAAACCATCCCCAGAAGGAGAAGAACAGGGGTTGGAAGAGGAAGCGCCCTAGACCACCTACGCCAAGAGGGCTGGTGGGATCCCTCGCCCTATTGCTTGGGAGGGTCTCGCTATAGCCTTTACGCTGATTTTCCCTCCCCCCCCTGCGTTTCGGCGTCCAGGTGGGTAGTGGACGTATGCGGGTCTTACAGTAATCGTCGGTCTGGTTTTCTTACCACTTCATTTGGGGGGCGAGGGTGCGGGTGGGAGCGGAAGTGCCCAGTGTCCCACTGGCTGAGTGGGTGTGTCCACATTTCATGTCGGATCTTTCTTTCCTCCTCCCCCTCTGTTCAGGGGCAAGTGTGAGGTGGGTGTGCGAGTAGATTCCATCCTCTCTGGTCTTCCTCTCTCCCCTCCTGTCCTCGATTTCGCTTGTGGCTTGCCTCGCCGTTCGATGTCGGGGTCGCCCTCGTGAAGGGCAGCGGGCCTCATCTTCTTTATTTTTTGTCCGCTGTCTTCTCTTGTCAGATCGTCCTCTTTCCTTTCTCTGCCCTTCTCTTGCTGGCCAGGGTTGCTTCTCCCCTCGATTTCGGCGGCGAGGTGAAGGCGGGTATGGGAGGCAGGATCAGGAGGAGGCCTTGGTGCACCCACTAGTCCAGTCTTCCCTCTCTCACCCCCCCTCCTTGTCCTGCTCCTCCTCCTCCTCCTCCTCCTCCTCTTCCTCTTCCTTCTTCTTTTTGTTCTGGTGCAGGGCAAACTTGATCAGCGGAGCTGTAGCGTTCTCCTCCTCCTCCTCCTCTCCTTAGTGAGGGAGGAGGGCGGGTGCTGGAGAGGGCGAGGGGAGGGACGGTGCCGGCGGGAGGCTGGGTGCGGGCCAGGGGGGGAGATGGGCGTGCAGCTGCGGCGCAGTGGGGTCTCTCTTTGTGGCCAGGCTCCCGACTGCGCGAAGAGGGCCCGCTTCCTCGCATCCCTGCACCGGGTACCTCGGTGACCATCTCCAGTGATCGGCCCTTTCCAGACATGTTCGCGCATCGAGCCCAGGGGAACTGGCCTAACGGCTGCTTCTGCACGAGACACAAGGATATCCAAGACAAGGGCATGACCTGATCGCGGTCGTGCCGCGTTATCTCCAAGCATCAGAAGCGTCGAGTCGTTCCACGTGCACACTGAGAGCCCTCGTGCCTCCAGTGTGTGGTTCATGCGGGTGGCTGATTTCTCCGAATGGGGAATTGCACTACGGACGTGGACGCGGCTCGTGCGTAGCGGCATGATGAACGAGGACTTCGAACTCCTGTCTCGCGCATTCACCAGGACGAAACACACATCAAATTGAGCGGTCGCATTCAAACTCATCCTTCGAGGCTGGCCAAGAGTCGGGCCAAATCTTTGATTGCTGCCACGCGCGCTCACTGCTTGCATAATGCTTGACGACGTGTGTGTGTGTGTGTGTGTGTGTGTGTTTGTGTGTGGGTGTATGGCGAAGCCGTCAACCTTTCTCTTGTCCCCCTTCCGCTGTCCTGCTGTCTCATTCCGCCGCCCTGTCTGAGAACCTTCTGCAGGCCTGTTCGTTTGTTTTTGCGGTTTCTTCATTTCTTCCGGGCGGTCGGTCTCGCCGCCTGCCCCTGTCCCAGCAGTGCCATGACACTGCCAGGCAGTAACATGACTTACCTTCCTCACGCATTGTTTCATAATGTTAGTGCGTGCGCGGGATTGCTGTGTTAAATGTTTCGTGCGTCGTTCCGCCCTACGGTCCACTGTGTGCACTACTTGCGACCATTTGGGCTCAAGCTGAAAAAGGCACCCAACCTTTTGCCTACAAGGTGTTCTCAACCATTCATTTCATCATCTCAGCAGGATTCTATGCACGGTCGGACTCACGACCTCCCACGGTGCCATCTGTGTCATGACCCATCCAGACAATAACATACCTTGCGAGCCTTGAACACGTTTTCGTTGGTTACTTCAGGGCCTCATGGGAATGCCCTGAGAGCTCTGGAGCCGTCCTGGGGACCTCGGGGGGCCCTCGGGGGAATTTTGGGTGCCTGGGGTGGGTATTGGAGGAAATGGCTCCCCAGGGTACTGCGAGTTCCCCATATTTGGGCCCTGTTGGGGCCATCTCGGAGGCCTCAAGGGCCGTTTTGGAGGCCTCGTTGGCCGCTTGGATTGCCTTGCTCGATATTGTTGGCCCCTGGAGCCGTCTCGGGTCGACAGGGCGAGTTTTTCGACACCCCCCAAGCTAAAGGAACATCGCTGGTTTGTTATTGCGGCCTCTTGTGCGCCCTCTGGGGGCCCTCCTGGGGCGTCTTGGGGGCGCTGCCCCCCCCCCCCCCTTCCCCCCTCCTGAGCCAGGTGTGCGCTGGCGGCGGGGGCCGCGGCGTGGTGCACCGCGCGGTGTTGGCAGGCGCGGTGGCCTGCTGCCGTTCCCCGTCGTGTGTCCTCCTTCCTCCCCCCTCCTTCCCCTCCTCCTCCTCCTTCCCCTCCTCCTCCTTCCCCTCCTCCTCTGCCCCCCCGACCTTCCCCTACATTCTTCTTACAATCAATTCGTCAGTGTTGCACCCCAGGACGTGTCGGCAGGGCGGGGCCGGGCGTTTCGCATGAGATTTCGTCACCATTCATGTTTTTTTTTTGTTGTTAGTTATTTTTCATATTTCTCAGAAAAAAAACCAGAGTGCACATCAATCTCGCGGATGGCGGGCGAGTGGTTCTCAAACTGTGGCTCTCGCCTCGGCGCCGCGCACATTCGTTTTTGAAAGTTCGCAGGCGCCTCCCCGATGGGAGGCGGGTCGTTTTTTCCAAAGTGTGGCTCTCGCCCCGGAGGAGGAGGAGGAGGAGGAGGAGGAGGAGGAGGAGGAGGAGGAGGGGGAGGAGGAGGAGGAGGAGGAGGAGGAGGAGGAGGAGGAGTGCCGCGCACATTTGTCTCGAACGTTTGCAGACGCTTCACGGGTGGAGGGAGGGTCGTTTTCAACATCTTGTTCGCGCCTTAGCGTCGCGCGCGTTCGTCTCAAGAGCTTACGACACTTCGAAATATTCTTATGGCTGACGCCCCAGGAATGGTGCTCTGAAGCGATGTGGGACTGTCGGGACGCAGCTGTTACCTTGTTTCGCGGTGTTGAAGTCCTGAGACAGGTGTTCTGGCATGATTCAGGATCGTCAGGACGAAACAGTAGCGTTGACTCGCGGCGGTGAAGCTCCAAGAGAGGTGTCCTGGCACGGCTCAGGATTTTCAGACGGTTGTCTTCCAATGGTGCATTTACCTCAGTGAAAATAAACCGTTGCAGGAACCTGTGAAGGGGAGACCGGAGGAAGGGTTTATTACAAAATCGTTGACGAGTTTTTGGGTTTACACTTGTCCTCCCCCTCCTCCTCCCCCCCCTCCCCCTCCGACTCCTCCTCCCCCTCCTTCCCGTCCCTATCCTCCTCTTCCCTCCTCTTTCATCCGTCTCCTTTCTTTTCATTTTCCTCCTCCTCCTCCTCCTTCTCCTCCACCTCCCCCTCCTCATCCTACTCCTTTCTCCTTTTCCCCACGACGTTTGCAGGGTCTGCCGGAGGCAAAGTGTAACAGGTCCTGGTGGGACTAGCTTGGACGGTCAAATCGATTTAATCCGCAAGGCTTCCTCGACAAACAAATTCTATGGAGCCTTGCAGGTGGACTCCTCGAATTCATCGTGGGAATGAACACACTTCGAAGTCACTTCCCAGCTGAGCTTTCTGTTTTCTGGATTCGTTCATACACTGAAGAACCGCGGAGAGGCGCTTGATCCTTTTCCTCCTCCTCCTCCTCCTCCTTGGTCCTCCCTGGTCCGTCTTTTCTGCTTACTTATCCTCCTGGACTGGTTGCATTGGATCTGGCGGTCGGAGCTGCCACACCTTCTCCTCCTCCTTATCCTCTTCTTCCCCAAACTCCGAGCGGAGCTCTTGTTTCTGATGTTTATTTTTGGTATCGCAATCCCCCTCCCCATCCTTCTCCTCTTCCTTCTCCGCCTCCTCCTTCTCCTCCTCCTCCTCTTTTCTTCCTCCTCCTCCTCCTCCTCCTCATCCTCCCCCCTCCCCCCGAGGAAGTTTTCATGATCTGCCAGAGACAAGGGGCACAGGGGACTGGCTAGGGTGGTCACATCGTTTCATCCCGTAAAGGTCCCCGCGATGGAGTCGCGCCTTTTTTCGAGAGTTCCTTGCACATTATCCAGGAATCGCGCTCTCGCTTGTGCCCCCTGCCAATTGACTGAGGCTCTGCGCTCTCGACGGTCAAGTTATCGCGCTCTCGCGGGAGATTTCCTCTCGCACTTTACTCGGGACTCGTGCTCCTGTTTGCAGTTCTCTCGCAATTTGTGACATTCGTTTCGCTGCCCCCGCCCGCCCGACTCGCCCAGGGCCCGCCCGCCCGACCCGCCCGTTAGGGCCACCACGCCGGGCCTGCCCGTCAGGGTCTGGCCGTTCGCGTGCTTGGAAGCCCGCCCGCTTTAATGCCCCGCCCGCCCAACTCGCCCGTTAGGGTCTAACCCGTTCTCGGGGGTGGACAGACCTCCTACCCTGACACGTCGATTAAGGAATGGGCCGTTTTCGGTTCGCGAGAGGGCGTCGCGGCCGTCATTTTTGCGGGTCAGGTCCGTCGGTTCCGGTCCCAGGTCGTTTTCACTAAGGGGAGGTTTACCGAAGGGATGCTTGTCCGCCCCCGACGTTCGCATGCTTGGAAGCCCGCCTGCCCGCTTCCATGTCGCGCCCGACCTGCCCGCTTGGGTCCGCCCACGCGACCCGCCCGTTGCGTCGGGCCCGCTCCGCCCGTCGGGGCCCGTATACCACAATTTTTTGATTCACTTCCCCTCCTGCTGAGTCTTGTTCTCCCTCAGCCCTCCTTTCTTCCTCTTGCCCTCCTTCCTCGTTCCCGCCTCCTTTCCTCGCTCTTCCCCGTTTCTTTCTCTTCCTCGTCTTATTTTATGGGCCAGGCCAACTGCGCGAGGCAGGCCACGAAGATGTATTCCCAACGGGGACACGATCGAAGACTACGGAGGGCGGGCACATATGATTTTATGCATACATGTTCTATGACACACCAGCAACGAAGAGCGACGACTTTTATTATGTTTATTGCAGTCGCGTTTGTCTGATTCATGCATAGCAGTGGTAATCGTAGGTGTCTCAGTGGTATAGGTATTTGTAGTCGTCGTCGTATTTGTAGTAGTTGTGTTCGTAGTCGTAGCTGGACTCGTAATAGTCGTGGTAGTGGTGGTAGTAGTAGTAGTCGTAGTCGTAGTA
>CAUYUJ010022430.1:60734-89080 GCA_963575745.1 Prorocentrum cordatum
TAGTAGTAGTAGTAGTAGTAGTCGTAGTAGTCGTAGTAGTCGTAGTAGTCGTAGTAGTCGTAGTGGTAGTGGTACTGGTAGTGGTAGTGGTAGTGGCAGTAGTGGTGGTCCTCATGGGGTGGTCTGCATCGACGATGTATCAACGACGCATGGGCGATGCATCGGCCATTCGAGGTCGACGCACCCCCACCATGCGTATCCCCCTCTGTCGTTGCCCTTCGGGGTCGTTTCCGCTGCGAGCAGTCGAACGCGCCAGTCTAACCCTGGGTTCGCCGCCGAGCGAAGCCGCCCGAGGAGCCGCCCGCGGCCCTCCTGGGACCGCCCGCGCCGCGGTGCCCCGGACGAGGCCGCGCCGCACGGGGGTGGGGTGGCCGCGGCCGCGTCCTGGTCTGCCTGCCTTCCCCGGGCCCCCCTCGTACCTGGAAGAGGGGGCTTCTCCCGACAGCCGGACCGAGGTATAAGATCGAGGTCGGCTCGGGGGGGGTGCCTTCGAGTTCTTCGTGCTTGCTGGATGTTCTTGGGCATCCTGGGGAGGGAACCCTTGGATGGGCCGACGGAGGGTCTCATGTTCTTGAGGGATGTTCTTCTGGTCTGGGTCCGACCGTACGGGGGATGCCTCCTAAGTCCAGACTGCTTATCCTTCTCAAACGGACCCTCGGGGTTCCGAACGGTTGTCCTTTTCAGAGTTCAGGCCCCGAGGTGGGGCTGGAGGCTGCCGCCGCTGGCGAACTCGGGGCCCGATCGACGTTGAGGTGCTTCACACGAGGATAGGGCACCGATTGGAGCAGGCTGGGGGGGGGGCAGGTTCGAGGGTTTGGGTTCGAGCAGTCTTTTTTGCTGTCTCGGTCTCTCCAGCGTCCTTTTTCGGACCCCGGGACCGTCAAAAACGGATCTGGGGTGATAAACTGCTCCGAAGGCTGGGGGATGATGATGATGATGAGGAGGAGGCGGAGGAGGAGGAGAAGGAGGAGGAGAGGAGGAGGAGGAGGAGGAGGAGGAGGAGAATGAGGAGGGGGAGGAGGACGAGGACGAGGAGGCGGACGAGGTCGAGGAGGAGGAGGCGGATGAGGGAGGAGGATGAGGAGGAGTTGGAGGAGGAGGAAGAAGAGGAGGAGAGGAGGGGGAGGAGGAGGAGGAGGAGGACGATGAGGACGAGGATAATGAGGAGGACAAGGAGGACGAGGCGGACGAGGAAGACGAGGAGGACGAGAGGACGTGAGGACGAGGAGGACGAGGAGGACGAGGAAAAGGAGGAAGACAAGGAAGACGAGGAAGACGGAGAAGACGACGACGAGGAGGAGGAGGACGACGACGAGGAGAGGGAGGAGGAGGAGGGGGAGGATGAGGAGGGGGAGGAGGAGGAAGGGGATGACGAGGAGGAAGAGGAGGAGGAGGAGGAGGAGGAGGAGAAAGAGGAGGAGGAGGAAGATGAGGAGGAGGAAGAGTAATACTAATAATAATAGTAACCATCGTTGTACTGAAAATACGGGTATCGATAATACTAGTACTAATTATAAGAGTAATCATGCGTGTAGGAAGAAAACGAACACTCACACGAATAATATGCAGAATGCCAATACGAATAATAATGATCATACTACTACGAAGCATACTAAGAAGACGAATGCGAATACTAATACGAAGACTGATACTAATACTGATACTGATACTGATTTTATATACTACTAATACTCATACTAATAGTAGTACTAGTACTAGTACACATACTAATTCTAACACCAATAATAATACTAATACTGATACTACTACTACTACTACTACTACTACTACTACTACTACTACTAGTACTAATACGAATACTAGTACTAATACTACTACGAATACTAACACGAATGCGACTACTAATACTAGCACTAATACTAATACTAATAATAACACTTTTTTCGAAAACGAATCACACCGATCATGCGAATAGCAATAATAAGAACCATGCTACTATACCAAGAAGACAAATAGTAACACTACTATTAACATTAAGATTAATCACACTAACAACACTGATAGTAGTAGTCATGATACTACTAACAACACTAATACTATCAATGCTACGAGTACTATTTTTCAGAAACATACTACGAATACTGCAAATGATAAGACTACGAATGCTAGTACCAATAATACTACTCATAGTAAGAATACTACTACTAAGAAGCAGACCCATACTAGCAACACTAACAATAACAAGACGAGGAAGAAGAGGACGAGGAGGAGGACGAGGTCGAAAAGGGGGAGGAGGAGGAGGAGGAGGATGATGATGAGGAGGAGGAGGAGCAGGACGAGGAGGCTCAAGGAGGTTCGAGTCGCGCGCAGCCACTGCCCGGCCGTCTCCTCGCTCGCCCTTCCACTTCTCCTTTCTCTCCTTCTTTTCTCTCCCTCGGTGCCATGGCATGGACCGCCGTCCAGCGCCGCCGTGGCCGCGGGCGAGGGGGCGTCGCGCTGGCCGCCGAGGTCCTGCGCAACCTCTTCGGCGGCAAGCCGGCCGCCGGGGCTACAGACGGCCGCGGCGGAGGCCCGCGGAAGGCGGAGTGGCGGTGCCTCTGCGGCACGACCAACTTAGCCGACCGGGCGCGCTGCCGCAGGTGCGCCGGGGCACGCGGCGGCGCTCCCGCGACCTGCCCGCCGCCGCCGCCGCCCGCCCGCGCCGCCGCAGCAACCGCCAGAGCTGCAGCCGCTGCTGGGCCCAACGCCGAGGCCAGGCCCGCAGGCTGGCCAGCCCTCCCTGCAGCGCGGGGGGCACGACCGCGCCCGGGGGCCCAAGCGGACGCCTTCCGGAAGGCCGCGGCCGCGGCGCGCAAAGCTGGCGCGCCTCCCGAGGCTCTGGCGCCTCTGGAGAGGGAGGAGCAGGCAGCTCGCGAACGCCAGGCGCAGCTTCGGGCAGGAAACCGCCTCGAGGCAGCGAGGGCGACCGCCGAGCGCGCGGCCGCCAGGGCCGCTGCTGCAGCGGACGCGCTGGCGCTGGCGGAACAGGAGCTCGAGGCCGCGCGGGCGCAGGCAGAAGAAGCCGAGGCGGCACTCCGCCTCGAAGAGGCGGCACAGCAGAAACCGCCAGAGCAGGAAGCAGCCGCGGAGCCTCCCGGGCTGGCGCGGGCCACGCGCGAGCTGCTCGACCGGCTCGAGAACGGCGCGCGCGCCTGGGAAGGCGCGCCAGAGCCGCTGCTGGCGGCAATGGCCGCAGCGCACGCCGCCCTGGCCGCGGCGGAGCGGGCCGCCGAACCCCGCGCGGCGCCGCAGGAGGAGCCCGACTCGGACGCCGACCTGCTGAGCGACGGCCCAGAGGCGAGGAGGCACTGGGACGACCTTCGAGCCGAGGAGGCCGAAGAGGACGCCTTGCTGGAGGACCTGGACCGCGCGGACGCAGGCGACGACAGGGCGCTGCTGGAGGCGGCTCGCCGCTTGCGCGGCGCCCGCAGGGAGGCGGCCGCTGCCGCCGGGCCGGCGCAGCTGGCGCAGCCGCTCCGCCGCGACCGCAGCCGCACCCCCGACCGCTGAGGCGGCTCTGCGGCTACGCCGGCGTGCGCGTCGGCGAGGCCAGCAACCCAGGGCCGGCCTCGGGGGCGCCGCTGGTCTGCCCAGGCTGCGGGGGCCCGCTCCGCGCCTCGCGCACGCTCCCTGGAGAAGCTTGCGCTGCCTGCGGCGAGGGGGCCGGCAGGGGCGGCTGGCTCAACCACTGCGAAGCCTGCGAGGCGCTGCTCTGCCGGGGCTGCGCCACCGCCGCGGCCGCCCTGGCCGGCGCCGTCGCGCCGCCGGGCGCCGAGCCCGCGCCCGCCGCGGGCGCCGCCGCCGCCCCCGCGGCTGGGGCCCGAGACCCACCTGGAGCTGGCGACGCCCCTGGGCAGGCAGCGCCAGCCGCGCGCGGGGCCTCTGCTGCAGCAGCGGCGGCGCTTCCCGCCGACGCGCAGCAGCCGCCGCCGCCGCCGCTCGAGGACTTGGAAGCGGCTTGCTGGGGCGGCCTCGACGACTTGGACTTGCTGGACGAACTGGCGGCGGACTGCCCTACGCTCCGCTTCGTGCCCAGCGGGGCGCGGGCCGCGGCGGCGCAGGCCACGGAGGCCCTCTGCAAGGCGGTCCTCCGCGCGCCGCGCAGGAGTTTGGCGGAGGAGCGCGCCTGGAAGCTACTGCTGCTCCGCGAGAGGCTCCTCTTCTCGGCACCGCTCAAACGTGGCGCGGGCGGGAGGCGCCAAGCTGGGAACGAGCCTGCCTTGCGAGCAGGGCTGATCCGCCAAAGGTGCTCGCTGCTCCACAGAGGCGCTTGGGAGGACTTACTGGAGGAGGCGCGACAGACCGCTCGGAGCTTGGCGCGCGCGCGCCAGGAGGCAAGCAGAGAGCAAAAAGACGCCGACGGACACCTAGCCGACGCGGTGGTCCGGAAAGCGCTGGCCGAGGAGTACTCCCGAGCGGCCGCGCTCTTGGCAAGCCCGGGACTCGCGCCTCCTACGCCAGAGACGGCGGCCGCGCTCCAAGAGCTACTCGAGCCGCGAGGGGCGCCGGCCCTCGAGCCCAGGGCGCGCGGAGAGCTGGCCGCTGCCTCGCCCCTCTCCCACCAGGAGCTACGCAGGGCGCTCCGGAGAAGCCCGAAGGGGAGCGGGGCGGCGGTAGGGGGAGGCCGTTTCGAGCACTGGCGGGTGCTGCTGGCGGAGCCGGCCGCCCTCGAAGCCTTCTGCAACCTCTGCGACCGGTTGGCCACCGGGGACCTCCCAGCGAGCGCCGCGGACGCCCTCGCTCTCTCCCGAGTGACGCCGCTCAACAAGCCAGGCGGCGGGGTGCGCCCAATCGCCGCGCCCAACATCCTCCGCCGGCTGGTGGGGAGGGCGCTGGTGACGCCACGAAAGGAAGAACTCGCGGCCGCGCTCGGCCGGCGCCAATTTGCAATTGGCACCAAGGCAGGCACCGAGCTGCTGGCGCACACGGCGCGGGCGCTCACCGAGGCCAACCCCGACCTGGTCCTGGTGGCGCTAGACCAGAAGAACGCCTACGGGACCGCGCGCAGAGAGGCCTGCCTGGCCGAGCTGGAGGAGGCGGCGCCAGAGCTCCTCCCTTTTGCGAACCTCTTCTGCCGGCGCCGCTCCCAGTATTACTTCTGGGACTCGGGGGGGGACTGCCGCCGCCTGGGCTCTGCGGACGGCGTAGACCAGGGGGACCCGCTGGCGCCCCTCCTCTTCGCCTGCGGCCTCCGCTGCCCTTTGCGCGAGCTGGAGAACGCTCCGAGGGCCAGGGCGGCTGGCGAGGTGGAGACGACTGCGGAGGCCACGCTGGGGCGCCTGGGGCTGGAGCTGCAACGACGGAAAACGCAGGCCTGGTCTGCGCGCTCGCCTTGCCCGCCAGGACTGGAAGAGCGCTGGCGCGCCGACGGCGTGACGCTCCTGGGCGTCCCGCTGGGGGGGCCGCTGCCGCCGGGCAACCTCCCCGACGAGAGCGACGGGCGACGGCTGGACTTGGGCAGCGCCGACTACGCCGCGGCGCGCTGCTTGGAGACCGCCGACAGAGCCGCTGCGCTGCTGCAGAAGCTGGCCCAGCTGCCGACGCTGGCTTCGCCGCACCTCCCGGCGACCCAAGCGGCCGGGCTCCTCCTCCGGCACTGCGGCACGGGCAAGCTGACGCACCTGCTGCGCGCCAACCCGCCAGCGCACAGCCGGGCCGCCGCGGCCGCCTACGACGACGCGCTGCTGGAGGCTTACAAGGGACTGGCGCGGCTTGACCCGCTGACGCTTGAGCAGCGCGCACGCTGCCGCCTGCCACTCCGGCTGGGCGGCCGGGGCTTCCGGAGCCAAGAGGAGCTCGCGCCTGCGGCCTGGGCGGCTTCCTGGGCGCAGAGCGTCGCTGGCGTCCGGGGGCGCACTGGGCTGGCGGAGCTGGGCGACTTGGGGGCCGCCGCGCTGCCTCTCGCGGAAGCCTGCCGGCGGGCGCAGGCAGCGCTGCCCCTGGGCCAGGAGGACGGAGCGCTGCTGGACTGGCGGCAGCTCGCCCACGAACCCCGGGAAAAACTCCAGAGGAGACTCACGCACAGGCTGGACTCAAAAAACCACGCAGCCTTGCTGAGCTCCCTGGGCGCCGAGGGATGGGCGTTGCTCCGCTCCTGCGGGGGGCCCCACGCGGGCGCCTGGCAGCTGGCGAACGGACGGCCTGGCCAGCGGCTAGAGGACCCAGACTACTGCGCCACGGCCCGGGCGCTGCTGGGCCAGGACTGCGCGCCTGCTGGGGCCAGCTGCTGCAACCGCCTGCGCACCGGAGAGCGAGCGGGGCAGGCTTGCGGCCAGCCGCTCTGCCGCAAGGCGCGGCACGCCTTCCGCTGCGCCTGCGGGGGCGGCACCAAGGCGCGCAGCCGGGATGTCGAGGACGTGTGGGACCGCATTCACCAGGAGTGCGGTTTCCGCACGGCCCGGCAAGTCCCCGTGCCCGCTTGGGACCGCTGGCGCTGGCGCTGCACGGCGCTTGGCTGCGCCGCGCGCGGGCCCGCGGACGCCCCGCCGAGCGGCCCCTGCAGCGCCTGCGGCGCGGCGCTCGCGACCGAGCGCGAGGAGGCGCTCCTGGACCTCGAGGCGCAGCGCGGCGACTGCCCGCGGATGCTGGCGGACGTGACCGTCCGTTACAGCGTCCCGGGGGACGCGCGCGCCCTGGCGGCGGCCGCAGGCGCCGACGGCGCAGTGGCCGCAGAGGGGGAAGCGGACAAACGCCGCCGCTACCCAGAGCGGCGCGCCCCTTGGCCGCTGCTCCCGCTGGCCCACGAGACGGCCGGGAGGCTGGGCAGAGCGGCGCTGCGCCACCTGCGCTGGCTGGCGCGGGACCGCGCGCAGGGCCTCGGCGACGGCCCCGAGGCTGAAGCGGCCGCGAGCGCGCTGGCGCGCCGCTGGGGCGCCGAGCTCAGCTGCGCACTGCACCGCGCCACGGCGCGTCAGCTGCGCAGCTCCCTCGGCCAGGAGCGGGAGCTCGCAGCCCGCGCCGCGCTGGCGGCCGAGCTGGCCGGCTAGCGAGCTGGGCGCTGGGCCAGGAGGCGAAGGAGGACTACCGGTTCGTCGCGGTGCCCTGCCGGTTCGCCGCGCTCGTGGCGGAGGTCAGGGGTGTGGCCTGTAGGTAGAGCGAGAGACAGACTTGCTTGGTGGTCGCAGGGGGAGGAGGAGGAGGAGGAGGAGGAGGAGGAGGAGGAGGAGGAGGAGGAGGAGGAGGAGGAGGGGGAGGAGGAGTAGGAGGAGGAAGGGGGGAGGGGGAGAAGGAGGAGGCGGAGGAGGAGGAGAGGAGGGAGGAGGAGGAGTTGGTGTTGGTGGAGCGAGGAGGAGGAGAGGAGGAGTGAGGAGAAGGGAGGAGGGAGTGAGGAGGAGGGGGAGGAGGGGAGGATGGGGGAGAGGGGGAGGGACGAGGATGAGGGAGGAGGGAGGGGGGAAAAAAGAGGAGGGCTGGAGGAGGAGGGAGGGGGGGGGGGGGGGGGGGGGGGGGGGGGAGGGGGGGGGGAGAGGTATGGAGGGGAAGCGAGAAGGGGAGGGGCGGGAGGAGAGATGAGGGAGGAGGGAGGAGGGAGGAGGGAGGCGGGAAGGAGGAGGGAGGAGGGACAGCTGCCGCGACTGCCACGGCGCCGGCGGCCACCGCCGCCACTCAGACTACTGCGACTTCACCACCGCGCCGCCTTCCACGGCCACGGCCACAAGGGCGTCATTCACGACCGCCCCCCGCCCAGCCCCCCCTCGACCTCTTCCTCTCCTTGCCCTGCCGCCCCTGCCAGGCCGTGCCTGCATGCCTTTCTCCAAGCACACTTTAGTTGCTTATCTTACGCATTTGTTGGCTAGTGGCCCAGGGTCATAACTCGAACGCCCGAGGGTCCCCCTTGGTGATGGGTGTGGGGGCCCACTCGGGTGCCCCTGGGTTTTTCCCCGGGGATGAAGGAGGGAGGGGGGGGGGGGAGGAGGCAGGGGGAGGGAAGAGGAGGAGGAGGAGGACCAGTCTAAACCCGAGAGTCATCAACGATGTTGGAGTAAACCCTCCCTCCAAGCTCCTTCTTCATAGGCCCCTACAACGGTTCATTTCCATTGATGGAACTGCCTCGTTGGACGACACCCGCTTGAAGACCCTGACGCGTACCAAAACATTGCTCTTGGGATTCCAACGCCACGGATCAACTGACTGTCAACACAGAAAATCAACGTAACTGTTACACCCGTATAGTCCTGAATCCTTACAAAAACCATGTCTGGAAATTTGATGATGGGAGTCGGTGGAACTCTTGAACATGTTGTAGAGGAGTGTGCGCGGCGCTAAGGCGAGAACCACATTTTGAAAAGGAGCCGCCCTCAATTCGTGAACTCTTGCAAATGTTTAAAGCGACTGTGCGCCGCGGTAAGGCGAGAGCCACATTTTGAAAACCACTCGCCTTCAATCCGTGAAACTTTTGAAAATTTGTCGAATGAGTGTGCGCGGCGCTTGGGCGAGAGCCACAATTTGAAAACCACCCGCCCTCAATTCGTGTAACTCTTTGCAAATTTTGAAAACGAATGTGCACGGCGATAAGGCGCGAACCACATTTTGAAAACGACCCTCCCTCAATCTGTGAAGCCCTTAAAAGGTATAAAACGAATGTGCGTGGCGCTAAGGCGAGAACCACATTTTGAAAACCACCCGCCCTCCATCCGCTTCAGTGCCATAAATGGTGAGGAAGTCTCAGACGAGACGCCCGGCCCGCCCTAACATCGGGATGCGACGGGGAGAAATTATATACCAGGAGAAAGAATAGAGGAGGAGGAGCAAGAGGAAGAGGAGGAGGAAGAGGATGAAAAATATGAGGAGGAGGACGAGGACGAGGACGAGGACGAGGACGAGCATGAGGATGATGATGACGACGACGACGACGACGACTAGGAGAAGAAGGAGGAGGAGGAATACTACTGCTACTACTACTATTACTACTACTACTACGACGACGACGACGATGACGACGACGACGACGACGACCACTACTACTACTACTACTACTACTACTACTACTACTACTACTACTACTCTTACTACTACTACTACTACTACCACTAATACGACTAATCATACTACTGGTAATGCTACGAATCCTAAGATGGTCTTATTAACAATCCCAATCATAATATATATATGTATATATATATATATATATATATATATATATGCGTAATCGTACTAATACCGATCATGCTAACACGAAGACGACCAGCAGGAGGAAGAAGAGGAGGAGGAAGAGGACAAGGATGAGGAGGAGGAGGAGGAGACTGAGGAGGATGACGAAGAGGGAAAGGAGGAGGAGGAGAACGAGGAGGAGGAGGAGGATGAGGAAGAGGATGTGGAGGAAGAGGAGGAGGGGGGAGGCAGGGGGAGGAGGAGGAGGAGGAGGAGGAAGAGGAGGAGGGGGAGGAGGAGGAGGAGGAGGAAGAGGAGGAGGAGGAGGAGGAGGAGGAGGAGGAGGAGAAGGAGGAGGAGGAGGAGACCCGAACCCGTCGTGCGAATTGGCGTCAGACGCTCATTTTCCCGCCTGCTCGCACCGCGCGTGCTGTCTCCTCGCCATGGTGCCAGCCCCCCTCGGCTGACTGCTCCGTGTGCGCCGCAGGCGCAGGCGCGGTGCGGCGCATGCCCGCTGGTGGCGAGACCTCAGTGCGCGAGACCACGCAGCAGCCGCAGAGCAGCGACGCCAGGGACCGCGTCCCCCACTCCGAGGTTCCCGAGCTTGTCGGCTGGAGCCCCTACTCTCGTCAGCTACAACGGCAGGGCCGAGTCCATAGGGTACGAACTTCGTGAACAGTATGGCATGAACATCGTGAACAGTATTGCATCCTCTTCCCTGGCACACACACACCAGACATACTGCCAAATTATCCCATCACCGCGAAGACGCTCGACACCATTTCCGAGTCCATTGGGGCTGGGGTGCATCACCTCACGCAACATCAGCATGCGGATGATCTGATGCGATTTCGAAGCGACGATTTCATCCTCGTTATCTCGTATGCATCGCCTCCCCGCCCCCCGCTCTGCAAGGCAGAGGCGGATCTCAGTAGATATGGTTCGTGGACTTTTCCGAGTTCGATTGGTAGTCGGCTATTTCCCACCAGCCCCGGGGGCCTGAATTTTCCGTTGTCCCGCGCCTCCTACAGTCGGGGCCGTGAAGAAGGAACCTTTTTCGTTGGGGAGGGGCTCCGCGCTCCTCAAGTGTTTCGCAGCTTGCCTCAGGTTTTCCTTATGTTTCCGATAGGAAGTCGAAGTTTAACTTATGGAAAAAAGGGGCCTCGTTCCTTATTTAGGGTTCCTTATGTCAACGCCCCGACTGTACTCAACGATGCCGACAGAAGCTTCGCTTCCCACAGCTCGATCAACTGCCTGGTCGACGCGCGGCCCTTCGTCGCCCACCTTATCGCGGCGCGCTGCCTTGCCGCGCTGTTCTCGACGCGGGGGCAGACCCTCGTGGCTCAGAGACTCGCCGCGCCAACGGCAAGCGCCACTGCGCGAGCGCGCCCAGCTACGAGATACAGCCGGGGCCCTGCAGAAGGAACCCTTTTCATTGGGGAGGGGCTCGGTGTTCCTTGATTGTTCGACAGTTTGCCTTCTGTTTTCCTGAGGTTTTCCATGGGAAGTCGAAGTTCAACTTATTGGAGAAGGGGGCCTCGTTCCTTATTTAGGGTTTCTTAGGTCAACGCCCCGACTGTACGAGATAGAGGCATTGCGATCGACGGCTGCCACCCGGAGACTGTTTCGCGGAAGCTCCGCGAACGTGCCCCCTGGAAGCGCGCTCGGTGGCAGCGCTTCCGCGGCGAGCGGATCGCCGGGGCCTGCCGCGTGCGCGACCTCTCCCGAGTGGCGGAATTCAGCCTATCGCGAGCAGGCGCTAACGCGGGCCCCACGAAGCGCGACTTCCTCGCCTTCCCCAGCGCGCTCCCCGCCGCCGCCCGCTACGCCGACGCCTCCGGCGGGGGCGGCCTCGACGGCGGTCTCGCGGCCGCCCCCGCGCGCGTTGACATTTGCGCCGCGGGGGGGGGCCGTCGGCCAGCTCAACAACCGCGACGAGACCGATGTCTGCTCCGCCGGCGAGTGCCGAGTGGAGCCCGCCCAACAGTCCTCGCATGCAACCGCTGAGATCCTCGGCGCCATGACCGCGCGTCCCTGGGCGAACAAACGTGGGAAGTACTCGCCTGTCTGGCCGTGGGCCGCCGAGCTCGCCGAGCGCCCGAGGTTTGTCGGCCGGCCTGGATTGCCGCGCAGAGAACTGGGTTGCGCCCCTGCCGACTACGGCCTCCTCCTCCTTCTCCTCCTCCTCCTCCTCCTCCTCCCTCCTTCCTCCTCCTCCTCCTCCTCCTCCTCCTCCTCCCCCCCTCCCCCTCCTCCTCCTCCTCCTCCTCCGCCTCCTCCTCCTCTCCTCCTCCTCCTCCTCCTCCTCCTCCTCCCCTCCCCTCCTCCTCCTCCCCCTCCCCTCTCCCCCTCCCCCTCCTCCTCCTCCTCGTCCTCCTCCTCCTCCTCCTCCTCCTCCTCTTCCTTTTCCCCCTTCCTTTCGGGGAGAAGCTACGCGCGGCGCGAGGCGCCCCTGGATGGCGGCGACCGGCCGCGGCGGACGCCGACCACCGCGCCCCGACCGGCGCCAGCTCGACTCAGACGATGACCACTGCCGGGCCCCAAGAGGAAGAGGAGGAGGAGGAGGAGGAGGAGGAGGAGGAGGATGAGGAGGAGGAGGAGGAGGCGGAGGCGGAGGTGGAGGGGGAGGCGGAGGGGGAGGGGGACCTCCTCGCGCGCGCCCGCGACTCTACTGAACTGCCCGCGCTATCCTGCGCCAGCCAGACAGTGGCCGTCGGGAAGCCGGGGAGAGAGCCATGTGGCGACCCAGTACTCGACTTGACCAACCGCTTCCGCATGCTGCGCCGCGTCTTCTGCCCCTTCTGGCGGCTCCATCTCCGCGGCGGCGCGGCGGACTTTCTTCGGGGACATGCTTGCGCCGCTGGCGCAGCGCCGCGAGGAAATCGCGATGCGCATCGACGCCATTGACGCACATTTGGACCTTGCCCCCGACGCGGAGGCCGCGCGGGCGACGGCCGCGGGCGTGAGCTGTTCGTTGAGTTTCCCACCCGCTGATCGCCGAGTGGGGCCGGGAGCGCGCCGGCGTCGTCGGCGGCGGGATGGCCGCAGCCGGCCCCGTCACTGGTAACGACCGTCGCGTTGACATGGGTCCTTCGTCGACGACGTCGCCCGCGTCTTCGCCGTCCCGGCGGCGCGCTGCGCTGGGCGCTGGCCATCGATTGCATCGATGTCTCCATCGAGAATGCCGTGCTGTAGAAGGGCGGCTCTGCCCAGAACGTCGCCAAACAGGAGGCGCTCGTTCATCTGCCCACGAGTGCCGCGACCAAGACGGCCGAGCGCCAACTCAGCGGCGCGTGCGTCGCGATCGCCATCCACCTGGGTGCCTGCATCCACGTCGGCGGGTGCAACGTTTTGGGGTCGAGGGGTGCCGTCGAGCCTGCGGCGCAGGGCTGACGCGGCGCGCGCATTTGTGGACTCCCTCCGCGCCGAGGCGCTGCAGGCGCCGCATCTTCCTCGCGCGTGCCGCTGGCCGCGAGTGGTCGGGCGGAGAAGCCCCGGTCTTCGCGCGCGCCGACGCGGCCCGCGTGGGCGCGCGCCGTGCAAATCAAGCGGCGATGCGTGCTGATTGCGGAGGCTGGCCGCGTTGATGCAGGGATGTCGTATTTACAACAGCGATGAGTTCGTGCACATCAAGTGGCGATGCGTGCTGATTGTCACCACCCACCAAACCACCCCAACCCAACCCGAAGGCTCAGATTTACCCTCGATTTCCAGTGGGGGGGGGTCGGGACACATCGAAAAAACACATGTGGAACCCTTACCCCCCCCAAACCCGAAATTCGGGTCTTCGGGTTGGGTTGGGGTGGTCTGGTAGGTAGTCAGATTGCGGACAGTGCCGTTTTTGATACATGCTCCGCGTTCAGATCATGTATAAAACATGCAGGGATGTCGTATCAAAAACAGCGATGAGTTCGTGCACACACCTATTCATAGGTCAATCCTGTGTATTAAACGTCCTATATTTTGAAAGATCCTATGTATTAAAAACTGCCCTGATTGCAAATCAAGCGGCGATGCGTGCTGATTGCAGACAGTGCCGTTTTTGATACATGCTCCGCGTGCGGCTCATGTATCAAACATGCCGGGATGTCGTCTCAAAAACAGCGATGAGTTCGTGCACGCACCTATTCATAGGTTGATCCTGTGTGTATTAAATAAACATCCTGTACTTTGAAAGATCCTATGTACTGAAAACCTGGTGGTGGCGGTCGCTGAGCAGCGGGGCCGAGCGTCGCGAACAATCTCTCGTTTGCTTCCAGGACAGATGTAAACCTAAGTCGGGCGTGCCCCCAAACAGGGGGGATTCTCGAGGAAAAATCAGAAATCAACAACTATCCAAAAAATAGTCCCCACACTATTATTATTATTATTATTATCATTATCATTATTATTATTATTATTAGTATTATTATTATTATTGTTTTTTATTTCTTTATTTATTTTTATTTTTTATTTTTTCGTCGAACATCCCCAGACTATTTTTGGATTAGTTTCTTGTTTTTTTTGTTCTTCCTTTTTTTTCTTCGAACATCCCCCTGTAGGGGGACAGGCCCGACTTGAATGTAAACTCGGCAACCGGATCGAGGCGCAGGGGCTCCCCCGCCTCGGCCCCTGCTCTCGTGGTCTCGGGGGCGCCCAAGGCAGAGCCCGCTGTGCGCCTCCTGCCCGACAACTACTTCAGATTTCGTAATAAAAGGGAGGGGGTCTGGACCCTCCAAGACAAGCCATTTCAGACCCCCCCCGTGGGAGAACCCTCCAAAACATCGTCCCCAGACCCCCCCAGGCCCTCCAAGATAGCCTGGAACAGACCCCCCCCGAAATGAGACCCCCTCCCTTTTATTGCGAAATCTGGAGTACGCGGGGACTCCCAGAGTGCCCGCGCAGCCCCCGCTGCCAACGACCCGCGCGAGATCTGGGGCGCGGGCGAGAGCGTCCAGGGGCTCCCCCGCCTCAGCCCCTGCTCTCGTGGCCTTGGGGGCGCCCACAGCAGAGCCCGCCGTGCGCCTCCTGCCCGACAGCTGCGCGGGGGCTCCCAGAGTGCCCGCGCAGCCCCCGTCGACAAACGACCCGCGCGAGATCTGGGGCGCGGGCGAGAGCGCCCAGGGGCTCCCCCGAAGCCCCGAGGCCCAGGAGGCATTCCAGAAGGTCGGCGTCGGCTACCTTCGGCGGCCTGCGTCTCGCAATCCTGGGCCCCGCCCGCTTGAGTATATCCATGTGCCATCGCGCGAGCCCCTGGGGGATCCCGACAGCGACCCGGAGGACCCAAACTGGTTCGTCTGCACAATCGAGGGCCGCGGCAAAGCGTTCCGCGCGTTCTCGACTCTAGCTCGCCGGGCGTCGGCGGCGCTTCCAGGGCACGGAGCACTTACGCTGCAGTTGCGATCCACGCTATAGCAAGTGCTTGGTGTTTGGCAGCGTGTACGGATCCTCGCGGCACTGCCACGTGCATCAGCGTCGGTCGTGGATCGAGGGCCGCTGCTTCCTCGACCGCGCATCGCATGCATGTCCATGGGTACCGTCTGCACTCGTGCGTTGCCCGCTCGAGCACATCGGCCCGATCGTCATCGAAAATGCCATGATCCAGGGGCCCTTCGAGCGCGCTAGCGAACGCGCATCCCTCCATCGTGGCGTGGGCCCTGGCTCGAGACGTTGCCGCGCTCCTCGAGAGTGGCTGCGCCCAAGCGCCACCTCCCTGCATCTGCCTGGAAGCCAGCTGGTGCAGCGCGGCTTCGGAGAAGTTCGACTCGCTGCTGATCCATTGCTGGGCGCAGCCTTTCGAGCTATAGCATCAACCGCGACGACTGCCCGAGCTCGACGGCCGCCGACTACGCGACAGGCGCCAGCATGCGCGACAAGGCGCCAAGGACTGGCCCGCCCACGAGATGATTCTCGATGGCCTCGGGGTTGAGGGGGAGTCGCGGCGCCGCGTGGGCGCCGCCTCAGCGGGGTGGCTGGGAAAATGATTTCGATGTGGCTCGACTATTTTTCGCAAAGTGACAGGATTGCCCGATTTGTACATTAGGCACAGTCCACGCGCCATCACCGACGCCAGCTCCTGCGACCACACATGACAGATTACGGTGGCACCGCTGAGGATAAACCTGAGTATGACTTCGCCGCCGACGCGGATGCCGCCAATCTTTTGTTCTCTTGATGTGCAGAATGGTCGCACACACACCCCGCTCTCCATGGGACTCCGAGTCACCGGTCTCGCTCATCCCTCCTGCTCGTAAGCGACTGTAGGTGTGGGCGTTTCTTTAGCGTCCAGGACCCTCTCTAGAGTTGAGTTTCGCCTAGCGACATCCGGCGGGCAAAAGTCCCCATCTTTTCCGCCACTTGTGGCGGAAGAAGTTGCGCGCCTTAGTTTTCTTGAGCATCCTGTCTAAACGCTTGTCACCAAGGACGTCGATCTTATGAGGAGCAGAAAGAGGACCCCAAGGGGCCGCCAGATGTGTAGCCGCGCTTGACTGCCCGCCCCTGGAGCGTGCAGCACCGTTGAAGCATTCGGCCGCCAAGGCAAGTGGTAAACCTTCCGAGGCGGAGGCGCTGCAGCGACGAGCTCAGATTGTACCTGATTGTGACGGGCGGGGAGACGTGGTGACTGGCGAGGTTGCGGTGTCGTAAGCATGGCCCTCTCCGTGCCACTCGTGGGAGCTGCCGCCAGGTTGCGATCAGCCGCGCCATCATCGCTCCCATGTCGTCATTCAGCGGATTTGCCCTCATCCCCCTTATAGTCAAATTTTTTCTGTGCCCATCCAGTTCAGACCCCCTGGCTGCCTCCTTCCCGCGTTCTTGTGCATATTCTTGGTTCCGGAGCATCTCGTCCGGCCGTGCCCAGGCCCTGGCCCCGTCCTCTGGGGTCGTGGGGTCATCTCCAATCGAGGCTGGGTGGTCAGGGGGCGCCGCTCCTTCCCCCTTGTCTGGGTGACTCCGGTGATCTTGGAGGGCTGGGGCGCATTGGGGTGCGAAACCCCAGTAGCCGACCCGACAATCGCCACCAGAGCCCCGGACCCCATCCTTCTGCGGCCTTGTACGAGCCGGATCGATTTGCGAGGGGCACAAGGCCAGGAACAAGGCGAAGACGCCCAATATGAAAAATGTGCATCGCCAGGGTCTCAGGGCTTTGTTGAGGCGTCCCAGGCGGCAGGAAGGGGGCCCTGGACCTCTCAGAGGGCCGCCCCTCAGCCGCCGCGGCGCCCCAGGCTGCAGAGCGCCCGCCGCGGCTGCGCTGGGGCGGCGCGGGCTGGTCGGCGTGGCCACGGCGAGGGGGGGAGGGGGAGCACTGGGGGGCCGAGCTACCCCGCCCCCTGGAAGGTTCTGCGCCGGCGTTGTTCTTTGCATTTCTATCTGTCGGCGGCGACGAGAAGGGCGAATAGCCCAGGGGCGGGCATTACACGTATTCGCCGTGGAGCCTTGTCGAAGACAGTTCATCGGCGCCCATGGATACATGTATTGCTCTCACTTGGGCTATTCGCCCCCATCGTCGCCTCGAAATCTGAGACGGGTCTACTTTGCTGACCCCCTCCAGGTGTGACCGCCCCGGGGGTGGGGGGGTCGATCATCAGGAAGACAGCGACAGCGACAGGGCGGGGGGAGGAGGCCCCCCCAGCTCAAGGCGTTCGTCTTCCGCCTTCCGCACCCCTCCGCCATGGCCGTCACGCCCAGGCATTCGAGCTGCTGCTGAAGGCCACGAGGCCTAAACACCAGCTCGTCAAAGCTTGGGCCCGAACTCGGTCCATCAGGTACGAGCGTAAGAGGAGGGGGGGGGGAACGGGGAGGGTTCGAGGAGGAGGGGGGGAGGAAAGAGGAACTATGGAATCTGGGTAGGGGAGAGTATGAGAGGGTGGAAGAAAGAGCAGGGGTGATCAATATCAATGTGAGGGACATAGATACCATGTATCCGCAATATTACGTGACATATCTGTGCATTTCTTGCTTTTCTTGCTTTTCTTGTTTTGGCTTTTTCGGCGAGCCGAGCCTGATGAACGAAGGGAACCCGCCAGTCCTTGAGAGGGTGTGGAAGGGGCAGGTGGAGGATGCGAGCATGGGAAACGCAGCGCCTGGGGGCGTGAACGTTCAGGGTCACGCGCCGAGGCCGCAGGATGGTGGCGTAACATTTCGAACGAGGAGTCAGAAACACCTTGTCTTCGGAGGTACTGCTACTACAAGTGCTCCTCCTTCCTCCCCTTCCTCCTCCTCCTCCTCCTCCTCCTCCTCCTCCTCCTCCTCCTCCTCCATCCTCCTCCTCCTCCTCCTCCTCCTCCTCGCCCTCCTCCTCTCCCTTATCTCCCCCCCTCCTCGTCCTTTTCCTCCTCCTCCGGGATACGGGGCGTGCGTTAGGCGATTGCGATGGCGATGTCCCGTCCGTGCTGTGGATGTCGAAGTTCTTCGGAAGAGGTGGCAGTACTTTCCTGGGCGGGAGATTTGGGCGAGGGAATATCGGACCTCGCATGCCAGAACAATTTCCCGTACTGGGGGGTGGTCTCCAGAGGAATGCGTGTGACGCGTTGGAACATGGCGCACGATGGTAAGGTGATGATGATAATGATGATGATGATGATGATGATGATGATGATGATGATGATGATGATGATGATGATGATGATGATGATGATGATTGATGAGTGTTGTTGTTGTTGTTGCTGTTGTTGTCGTTGTTGTTGTTGTTTTTTGTTGTTGGTGGTGGTGTTGTTGTTGTTGTTGTTGTTGTTGTTGTTGTTGTTGTTGTTGTTGTTGTGGTGATTGTGGTTGTTTTTGTTGTTGTTGTTGTTGTTGCTGCTACTGCTGCTGTTGTTTTTGTTCTTGCTCTTGTCGTTGTTCGCGAACACTACCGGGGGCCTGTTGCTCGACCCCCCCCTCCCCGAGCAACGCCGCGGGGCAGCGCGGGGGCCCTGCAGGGCCCCTCCCTCGAGCAACGCCACGGGGGCGTCGCCGAGCCCCTGCGGGGGCCCCGCGTGGCCCCTGTGGCGTTGCTCGGGGGGGTCCTTTCGGGGCTGTTGCGAGGTTTTTGGGCGTTGTTCGGGAGGCCTTTGCGAGGCCGTGTGGGGTCTGTATCGGATCCCGTGCAGGGCGTGCGGGATCTGTATGGGGCCCCAGATCGGCCGAAAATTTCGAGCCACTTTCCCGCTTCATGGCCAGCCGACGGCCTCGGGTCCAGTTCGGCACACCTTTCACACGCTTCGTGGGCCCAATTGGTTTAACCGAAGGTTTCGGGCCAATTTCGGCACACCCCTCGCACGTTTCGTGGCCCCACAGGGGCTCCACCGAAGGTTTCATGGAACTTTCGGCGCACCCCTCACCCGCTATGTGGCACCAAAAGGGAGCTCCACCGAAAGCCTCGAGTTCAGTTCGGCGCGCCCCTCACACGCTTCGTGGCCCCAGTGGGGTTCACTGAAGGATTCGGGTCAATCTAGGAACACCCCTCACACGTTTCGTGGTCCCATAGGGGGCTCCACCGAAGGCTTCGGGCCCATTTCGGCACACCCCTCACACGTTTCGTCGCCCCAGTGAGCTCCACCGAGGGTTTCGGGTCAAGTCCACAAGGGGCTCCACCGAAAGCTTCGGGTCCAGTTCGGCGCACCCCTCCCGCGCCTCGTGGCCCCAGTGGGTTTCACCGAAGGATTCGGGTCAATTTAGGCGCACCCTTCACACGCTTCGTAGCCCCAGCGTGCTCCACCGGAGACTTCGGGCCAATTTCGGCACACCTGCCGCACGCTTCGTGGCTCCATTGGGCTCCACCTAAGGTTATGGTTTAATTTCGGCACACCCATCATACGTTTCGTGGTTCCACGGGGGGCTGCACCGAAGGCCTTGGGTCCACTTCGGCACACCCCTCACACGATCCGTGGTTCCACGGGGGTCCCACCGAAGGCCTCGGGTACACTTCGGCACATCCCTCACACGCTTCTTGGCCCCACAACGGGCTCCGCCGAAGGCTGGGGGTCCTGTTCGGCACACCCCTCACACGTATCGTGGCCCCACTGGGTTTCACCGAAGGTTTATGGCAAATGCCGGCACACCTCTCGCACGCTTCGTGGCTCCAGTGGGCTTCGCCGAAGGTTTCGGGCGAATTTCGGCACACCCCTCGCATGCTTCGTGGCCCCACAAGGGGGCTCCACCGAGGGCCGTGGGTCCAGTTCGGCGCGCCCCTCCCGCGCTTCGTGGTTCCACAGGGGGCTCCACCGAAGGATTCCGGTCAATTTCGGCACACACCTCACACGGTTCGTGGCCCCACAGGGGCTCCACCGAAGATTCCGGGCCCATGTCGGCACACCCTTCACACGTTTCGTCGTCCCAATGAGCTGCACCGAAGGTTTCGGGTCAAGTCCACAAGGGGGCACTACCGAAAGCCTCGGGTCCAGTTCAGCACACCCCTCCCGCGCTTCGTGGTTCCACAGGGGGCTCCACCGAAGGATTCGGGTCAATCTAGGCACACCCATCACACGGTTCGTGGCCCCACGGGGCTCCACCGAAAGGTTCGGGCCAATTTCGGGCCCATTTCAGGAATCTGTAGTGCGGAGTCCTTAATATGGAATTCTTGCTGAGGAGTTTTTACGGAAGAATTCTTAGCACAGAATTCTTATTTGGGAAATTTTTATTCAGGAATCTTTCTTAAGGGATCTTCATTAATTCGTGTTTCGGAAGAATCCTCATTAAGGAACCCCTTTTTTTTTTCCGGACGTGACGTACGAATCTTTACGACGGAACCTTCATACGTAAATTTTGTTTCAGGAATCTTTTGTAATATCAACAAAAAGTACAACGGAGTCATTACGAAGGAATCCTTACTGCGGAATCCTCATTAAGGACTCCTGGTGAAGAAATCTGTATTAAGGAATCGTGAGCAGAGACTCTTTAATAATCAGTCCTTGTTAAGCAATCCTTCATAATGAATCCTTCGTATGGAGTTTTTACGAAGGAATCCTTATTCCGAGTTCCTTATTTATGAATCTTTAGTTCGGGGTTCTTGATGTGGAGGTCTTACTACGGAATCCTTACCAAGGAGTTCTTGGTACAGAATTCTTATGAAGGAATCGTTATTAAGGTATCAGTATCAAGAAATATTTAGTTCGGAATCTTACTTGAATCCTTACGAGGAATCCTTCGCACGGAAACCTTAATATGGAGTTCTTATTCAGGAGTCACCACTAAGGAATTCTTAGCTCAGAATCCTTCATTCAGAATCCTTATTCCATAATTCTTATGAAGGAGCACTGGGTCTTTTTTTTTGTTTTTCTTTTCTGTCTTTTTCTTTTTTTCTATACTCATTATGGGCATTCTTCAGAAATCTTTACGACGGAGCTCTCACTAAGAAATCGTTAGTCAGAAATCACTAGTAAATATCGAATATTCACAAAGAAAACTTTATTTCGAAATCTTTATGAAGGATTCTTTGTCCAAGGGATCCTTACTACGGAATCCTTACGTAAGGAATCCTTACTACGGAATCCTTTGTGAGGAATCTTATTAGGAATTCTCTGATAAGGAATCCTTATTAGAATCATTGTCATGGAACCATTATGAGAACTCCTCATTCAGGAATCGATTCCCATAGGATTCGTATAGGAATCCTTTCTAGGGTTTGTATGGATCTTATAGGATTCTGACAGAGGAGGAGGTGCTCGCTTCGCCGGCGTGCGCACGCATTTCGCCCACAAGAGTGCGTGGATAACAGTACGGGAGCTAACGTAGAATCGGGGACACACTTAGATTTACGTCCGTGTATGACAGAGGTGTTGCGCGTTGCTCCCCCCCCTCCCTGGGCAACAACAGCAACTTTTGGCCCAGGAGAATGCGTTTGCCCTGTGGCCGAGGACACCACCACGGGACCCGCCGGGCTGGCCTGAGGGAGTTTCCTTGCGTTGTTGTTGTTGCCGCTGCTGCAGCTGTTGCTGTTGGTGTTATTATTGTTGATGTTGTAGATGTCGTTGTTGAGTTTTCATTCCTAACGAATATTGGTTGTTGATTCCTCCCTTCTGGTATCCCTTGTACAGCTTGCAATTCCCGTGGCTCGCATTCTCGTACTAAGAAGGGAAAGTGAGGTGTCACCAAACTGGGCCCCTGGCCCCCGAGTTACAGCAACGACGGTTCCAACCGGATAGTTCTTCATCAATTATTGCAACATCGCGTTCTCGCGCGGGACGTCCTCGCAAATTATGCAGGAATTGCGCTCTGTCGTTGGCCTGCCCCAGATGTTTTCAGATGGCGCGCCCTCGACACTCAGGAATGACGCTCTCGCTGTGGATTCTCTCACGATTTATTTGGGAATCGCGCTGTCGTTCGAGACCTCCTCGCGATTCATGCAGGACGCACGCTTGAGCAACCCGCCTGCCCCCTTGTCCCTTCCTTCCATCCGTTCTCTTCTCCCTTGCCTTAGGGGCTGCACGAAATGCGCGTTGCAGGCAAGACAGATATGCACATAAAGGGGGCACGATCGAAAACGAAAAGGGCATGTGCCGAAGGTTGGGGATGCACGTGTTGAATGACGCGCGAGCAGATAAGAGCGAGCGGTGTTAGAATGGTTGAACTCCCTTTCCTAAATAATAGTTGTTGTTGATCCTCCCCCTCCGTGGCGCATCGTGGTTTTCCAATGGAAGTGCCACTCCTGTGGCTCGCACCCGGTTTTCTATCAGGGAAAGTCTTGGGTCTCAGAATTGTGTGTTTGGCCCCTGGTTTATGAGAACAGCGGCGCCCGCCTGATACTTCCTCACGATGTACTCCCGAATTGCGCTCTCGCGCGGGACTTCCTCACAATTTATGCAGGAATCGCGCTCTCGCCTGGGCGGTCATCGCAATTTATTCAGACGCCGCGCCGTCGACACTCAGGCATGACGCTCTCGTTGTTGATTTTCTCATGATTTATTTGGGAATCGCGCTATCGCTCGAGATTTCCTCGCGATCTCTGCAGGGCCCACGCTTCAGCAACCCGCCTCCTCGACCTGGCCGCCTGGGCCCGCCTTCCCGACCCGCCCGTTAGGATCTATTCGCCCGATGTGCCCGTGTGGTTTTGCCTCGTGTTTTCTACTCCTCGCCCCCATTCTGCTACTCTCTCTCTCTCTCGTGCTCCATCCTCCTTCTTCCCCTTGTCCCCTCCTTCCCCTGCTTAATGGCTGCACGAAACACGCGTTTGCAGGTTAGGAAGATCTACCCCCAAGGGGGCACGATCGAAGACGAAGAAGGGCTGGTATCGAGGATTTGGGATACACGTGTTGAATGGCACGCGAGCAGGTAAGAGCGAACAGTCTTGAAATGATTGGCGTTGTTGTGGTTGTTGTTGTTGGTTGTTTGTGGTTGTTGTTGTTGGTGGTGTTGTTACTGTTGTTGCTGCTGTTGTTATTGTTATTGTTGTTGATGATGATGTTGTTGTTGTTGTTGTTGTTGTTGTTGTTGTTGTTATTGTTGCTGTAGTGGTTGTTGTTGTTGGTGTTGCTGCTGTTGTGGTTGTTGTTGTTGTTGTTGTTGTTGTTGTTGTTGTTGAACTCTCAGTTCTGAAGAATAATCATTGTTGATTCCCCCCCCCACCGGTGCATATTATTTTTTCTCAATCAAAGTGTGCCCTTCGACGCTCGCACCTTTTTTTATCAGGGGAAGTCTTGAGGCTCAAACTGTGCCCCTGGCCCCCGGGTTACAACAACGACGGCTCCCGCTTGAGACTTCCTCACAATTTAGCCAGAACCCCCGCTCCCGCCCGAGACTTTTTCGCATTTTATTCAGGAATCGCGCTCTCGCTTGGGACTTCCTTACAATTTATTTAGCAATCGCTCTCCGGCGCTCTGGGGTCGCGCTCTTGCTGGAGACTTGCTTGCAATTTACTGAAGACTAGCGCCCTTGCCCCCAAAAGGGGTTCGATTGAAGACGAAGAGGGCGGGTATCGAGGGTTTGGGAAATACGCGTTATTGGACACTCGAGCAGATAAGGGCGAACAGTCTTAAAATGATTGTTATTGTTATTGTTATTGTTATTGTTATTGTTATTGTTATTGTTGTTGTTGTTGTCGTTGTTGTTGTTGTTGTTGTTGTTGTTGTTGTTGTTGTTGTGTAGGGTCTACCCGCCAGATCTGCCCGTCTGGTTCTGCCACGCGTTTTCTGCTCTTAGCCCCCCTCCTGCTAACCCCCTCTCGGGCTCCATCCTCCTCCCTTCCCCTTGTCCCTTCCTTCCTTCCACCAGTCCTCTCTTCCCCTGCCATACGGTCTGCACAACATACACGCTGCAGGTACGAACAAATATACCGTAAAAGGGGCACGATCGAAGACGAAGGGGGTAGATATCGAGGTTTTTAGATACACGTGTTGAACGGCGCACGAGCAGGTAAGAACGATCAGTCTCAACATGATTGTTGCTGTTGGTTGTTAGTGCCATTGTTATTGTTGTTGTTGTTGATGTAATTGTTTAACTCTCTCATTCGCGACGAATAATTATTGTTGATACCCCACAGGCGCGCACGGTGTTTTTTTAACTGAAGTGCCCCCCTCGTGGCTGGCACCCTGTGTCGTATCAGGGAGCGTATTCCTTCTCAAACTGTGTTGTTGTCCTCCCCCCCCAGGGCTACAACAACACCGGCTCCCCTTTGAAACTTCCTCGCAATCTATTCCACAATCGCGTTGTCGCGCGGGGCGCCCTCACAAAGTATGCAGGAATCGCACTCTCGCGTGGGACGTCTTCACAAAAATCATTCAGACGCCGCGCCCTCGACACTCCGGAATCACGCTCGCGTTGGCCTTTCGCGTGATTTATTTGGGGATCGCGCTATCGCTCGAGATTTCTGCGTGCTTTATGCAGGACCCACGCTTGAGCAATCTGTCTGCTCGACCTGGCCTTCTTGGCCCGCCTTCCCGACCCGCCCGCTAGGGTCTGCCCGCCCGATCTGCCCGTCTGGTTCTACCATGTGTTTTCTGCTCATAGCTCCCCTCCTGCTAATTTCTCTCGTGATCCATCCTGCCCCCTCCCCCTTACATCCGTTCTCTCTTCCAGTGTTTTAGGGCCTGCTCTAAATGCACGTGGCATGTAAGTGAGACATACCCCCAAGGGGGTGCGATCGAAGACGGAGAGGGCGTGCACCGAGGATTTGGGATATTCGTGTCGAAAGGCACGCGAGCAGGTAAGAGCGAACATTCTTAAAGTTATTGTTGTTGTTGCTGTTGATTGTCATGGTGCTGGTCATCATGGTGCGACTGTGATTAAGGTGGTGATGGTAATGATGCTGATTCTGACGATAGTGGGGGCGATTGTGATGTGGATTCGGATGTCGGCATCGTGATGGTGTGAGGTTGTTGTTCTCGGTGACGGTGAGGATGAGCACGGTGAGAACGGGGACGAGGATGAAGGTTTGTGGTGGTGATGGGTGAGGTGGAGGATGAGGGGGCAGGGGGCCGCGAGCACCAACAGCAAAGGAGAGAAGATGACGGGTGGCCCGGATATTTCAGCATGACTGGCAGCAAGGGCAGCAGAGGCGTCGTGGCGGCTAGCGGGTCGAAGACCCATGCGCGCCACCGTCGCCGTCGCCGCCGGGAGGGCCTTGCTAGGCCCCAGGACCGTGAGCCACCGATTCTAGATGACATGCCCCCTCCAGGAATCAAGTGGCACGCGTGCCCTGGCTCTTGCACATTTGAAGAGAGAAAGAGGATGAGGGGCATGTGGGGGACGAGAGGGCCAGAAGATGGGGGGCCAGAGCCAGGGGGACGGAACCATGAAAATAAAGGGTCCGGGGCGAGGAGGGCTGGGGCCAAGGCCAGGGTCGGGGCAAGTGGGGGTCCAGGGCCAGGGCAGGGGGACTGAAGCTCGGACCAGGGGCCAGAGTTCCGGTTTCGAACCGCGAAAATGCACGGTCCGGGGCGAGGAGGGCTGGGGCGAAGCCCAGGGTCGGGGCGAGTGGGGCCAAGGCCAGGAAACAAGCTGAGTTCAGCCAGGGCCAGAGAGGGCTGGGGCTCGGACCAGAGGCCAGAGGTCCGGGTTCGGGCGAGGGGGCGAGGGGGAGCGGCCACAGCCAGGGGGACGGGGGTGAGGGGAAGCGGGCCACAGCCAGGGGGACGACGACAAACCACGAACCACGAAAATACGAGGGCTGGGGCGAGTGGGGGTGCCAGAGCCAAGGAGGGAGGCTGTGTTCAGGGCCAGGGCAGGAGGACGGGGGCGAGGGGGCCAGGGGAAGCATGCCAGAGCCAGGGGGACGACGACGAATCACGAAAATAAAGGGTCCGGGGCGAGAGGGGGCTGGGGCCAGGGCCAGCGGACGCCAAAGCCAAGGAGGGAGGCTGGGTTCAGGGCCAGGGCAGGAGGACGGGGGCGAGGGGGCCAGGGGAAGCAGGCCAGAGCTGGGGGGACGACGACGAACCATGAAAATAAAGGGTCGGGGGGGGGGGGCCAGAGCCAAGGAGGGAGGCTGGGTTCAGGGCCAGGGCAGGAGGACGGGGGCGAGGGGGCCAAGGGAAGCAGGCCAGAGCCAGGGGGACGACGACGAACCACGAAAATAAAGGGTCCGGGGCGAGGGGGGCTAGGGCCAGGGCCAGGGGACGCCAAAGCCAAGGAGGGAGGCTGGGTTCAGGGCCAGGGTAGGAGGACTGGGGCTCGGACCAGGAGCCAGAGGTCCGGGTTGGGGCGCAAAGGCGGGGGGATGGGGGCAGGGAGACGACGACGAGGATGGGAAGCCAGGGCCAGGGGGACGACGACGAACCACGAAAATAAAGAGGTCCGAGCTCTAGAACACAACTGTGCAAGACAATAAGGCCAAACCTCCGGGGGCCCATGCTTACGGACAAAGCGCGGCGGCGGAGGCTTGGGTGGCACGCATGCCGTACGGGCGATCCCCTCCGTTAGAGCGGCATTCGGGAGTGCGGGCGCAGGTGGCGACCTGAACGGTCGCGCCGCCGCCGCCGCCTTTGGCGAGAGAGGGTGGGAGCGGGGACCACCGAATGACGGAGCAGGGGGCAACAACACGGAATAGGGGAAGGAAGTGGGTGGAGGATGTGACACGAGAGAGGGAAGAAAGCAGGTGCGAGAGGGGAGAGTGGCGAGAGGGTCGGTAAGCCAGCTGCCATTTCGTCACATCCGCTTATTCCTTGGCTTGCCGATCAGGAGGAGGACCAGGACGGGGAGTGGGGAGGATGCTGATGATGGCGATGACGACGATGATGGTGGTGATGATGGTGAAGTTGATGACCGTGATTCTGATGACTTGACTGTGGTAATGATATTGATGGGGGTCAGGTGAAATGGATGATGCTGGGGATGATGACGGTGATGGCGATGATACTGATGATGATGATGCTGATGATGCTGATGATGATGATGATGATGATGATGATGATGATGATGATGATGGTGATCATGATGACATGATGACGATGGTGATGATGAGGGGGAGGAGGAGGATGAGTAGGAGGAGGAACAGGCGGAGGAAGAAAGAATGATGAGAAGGATCGGTGGAGGAGGAGGAGGAGGAGAGGGATGGGGGAGGAGGGATGAGGAATATGAGAAATCTGGAATGATGACGACGATGATGATGATCGTGATGCTTGTGATGGTCGTGGACATGGTGATGGTGGTGATGATGATGCTGATGCTGATGCTGCTGCTGATGATGATGATTATGATGCTGATGGTGATGATGACCATATCCCCCGCAAATGCGGATAGGAGTGATGGGTTGGTGTGGTCTCGGCGCCACGCGCTGTGAACTGAACAAAGAAGAAGTCCGCCGCAGGCGCCGACTTTTTTTTTTGAGCATGCAGTTCTGCGCAGCCAAGACCCGCGCCACCAATGGGCCCCCCTCGACGCCGCGGCCCCCCTCGGACGGGCTAATGAAACAAGTCAGAACGAAGCATTTCATGAAGAAGCCTGCCGGATACCCTTTTTTATATGTATGTGTGTGTATATATATATATATGTATACGCATATATATATATATATATATAGATATATTCGTATGTGTACACATATATCTATAACGATTTTGAAAACGAAATAAAACTGCGAACCAAGACCAGCGCCCACCGTGGGCCCCGCGGCGACGGGCCCCTACGACGCCGCGGGTCCCCCAGACGGGCCATTGGAAAGCGCGTCGCGGAACACTCGGTGCAGAAGCCCACCGCAGGCGCTGATGTCGTCTTTGTCGGCGCTGCACATCCGCGAAGCCAAGACCAACGCCACCCGGGGGCGCTGCGGCGACGGGCCCCCCTCGACGCCGCGGGCCCCCCCGTGGGGGGGCCCCGGGCCCCCCCCCCACCCAGGGCCCCCACTGCGTGCGGGTAGGCCCCCCCCGCACGCCGAGGCCATTCCTCCGGGCGGGCCGGGGGCCGCCATCCCCCCCAAAGGCGGCAACGAAGAACGAAGGACACGAAGACGAACGAAGAAGAAGGAGAGAAGAAGAAGGCGAAGAGAGGGAAGAAGAGACGGAGGACGACGAGAGCAGGACAGGAACAAGAGCGGACCTACTTTTGTTTTGTTTCGTTCGTCTGATCGTTTTTATCTTTTATTCTATTTATAAGAATCAGAATGCCAGGAATAGCAGTAGTGATAATCCTAAGAGGAAGGTACACGAGACGACGTTTGCCTGCCCCGAAGCAGCCAACGTCCGCATGACTTGAAGTTGATTCGCTTTAGTGGAAGCCCCTCTCTCCGATGATGATGATTATGATGATGATGATGCTGGTGGTTATGATGATGATGATGATGATGATGATGATGATGATGATTTTGGGGGTGATGATGATGAGGAGGATGAGGGTGAGGATGAGGATGATGATGGTGAGGATGCTGATGGTAGTGATGATGAGGACGAGTATGAGAGTGATGAGGACGATGATTGTGAGGATCATGTCGATGATGATGCTGGTGATGATGATGAGGCAGAGGATGAGGATTGAGATGCTGATGCTGATGCTCATGCCGATGCTGATGACGATGATGATGATGATAATGATGCTGATGATGCTGATGATGGTGCTGCTGCTGATTATGCTGATGCTGATGATGCTGCTGCTGACGATGATGAGGATGATGATGATGCTGATGCTGATGCTGATGATGAAGCTGATGCTGATGCTGATGATGATTGTGGTTGTTGTTTTTGTTGTTGTTGTTGTTGTTGTTGTTGTTGTTGTTGTTGTTGTTGTTGTTGTTGTTGTTGTTGTTGTTGTTATTATCAGTTATTTGTTATTCGCATCCATGTTATTATGAGTCTTAGTGTATCATTGGTATGACTACTATTTTTCATTCGTATCATTATGATGATGCGGATGCTGATGGTGTTGATGATGCT
>CAUYUJ010022430.1:89180-116680 GCA_963575745.1 Prorocentrum cordatum
CCCCCACCCACACACCATCATACCCAACAACGTACCACCCTAGCGACCAACAGCACCTACAGACCAGCCAAGACAGACTATGACAAGAAGCGAAGCAACTATGAAGGGTAGCGTGCAAGAAAGGGGGCGAGACGTCACAGCAGCACGTGATCACCAACCAGCGGGCGCCAAAGCCTCAGCGCCCAGAAGCAAGAGACCCTGCAGTACGACACGACGTAGGGAGGACAATGGCAGTGTGGGAGCTCTAGGGAACGGTGGTCAGGAGCAGAGACCACACACCTAGAGCCCCGCCCAATCAGAGATGGGAAACGATGGACAGGAGCTTGGTTCATTGCCCATACCCCGTTCGGGGCCTGTGGAAAGGTGGTCAGGAGCAGGGACCACACACCCAGGCCCAGACTCAGGGGGCAGCCTGCCCCACCGACGACTGGGCTCAGCGCGTTTCACCGAAGGGAGCTCAGTCGCCTCCGAGTGGCCATCCTGGCCGAAACGGCCCACGAAGATACCGACAGCCAACTCGATGACGTTCGAGCCCCAGCAGTACGACAAGGCCAGCAGTGAGGGAGCTCGAGGGAAAGGGGGTCAGGAGCAGGGACCGCACACCTCGAGCCCTACCCAAATGGAGTTGGGAAAAGGTGGGCAGGAAGGGCCCACACGCCCAAGCTCCGCTGGGGCCTGGGGAGAGGAGGTCGGGAGCAGGGACCACACGTCCAGGCCCAGACGAAGGGGGCAGCCCGCCCCATCAGCGGCTGGGCTCAGCGCGACGCGCCGAAGGGAGCCCGGCCGTCGCGGAGCGGCCAGCCTGGCCTGAATCGGGCCGCGCACGTACTGCTCGCGTCGGATATGCTTCGGCGCGGCCAACAGGCGCTCGCGCAGGCTTGCGCTGGGCTCGCTTCGGACCCGCTTGGAAAATCAAGTTCCGAGGCGCCTTCGGCCGAGGCGGCCCACGAAGAGGCCGACGACCAGGCCGATGGTCGCGGTGCCCGCGCAGACTGACGCCTGCGGGCGCGGGCGCGCGCGGCGCCCGATCACGGGCCCAGGCGGGCTCTTTGTTCAAACCCGGCCTCCTCTCCTCCTCCTCCTCCTCCTCTTCCTCCTCCTCCTCCTCCTCCTCCTCCTCCTCCTCCTCCTCCTCCTCCTCCTCTCTCCTCCTCCTCTCCTCCTCCTCCTCCTCCTCCTCCTCCTCCTCCTCCTCCTCCTCCTCCTCCTCCTCCTCCTCCTCTCCTCCTAAGCATTTTGGCTCATGCACATGCCGAGCTGGTGCTTGGTCGGCGCCCCTGCGCCCCGCCTTCCCGTCGCCCATGGTTGTCGCTGCCCGCATTGCGTACCTCAGGCAACTGCTTGCGGCTGGCTGTAAACTGGTCGTCACGTCGGCCACGCACGAGGTGACCCTCATCCAGAAGCTCACGGTGCACGTCTACCCTGGAGTTCGTGTGGACGCTGGCATGCAGATCTTCGCAGGTGTTGCTCTGGAGTGGATTGCTGCTGTTGACGTTTCGCACGCCATTGTGGACCGTGGCCACAAACACTCCGACGGCCACTCTCGAGTCGAGTTCCTGATTCGTGGAGCACGTCCTGATGCAGGCGGGCAGCCTCCTGGCGATGGAGGTCTTCCTTGTGACGCTCAGGACGGTGATGAAGATGCTGGGCATGGTGGACACTTTCGGCGTCCTCGGCGCGCTCGGTCTTCTGGCCCGTCAGGCGGTGCCGATGGCTCGGAGGACGGTGGCGGCTCACCTGGTGAAGAACCTGATGGCGCCAAGAAGCCGCGTATGCAGGCGTGGCTTCCTGATCCCTTGGGCTTCCCGATTATCCCACCGTTTACCTTCAATAGCAACGCTACAGAATTTTGTCCTGCTGGTGCTAAGGCTGCAGTCTTTCCCACTGAGCTTCGAGACGGGTCCCTTCCTGGTGTGCAGGTGGGTGCGGATCTCGCTTGTGAAGTGGTCACTCCTATTCTTCCCCCTGATGATATGGATTACGCATTGTTCGGTTACCCATCGGATGTTTCTCCTCTTCTTCCTGAGCCCGCTGCTCTTCCAGGTGTTGCAGCTCTACTCCCTGATGGCGATCATGGTTCTGTTCCGGGGGCACTGCCTTCTCATCCGTCCGCCGACCGCGATGGCGAGCCTCCTGTATCTGACAGTTGTACGAGCATGGACAGCATTCTTGCAAAGCTGGAGCGCCTTCAGGCGGCAATTGCGGCGAACGTTCCTCGTGCGCAGGAGGAGGCTGGCAGTCGTGGTCTTCCTGAAGGTATGCTTCGGGGCGCTGTGCTGCCTGAGGTTCCTCGTCCCGTTCGTCGTGAAGCACTCTTCCGTTATGGTGGAAATGACTACTGGCCTTACGATGAGCCGAGTATCGGAAGCCTTTGTGTGCAATATGGTTGGCCCCTGGACGTTTTCATCAACAAGTTTTGCATTGTTACAGAGGGTGTGTTCATCGGACGAATAGGTCGCATCTTTGCGGTAACAGAGACGGATGTCAAGCTCCAGATATATTGTGATGTGGTTCGCACGGCGGTTCCTGCTTATGATGCCCTCGAATGTCGTGATCCTTCGAGCACGAGGGCTTGGGAGGCCATGCTGCTGGAGAAGACTGTCAATGGCGAGCTCCCAGCTGGCCCTGCGAGTACTTCTTAGAAGCGTTCTCTGGAGTTGATTGTGGGCTAGGGAGGGAGTGGCTTCGGTGGTCTGGCCCTTTTACGGGTCGGCACGGCCAGGTGGGTGCCTCGTGTGGGCGCCCCTGGTGATGCTGCACACCTCTGCGTTCAGGACTCAGGGGAGGGTGCTTCGGTGGTCTGGCCCTTTTTGGGGCTAGCACGGCCAGGTGGGTGCCCTGTGGGGGTGCCCCTGGTGACGCCCCAGACCCTGGCGCACGGACGGACGGGGCTCGCTGCGGGCTCCGCGGGGAGGGGAGGCCCCCCCCCAAAAAAAAAACTCTCCTCCTCCTCCTCCTCTCCTCCCTCCTCTCTCCTCCCCCTCCTCCTCCTTCTCCTCCTCCTCCTGATGATGGTGATGATGATGATGCTGCCGAGGATGATGATGATGATGATGATGATGATGATGATGATGGTGATGATCATGCATATTATATTTTTATTGTTATGATGATGATGATGCTGATGATGACGATGACGATGATGATGATGATGATGATGCTGATTATGATGATGATGCTGATGATGATGATGATGATGAGATGATGATGATGATGATGATGATGATGATGATGATGATGATGATGATGATGATTGATGATGATGATGATGATGATGATGATGATGATGATGATGATGATGATGATGATGATGATGATGATGATGATGATGATGATGATGATGATGATGATGATGATGATGATGATGATGATGATGATGATGATGATGATGATGATGATGATGATGATGATGATGATGATGAGGAGGAGGAGGAGGAGGAGGAGGAGGAGGAGGAGGAAGAGGTCGATGTCCTCGTGGGTGATGGGGATGCGTGGAATTAACGGATTTGTTTTGCCAGTCGTTTTTCACTCAGAGAGCTGCATGCCGGGAGGGCCGCCTGTGGTGGGATCCGACCTGCACCCTTCCCCGCCCGGGCAGGTTGGGCTCACAACTCTTCCAGCAGCCGCGAGGGCTTCAGACAAGACTGGCTGGAAGCAGGAGGGAACCGCTCGTCGACGATGCTGATCTGCTGTTGGCCTGCCCGATTCGTTGTCCCTGTAACGACAAGCGTTTGCATTCGCCGGGCCTGTAGTGCTCCAGGATTCCCAAATGTGGTCCGAGCAGACGGGGTCGGATGATCGCACCGCATCGCCGATGCATCGGCGATGTGGCTCGATGTGGACTTAGATCTTCTCCGCGCCGACAGCACTGATGCATCTCCGACGTCGCCGGCGCATCGCCAATGCATCGGTGACGCAGCGTCGATGCGGCGTGATTCTCAGACCCCATCTGCAAAACCTCATCTGGAAAGCCTCGTAAGGGCAGGGCTTGCGATCGCACGAGGTGCCCCTGACCGCGCGGATGCGATCCGACCGCTCCCATCGCCGTCTCTGCAGGCTCGTGCCCAGTGCGCGCTGCCCTTCGTGCAATCGGAGAGTTTGGCGCTCTGCCCCGCGCGCGCGTCACGCCAGCGGTCGTTCTAGTCTCCAGTCCTCGGGGGCAACGTTTGGGGGGTGGGGGGGGAGTAGGCTCGGGAGGGGACGCCTCCGCCCCACATCGCCCGCTCCTCGCCGACAGGGGCCCGACGACCTGCCCAGACCAGGACCGTGCGGCTTCCCGCCATCGGGGGCCAGTCGCCGATCCATCCACGATACATCGCCGATGTCAGCCCCGAGTCGGTCGCCCCGCGACGTTCCCCCTCGCGCCTCCGCTGCCGCCGCCGCTGCTGCCCTGCCTGCCGACATTCGGCACGCCCCGGCACGTCTCGTGCCGCACAAGGGGGTTCCTCCCACGGCCTCGGTGGGGACGCGTTCACTTGCGGTCCGCGCTTCCATGTGGCACGCCCCTCGCACGTTTCGTGCCCCAAAGGGAACCGCAACGGCCTCGGCGGGGCAGTTCTGCGCGGTCCGCGCCCCAAGGTGGCATGCCCCTCACACGTTTCGTGCCCCATGTGGACTGCCACCCATAGTCTTGGTGGGCGCGTTCCTACGCGGTCGGTGCTTCTACAACCCACGCGCCACAAATAGCTACGACGGGTTGTGTGTCAGGAGGGGAAAAACACAGACACAATTAATCGTCGATTCCCAGAAAATAGGGGGAAATATGGGAAGTGTGGGGGGAGACAAAAGCCCAGAAACTTGGGAAAATATGGGGGATCTTTTTATTTGTGTGTATTTATTTGTGTGTCCTGGGGCCCCTTCAGTGTGGTTCGTCAGGCTTTCTTGCAGTTCTTTGGCCAGCTGGATTGGTGGTGCGGTGCGAGCGGTTTTATTTGACGCCCAGCACGTAGTGTAGAACGCTGGCTCCTCCGCAGGACATCCCCAGGGCATTGACGTCTCTGCAGAGGCTGGACTGGGCAGCTATCAGGACGGTGGGGAAGGACTATTTTGCGTTATTCTACGTTTTTTGTTCACATCGCTCTCTCTCCCTCTTTCTTTACCACCTCCCCTAATCCTCTTCTGTGTGAACAGTGTGCGTTCCTATCCTGATTCGTCTGTCCCGCTTGTGTTTGCCACCTTCTGTAGCTTCCCTGCTCCACGCGGCCCCACGGCACGTTCTTGCGCCGTCTGCTGGTGGCAGAGTGTCAACCAATCCTCAGGGTGAAAGCAGCACGCGAGGATGCCACCTCTCTCTCTATCTTTCCATCTCTCTCTCTCTCTCGCTCTACATCTCTCTCTCTCTCTTTCACTACTGCTTCTTTTGTTCCCCCATCTCCTTGTATTTCTCGATCCTTCGCGCGCTCTCTCTCTCTCTCTCTTTCTGTCTCCCTCTTCATGTCTCTCCCTCTCCCTCTCTTCCTTTCTCTCTCTCTCTCTCTCCCCCTCCCAGTCTTCCTCTCGTTCCCATCCCCTCACTCTCTTTCTCTCTCTGTCTCTCTTCTCCCTCTCTCTCTCTCTCTCTCTCCCTTTCTCTCTTCCCCCCCGATCTGTCCCTTCCATACCCTGCTCCCCAGTTCTCACCCTTTCATGCCCCTCTATTAGGCTCCAGATCTTTCTATCCCTCCCTCTCTCGTCCTCTCTCTGTTTATCAATCTCTATCTGCGGTCCCCTGCCTTTTTTTCGCTCTCTCTCTCTCGCTCTCTGGCTGAGTCTCTCTCTCCCTCTCTCGCTCCCTCTCTTCTCTCCCTCTCTCTCTGTAGTGTGCGCGCACCGCTGGGTCGCTCCGCCCACTTGCCCCCGATGACATCCTGAGCGAGACAGCAGTGGAACGCATATTCGTAGAAGGAAGTGGCTCATGCACACAGGTTTCGCAGCGTCCTGTCAGGCTCGCTTCCTCGCGTTCATCCCGCACACGGCGAGACGCGCTTTCGCTTGTCTTGGTCCACCAGGCTTACGCCATTCCGCCGACCCCCCGACAAAAGGATGTATGCGACTTCCGATTGCGTATGTGTGGCTTGCCGCTTCCCGTCGTGCTGCCCGCGTGTAGTTGTTGCCGATGTGCCCCCCTCTTCCTCCACGCCTGCTGCGGGGCTTCTTGGGGGCCTCCCGGAGGCCTCGGGAGCGCTCTCGTGGGAGCCTTGTCAGAGCCCCTGGAAGCCTTTTGGGCCCTCTGGGTGCTTCCAGGGGGCCTCTTGGGGTCGCGTTTGGCATTTTTGGGCCATCTTGTGGGCGATGGGCCCTCTTGGGGGGGCCTAGTGGTATTTTGGGGCCTCTTGGGGACATGCTTGGTATTGTGGGTCCATCTTGTGGGCGAGGGGCTCCGTGGCCCCTGCGAGCTCCTCCTCTTGGGCCCGTCTTGGGCTCCTCTCTCGAGGGCACATTTGACAGTCTTGGGGGCGTCTTGGGCCGTCTTGGGGCCTCTTGGGCTGTCCCTGGAAATTCCCTGCGGGTTGGGGGGGTTCGTCGTATTTCGTTGGCATCTGGATGAAATTCTGACTTTACGGTTCAAGCCCGCGTGGGACCATAAAAAAAATTAATCTCGCGCCAATTATCTACGTACCGCGCCCCGGACGTTGTGCTCGCTCCCTATCTCTCGCCGTGGAGCCGCGAGCCAAAAAAGTATCCGCACCAGGCAAGGTTGCACACTTGCTTGGGCACGCGCCACACCTGCCCCGGGAGGTACAGCCAACTCTGTGTACTTGGGTACTTGGGGATTAGCCCGTCCCTCGGTCCTGTTGGCGTACTTCAGGCGGCAGCACCACCATCAGTGCAGCACCCCTCCGGATTCCCTTGCTTCGCTGGCGATGCTCACCGCGCCAGTCTGGCCTTCTCCTCTCACCCCCCTGGCCTGACGCTGTGCCGCTGCCCACGGGCCCGGCTCGCGGTCGTCCTGGTTTCCCACATGCACTGTCTGGTGGACCTGCGGGTGTTGAGATCGCCACGGAGTTGTTCAGCCCTTCGCAGCAGCAGCAGCACCCCAGGCTAAAAACACTGTTGGAATCGCCACAAAGTGGTTCAGCCCTTCGCAGCAGCTGCAGCACCCCAGGCTCACCTACCAGCTTCCGGCAGGTTGCGTTGCACCACGTTCCGCGACAGCTCTGCCCCCGTGGCTAGCACACGTCGTCTAGGGCGGCTGGAGCCCGGCGCCCCATTGGCGACTCTCTCCTCGGGCCTCTCTCCTCGGGCCCCAGAATGACGGATTCGGTTGCTCAGGTACACGTCTTGTCACTGTGTGGGCCGTGCCTCATGGCAGGCATCGAATTCCTCGACATTTTGTCTAGTGCATGTGATCGTGCTTCCCAGGATGCCCCCCGCCGTCAGTCCCCCCACTGCCTCGCGGCTGTTTTGTGAGTGGGCCGGCCGGCTTGTGCGCTTCTTGTAGCTAATTAGGCTTGCCCGTTGGCCCGGACTCCCTGCCCGCCGCCTGCCTCTTCGCTGTCGGCCGCGACCGAAAAAAGTATCCGCACCAGCCCATCCGGAAACGATGCCCATGATAATTGACGGGGGGAGAGATGAAGAGACACGCATAGTAAAACAGCGAGGGAAGCTTGGGAGGCTCCGTGGCTATCTCGAGCCGTCTTGGAGCGGTCTTGGGGCCGCTTGGAGCATCTTGGGAGCCGTCTTGAGCCAGCTTGGGCTCTCTGACTATCTTGGAGGTCATCTTGGGCTCTCCGATGCCGCTCGGGGGCCTCTTGGGGGCCTCTCGGGGGCCTCTCGGAGGCCTTTTGATTCTAAAGTGAGCTGGGATGCAGGCGAGAGGTAACGAGCGTGTGTCGGCAGCCGTTTGTGCTCAAGCGGCCGGTCGCCCAGATCTGACTACACCTCACTGCGTGGTGTACCATGTGCCACTGAGACCAAAACATCCTTTGCTTGAGATGGTTCGTCGCTCCCGCGACGATCTCCTACTACAGGCACTATCGTTACTACAGTACAACAGGGCTGGAGCTGGGTTTCGCCTAAAGCGAAGCTGTTGGTTGGGCCTCCCAACCCATTTCAAACTTGGTAGCGGAGCTGGCCTATGGTGGTCAGTTCTAGCTCTACTCCTCACCATTCACGGCGCTATCTGGTGGACTACTGACAGGGTCGAACACCAGGGTGCAGTGGGTCTGCGCGGAGGAATGTACATAACTACGCACAACCGCAAGGACTTTTGCAGTGCTACCTCTGCCCTCGCGGAGGCCTCTTCCTCGAGTCCTGCATCCCTGCGCTACTACACTCGTGACTTCCACCCACCTACTCCACTTGGAAACCTCTTTGAATATACAATGCGTAGAAACATGTGATACGACATTGTGCCGCCTCCACCCCCGCGCATGCTTGCGACAATACACCACAAACCCCAGCCAACCACATCCGACTACGACGTACGAGGCCATGGGATTGGTATAAATATCTTTGGGCTCGTGTGGGTTGCTATCGGGTGTGCGGTGGGACACATGCGTGGCGGAGGCGACGCAAGAACGACCGGCCCCCACTGGGACCAGGCCGGTCAAGTACCTTTCCGTGAATTTGTTTGCGAGGTGCATGCTTGGATCAACGTGACCGCAGGCGCTATGACGCCCTCCCAGCAAGCTGCAGCACTGCAGCGAGGTTTGGGGGGCCTCGCAAGGACCATAGCCATGGGAGTTCTCCCAGCAGTTATCAATTTCGGCGCTTATATAGGTGGTCGCCGTACCGACGGCGTCATCTACATCATGTTCTTCTTAAGCGCGAAGTTCGCTAACCTAGAAGGCCAACTCATCTCTGGTACAGCTCTCATTGACTTCCGAATCCATGCGGGAGAACGGATCGACCAGACTCTGGCACGCTTCGAGATAGCCCGCTATGAAGCTGAAACGGCAGGCTTTAACATCCCCGATTGTCGAATTGTACAGTTATTCTGTTCAGAGCCTTAGGAATGGGGGCGTCGCGTGCACAGCAACTTCTACAGCCACTTAACCACCGCATGCCGATGGGGCCAGCAACAACTTGATTCTCTGCTTGAACGCATGAGATCATATGCCCACATTGCTGAGCGAACCCCTGGCAATATTTGCGGTATCTTCAGCCACGTTCACCGTGCCGAGACCTTTCGTGCTGAAGCTAACGCAGGGCAACCTGCTACCGACGTCTGGAACGACGATCCACAACCAACGGGGACCACCACACTATTAATTCAAACATGTGGTTCGGCCTCGGGGTTGCAAGACTCCTGGGCCAGGTTTCGGGGGCCGCTGGACACGGCGGCCCCTGCGCAAGCTTTTACTCTGGTAGGCTCAACGGGGCGACCCGCTGAGTCCGACTTCGACTCTGGAACGGGCGCCGACGCGTCCTCAGACGACGAGGCGATTGCCCTAGACTACTCCGACATGCCCGCGTATCTTACGGAAGAACAACAGGCGCAATCGCTATTCGTTGGATATCAGAAGCATAAGCGCAGGTGGGGGCGATTTATGAAGAAGCCAGTTCGCGAGGTACGACGTACTATCCGACGGGCACTCAGGGGGGAGGGTAAGGGTCGAGACAAGGGAACGGGCAAACGACGGTGACTGCATGGCAGAGGTATGTTAGCTTTCCTGGCATCCATTACTGGTCCGCAACACGAAGAGTTGTTCCTTGGTGCAGGTAGGAACCGTAGGCGCACTTCAGGAAAGGGCAAGGGGCGTCGGGGCAACCCGAAGGATGCTAACGGCAAAACTGTGTAATGTGATATATCTATATATATATATATATATATATATGTATATGCCATAGCGCACAACACCTTCGCCGCGAGTGCCCTCAGGGCGATGGGGGGGGGGGGGGGGGGGGGGGGCAGAGGTCCGTCGATGCATCCGGCCCAAACTGATCCGGACGTGCAGTATGTCGATGGGGAACATTTTTGGCCGACCCTGTCGACAGCTCAGTTGCAGTCGTTAACTTCATGGCTGCCAGATTTGAGTGCCGGTATGTCCCTCGAGCATTGCGCCGACGAGCTGTTCGAGGGGATATTCATTGGCCGCAATGAGGTCAGGCTGGCAGACTGGCTGGGGGCGCCCATCGCGGGGCAACCTGCCGACGTTGAATTCGTCGAGAATTTCCATGGGCCCGCCGAGGAAGATCGAGAAATAGCGACGACACCCGCGGATTCAGAAGCCACAATTCCTGCGACAGAAGAGGAAATGCACCTGATGCTTTATCCTCGGGTTTTTGGTATCCCGACAAACATGGAAGTGTATGATGATGACCGTTTGCGGGGGAACCCGCGAGATGCTGGCGATCTGTCAGGGCGCATCCAGTGGGAGCTCGGCCACGGCGAAGGATTTCAATGTGCATTCGTAGCCGCGGAGCGTTCCCTGAGCCGCCGGGGGCGGTCGGCAAGCCGTCGAGCCTGGAGGCGCGCGTGCCGCGCGGGCGATGATTGCGAAGAGTGGGGAGTTGACCCGCGTCTGCTGCGTCGCGGTCGGGTGCGCAGTTATTCGCGCGAACACCCTCGCGCGCGCTCCAGCGTGGCTCGCTCTAGCGGCCCACGGCGCCCTCGCCCTCCTGATGCGAGGGCCCCAGGGGCTCCACCAGGGAGGGGTGAATAGACCTGGCGCTCCACCGAGGAAGGGGCGCTTGCGGGGGCGTTCGCCTCAGAGGGGAGATCCTCCAGAAGAGTGCCCAGATGGCGAGACGCAGCGCCTTGTCAACTACGAGAGTGCTGGAGTGGCTCGCCGACGCATGCCTCCTGATGCGATGCGATGGCGCCAGGGCCGAGGTCGAGCCGAACGCCAGATCCGTCACTTGTACTCTCTTCGCAACGTTGAACGAGATGGCGAAGGCAAAGTCATTCGCTCAAGATGGACAGGGGCCATCAAAGCACAAGGGGCCCTTGTGCGCCGGGACGAGAAGAGGACCATCATCGAATAACGGAAAGCCTTGCCAGTTTTGTGTGTACCGACCACGGACTTGGCTGCCCCATGAGGCGTCCTTCAAGGAGCCCCAACTTCCGCGAGACACCATGGGTCTGGTCTCGTGGTGATGGTCGTGGTCATTTCACCGATCCGAACACAACTGCGCGCAGAGATCAGTTGACGCACTTGGATTACAAGGCAGCTAAAGCTCATGAAATAGCCCATGCCAAGGTTATGTGGGGGAATCTTGCACCTGCTCACTACCTGGAGGTATTCGTTCGCGAGTGGCACGCGGGGAAGCCTGCTTCGTCCAGACAAGAAGATGACGACCAGCCAGAAGATGATGAAGCTGAGGAATTGGCCGAAGCAGTGGATCCCACAGCAGAGGCTCCTCCAGGGTACGACGCCCGCTACTCCGGCACGAATCTCACTTCTGACGCGGGCGCCACTCGCGACCCTGACCCGCCGATCGAGCCTGGCGACAGGATTACAGATGATGTGAATCTCGAAAAGGATAAGATGATTATTTACTACGAACCAAGGGTCGGATGGATAAAAACTCCTATCATACAAAGGGTCGCATTTGACTTTTTCCGATTTGGCTTGCAAGAGAAAAGGCCAAGATCACTAACGTTGCGCTCAATGGGCCTGGGGATTCTGCGGACCTTAACCCCGACAGATGGCTTATAATTTTTGAGCCGTGGGCACCTGCAGGGGCAGCGCCAAAGGCGCCCCCTCCTAAGTCGAAGACTAAGTCGAAGAAAGATCCACCTTTCATTGTATCTCCATCTTCGAACTCCTCGAGCAATGCTAAGTCACTCGGACCTGATCAGATTGCGCCGCCGCCTAAACAGAAGAAAAGAACAAGCCGACGTAATCGCAGTCCTGGTAGCAGCAAGCATCGGCGATCTGCGGGGCAACCTGCTGAGCGACCTTTATCCAGAGGGCCAGCAGTGACCGCCGCAGCAGCTGCTTTTCAGGGCGCCAGCACTCCTACTCCAAAGGGGCCCGTGGCTCGTCGTGGCCTTGCGCCTGGCTGGGCCCGCGGGGCAGGCTGGGCGCCGACGCCGGAGGGATCGTCGAGGGGTGCTTCTTCATCGAGGCATGGTGCCAATCAGAGGTTATTGGAAACTACATCAAAGGCATCAGGGGCAGCTCCCACGGACGAGAAATTCGAGTTTTACGACGCCAGTGAGAAGAAACGCCAGGAGTTCGACGTTAGTGCCCTTCGAACTCGCAGGGGGTCCGCAGGCGCTGGTTCATCATCTGCAGGAGCTCGCGCATCAGCGGCACCTGCAGCAGCCCAGTCAGCAGGAAGGTCTGATGAGCCAGATTCGAGTTCTGCGGGGCAACCTGCTCTTACTCTCGAAATGCCTGTGGGATGCAGGCAGCGCTGGGGAAGTATGCGCGCGTCCAAGCGCATGAAGATCAACCCAGCGTATCATCCCCACATTGATGGCGGGCCTAATCGATACATCGTGGTGACGCGCAACATCGGAGATGCTGCCGTCATTGCCGATGAGGACGCTCGCGCACGTCAGCTTCGATGAGGAACGCCGATGCTCAGAGTGGCTCACTACAGCTACTCGTGACAAACCGTTTCATAATAACCATCTTTCTGACTGGTTTCTGGCAGCAGTACCGTCTTTCGACGAATTCTATGGATGGGTGGAGCTCTCGGAGCTTCTCAACAACTGGCCACCTGAGGGTAGCGAATTCTACCACAGCAAGCACCTGGAGACCGTCTGGCGATGCCTCGGCAACCAACATTGGGCATCTCAAGTATTGACTGTGCTGAACCTGATTGGCATGATTGACGACGCCGGTATGCAGAAGAACAGGCTCCAGGTCGAGAAGTGTAAGTTCGCTACCGAGACTCACGATGCGTATTTTCTGCGCCCATGTAATGGACATAGCTGTCCTGGGATAAAGTGCCCTGGGTCCTATATATATGTACATGAGGATAACTAATATGACAACTCCAGGCGCGCCTCGTTCTTGTACTCATGGTACCCAATGTGCTAATATCCCGAATATACTTCGCACAGGGCTGTCATGCCATGCTGATGACACCCCCAACAAAAGAGGCAGACAGTTGGTTCATGGTTGTCCATACTTACTTGGTAATAACAGGATTCAGTCTGGCCTGCGTGTCGATTTCAATGTATTGATATTGATTAGTTTGAAAAACTTACTTCGCGATCGTGTGGCTGTTTGGCGCTCAGCAACTGATTTTATTAAGATGGCAGGCAGGAGCGGCGTACTTCCGCCGACCCACATCGTCCAGCTCATAGGCATCCTGCCTAACTCAGATCAATGTAAGTACAGCCGCGTGGGACATGCGTGGGTCAATCCCTTGTATATGTGGGATAACGAGCGGAGAAATCTGCGTGATGTCACTCTTGGCGATTTACATGAAATTCCAAATTATGCATCATCGTTGAAGGATTGGTTCGTTCCAAAGACCCCCTACAATTTGAAGTTTCCCGAACCGACGCCCATACAGGAGGTCTAGTCCGCCAGGGTATTTATGCTGCAGGAGGGGTACCCGGCGGGGACACCTGCAGGGGGATCCTATGGACCATGGATTCAGGCCCAGAGTGCGGACGTGTCTGGTATGACGTCAAATGGAATTACTCCCAATGACGGGCAGGCAGCTGGGGCATCTTGGAGGCCGCGGGTGGTTCAGGAACGAAATAAGGACGTAAACGTACATGAACCCACGCTGGTTTCGAGAGTACGCATTGCCCGAATGTTCGTACCATGCGGCCAGTGTCGCGGATCGATGGGCCGCGTTCGTGTACACAGTTGGGCGCGTACGTCTTTTGTGGGCTCCCTACAGTGGTGGACTTCGGGGTCCCAGAGGCGTGCGTGGAAGAAATCGTGGGGGAGCTTCTGATCGAATCTCCGACCACTGGAGCCCATCGTTGACCCGCCCCAGGGGAGGGTCAATGAGTGGCTCCCCTGTTCGGCTTGAGTGTTGCAGGAGCCGTTGTCGGGCGACTCTACAGGATCGGTTCCCCCCCTCCCCCCTTCCACGAGATTTTGAATCCTAAGGGGGTGGGGAGAGGGGGAGGGGGGACAGCCAAATGTCCCGCGTACCTTTTCACCCCTGGCAAGCGGGGGTCAGCGGATTATGCTCACGCTTGCACGCGTTGCTCGCTCGTGCGTTGAAGGAGCGGTCTGGCGCCGAGAGCGTTCGGTCCCTGCTGCTGACCCGGTACGACGAGGCCCCGCCAGCCTCCTTTTGTGTGGACGCGTCCGTCTTCTGTTCTGTGTCGGTGGCATCCAAGAATGGGGTGATGATTTCGTTTCGTCGTCGAGGGCGGAGGGGGAGAGAGTTTTCGTTGGTTCCTGAGGGTTTTTCCGCCTTGGGATGCTTCCCAGCAGCTGCGCCCCGTCGAACGCGTTCCGGGGTGCCTGGGTCGTCCCGAGAGCCGCCAAAGGCTCGAGTTCGGACCTTGAATCCACCAGGCGTCGATAGGGGGTGAGGACTAGGAGGGGTGGTGGTTATGGCGGGGGCCATGATGCCTCGATCTCCCTGGATTTCATGCCCCCTTCTGATTATTTCAATGCGTCCCCTGGTCATACTCTCGTCCGCGCACATGCCTCTGGCCATAATAGACGAACCACCTTCTTGGACGCCCCCCTCTTGGACGCACCCGACTGTTGTGTGTTGATCTTTCTAGATAGATCGTTGGGTTTTCATGTATCTGTCGAGCCCATCTTTCTCCCGCCGCGTTCATCGGCAGATCTCTGCATCAATGCCGCTGCTCCGATGTTCTTCAGTTGTGGTGCATTTGTGTGTTTTCGGATGTGGGCAAGGGTTGATTCGGATCTGGCATTGTAGGACAAACGATGGGAGGACACATCTCGCGGATATGTCTTCGCGTTCCAGTAGTCGTTGCGTGGTGCGACATGCCTTCTTCCCACTCTTCATCCGCGCCCTCGCTTGTCCTGCCCATGCCTGTCGTGCCCATGTCTGCTCCCGATCCTCATCCTGTTCCTGGCCTCCCCAGCCTGATCCTCCCGATCCTCGAGGATCCCCTGGGGGGGGGGCACCGGGGAGGAGAAGAGGGAGGCCGTCGCTTCGAGGAGGAGGAGGAGGAGGAGGAGGAGGAGGAGGAGGAGGAGGAGGAGGAGGAGGAGGAGGAGGAGGGGGGGGGGCGGGAGGAGGAGGTCAACTCCTCCTGGAGATGGACAGGAGGAGGAGGGGGGGGAGGAGGAGAAGAGGGCCGACTGTTCCTGGAGATCTGGCCTCTGCTCCCGATCCTCACCCTGATCCTTCCTGCCCTCTGGCATGTCGGCACTCGCTTCTCCGACCCCCCTCCCCCCAAAGGGGGGGCAACGGCACCGCAGTCCCGCCAGCGCACCACCCCCAGCTGGGGAGATGGCCCCTCTCGTCGGGGGGCGGCAGAGAGGGGGGTGATGACTAGGGGGGGGGGGGGGATATCCTGGCGTGGGCCGTGATGTTTCCCCAGATTTCATGGCGCCTCTTCTTCTTTCGTTGCGTCCCTGGCCCCCCCCGCAGGGCCGCGCACGTGACGCCGGTCATGATTTGCCCCCCCCCCCCTCTTGGACACCCTCCTCTTGGCCGCTCCCGACCTCGAGACCCGAAGGGAGCAGCCTGTATCCCCATCCAGGGGGAAGCCTCGGCCAGTGGGGCCCAGGCCACGCCAGTGGTGATCCTGGCATCGCTCGGACGAGTGTTTTTTTTCTCGGCGAGGACCCTGGAGGAGCATCCTGGACCATGGAGCAAAAAAAACACGCACGAAACCGACAAATGCACAGGGAACGGACGTCCGAGCGATGGCAAGTGATGGGGATCGGTTGAGCGAGGCTCGGAGAACCTTCCCTCCCGGTAGCTCCTCTGCCGTCCCGAGAGGTGCTGGAGGGCACCTCGCCCGCGGGTGGAAAGATCGGCCTCAACGTGAACGGGTGCAGGATTTCCAGCCCCAGCGAAAGCACACCCCTTCCCCTTTCCCTCCCTCCCGTCTTTCCGTCCTCCCTCCCATCTCCTCCCTCCATCCCCGTCCTACCTCTCACCCTTCCTCCCGTGTCATCTCGTCACCCGTGGTTACCCCCTTCCCACTCTTGCTTCCCCCTTCCTCATTGCCCTTCCCCCATTTCACCTCCTCCTTTCTCCCCCACTCCACTCTCCCTACGCTTTCATTCTCCCCTGTGTGCTCCGTAATTCTTGACGCGTCGCGTATCCCCACCAGAAGGTTTGGCAACGATACCCATGGGGAGTTGTCTAGAGGAGAGCGTGGGCGAGCATGTAGAGAGAAGCGAGGCGGCCAACAGTTTTGAAATTGGAGGCCTCGGGTGCCTCTCGGAGCCATCTCGGGGCCGGTTTGGAGTCCCTTCGGGGCCCTATTGGGGCGGGTGCCATGCCACGTCGAGGAGCTGCACGCCGTGGAGTACAGGAGCTGTCTCTACTGGGCGGGGGGTGAAGGGGCGGGGAGTGTATAGTGGAGACCAATGCCAAGAAGCATCCTGCTTGCCTCCAGAGTGCCCTGGGTTTCTTGGGTTTCGACGGTTTTGCCGTGGGAAGCGCGACGTTCCCACGCCAACAGTCAATGGACGTCCTGAGGTCTCAGGGGGTGGGTTTCTTGTGGAAGGTCTCTTGTGGACCAGCCTCCGTTGTATGCGAAAGCATGTGGTCGCGTGTCTGCACATTCTGGGCCAGACTGGCGAAGCCGGGGTCTGGTGCTGTGTCTGATGCTCGAGCTCGGGAGCCACATCTGCACCGTGAACAGAACGCACGCGATCGTGGCCAATTGGAGCTGGAGTTCGCGAGTGGTCTGGGCGACGGCAGAATCCATGATTTTGTCACCGTTTTGGACGACGGGCCACGGTGGGACATACTTTTGTACCAGGGGGATCATTTGCAGATGAGACCGCCGAGAGGATTTTTGGAGTCTTGCCATTTATGTAGCTGCTCGCACGCACGGGCGGCAACTAAACGCAGCGACGGCGTCTTGATGCACAGGAGCTTTGTCACTCTTTGATCTGGTACGCAGTACTGTACGTGGGGTCCTTCTTTGTCTTATCTGGGCGTTTCGTTGGAGTGCGCATGAGAGTTTGTAACTTCACATCTCTGTCATACTCGTATGTCGGAACGTTTTCGACGCAGGGCTGTTGAATGTAGAGGTGGTGCTAGCTGGTGCTTTGAAGCAGAAACGTATTTCTCATTTTGGCAATACATGGGAGGTGAGACAGTCGAAAAGTGGAAGAGGACAACGCAAGAGTCAGAACGGGGAAGGGGGGTGGCGACCGTTTCCCAGTGGCGCGCTGGACAAGCAGCGTGGCCGGTGCCATATTGCTCTTGCGATCCACGGGATCAGCTGTTTACGGATAGTGCAAGAAGCGAGCGAGGCCGAGCTCGCTTTCTTGCACCGTGCACTGCGAGAACTAAGCGTTTGCAGGCGCGCTGCCAGTTCTTTGGGCGGCCCGCGGAGAAAAAAAGGCCAAAGCTTATCTGAGTCCGCGCAGGACGTCGCTATGCTGGACCTCCCACCGGTCCTCGGAACTGGGGACGGTTTCGCAGATCGCAGCCCCCAGGGAGAGCGAGGTCTCATCTGGAGTTACATGGGGCGCCGCTCCACTGGACCCCCGCCCCCGGCAGCCTCAACAAATGGCGACAGTTTCGGTGATCGTACCCCCCAGAGATGGCGAGGTCTAGTGCGAATCTGCCTGGGGTGCCCCTCCGCTGGACCCCTCCCAGCAGCCGTCAAACGTGGCGATAGTTTCGCAGGTCGCACCCCCCCAGGGATGGCGAGGTCCAGTTTGAATCTACCTGGGTCGTCACCCCGCTGGATCCCCTTGCAATCTTCAAAAGTGGAGACGGATGGTCTAGTGCGAATTTCTGCGTGGGGCGTCACTTCTCTGGGCCCCCCAGCAGCCGTCAGCACTGGCGACAGTTTCGCAGGTCTCAGCCCCCCAGGGACGGCGAGGTCTAATCTGAATTTTTGTGGGCCGTCACTCCGCTGGATTCCCCCCCCAGCAGCCTTCAAAAGGGGCGACAGTGCTGCAGATCGCAGCCCCCAGGGATGGCGAGGTCTAGTGCAAATCTGCCTGGGGCGCCCCTCCGCTGGATCCCCACCCAGCAACCTTTAAACGTGGCGAAAGTTTCGGTGATCGCACCCCCCCAGAGATGGCGAGGTTCAATCTGAATCTGCCGGGGGCGCCACCCCGCTGGATCCCCCAGCAAACTTCAATAGTGGCGACGGATGGCGAGGTCTAGTGTGAATTTGCGTGGCGCGTCACTTCTCTGCCCCCGGCGGCCGTCAATCCTGGCGACAGTTTCGCAGGTCGTATCCCCCCAGGGAAGGCGAGGTCTAGTGTGAATCTGCGTGGGGCATCAGTCCCTTGGACCCCCAACAGCCCTCAAAAGCGGCGACCGTTTCGGTGACCGCAAACCCACAGGGACGGCGAGGTCTAATCCAAGTCTTCGTGTGGCGTCACTCCGTTGGATACCCCCAGCAGCCCTCAAAACCAACGACAGTTTCGGTGATCGCACCCCCCCAGGGATGGCGAGGTCGAATCTGAATCCGCGTGGGGCGCCACCCTGTTGGCCCCCCCCCCAGCAGCCTTCAAAAGTGGCGACGGGTGGCAAGGTCTAGTGTGAATCTGCGTGGGGCGTCGCTTCTCTGGCCCCCCCAGCAGCCGCCAACACTGGCGACCGTTCCACAGATCGCAGCCCCCCAGGGACTGCGAGGTCTAATCCGGGTTTTCCTTGGGCGTCGCTTCGCTGGATCCCCCGCGACAGCCTTCAAGAGGGGCGACTGTTCTACAGATCGCAGCGCCCAGGGATGGCGAGGTCCAGTGTGAATCTGCGCGGGGCGTCCTTCCGCTGGGCCCCCGGCAGCCTTCAAAAGTGGCGACAGTTTCGGTGGTCGCACCCCCCCAGGGATGGCGAGGTCATGTAGGGCGGCGGGGTACGAAGCCAGGTCGCAGGCAACAGGAGGCAGGAGAGGAACAAAAAGGAGGAAGGAGGCGGGGCGGCGGGAGGCGCGGGCGGTGCTCGATTCAAAACGAGCATCCAACGCAGGAGGGTTGGACACTATTTTCAGACGCATGTTTTGTACAACCCCCGTGAACAACGACGTATGGACTTCGCGGAAGAGGCGAAGGCCGATTCTGTTTCGGCTGCTTTGGCGTGGGGAAGCTTGGAAGGAGGTCTGACCGCCTGTTTGCCTCCGCCGCGTCAGCTCTGGCAAAAGGCCACTCGACGGTGGAAGCCCGTCGTCGCCAAGTAGGAGCAAACGTCGCTGTACCACGGCTTGCACACGGACGGCCTCGCAAAAAGGACGCCGCAATTCGTTTGATGTGATTGTGGTCGTTGCACGGGCTGCCTGGTGAGGCGGCGAGACGGCCGCGGCGCGCCAGAGCAGGTGAACTCACGAAGTGGTTGAGTTTTTGCTTCGAGGCGCTAGGACAATTATCCAGAACGAAGAACATCCTTTTCAAAATGCCTGCGGAGGGCCTTCAGCGCAAGCAGGCGGCAACGGCATGATAGAAACATTCGCGAAGCAGCTTAGCATGGACAAGGGCTGCGCAACCTCCAGCAGGTCCACCACTGACATGTTGGCGCATAAAGGGTTAGTTCGATGGAAAACTAGGCTTGGGAAGAGGTGACAAATACTGTAGGCATCGCTGAAGCTTTGGTTCACTTTTCTGGGGTTCTGCACCGCGATGCACAAGTAGCGCAGGCGGAACGCAGGGCGAACTCCAGCACATTCCTTTGATTACGGCAACGGAAATTACGGCGGTTCTGGCTCGAATAAGCGGAGGAATGTTTGGCGTTGTTGACGGAATTATCGGTGAGATGCTTCGCGCAGGGCACGAGGATTCGATGAGTGTCACAGCGTAGTATTTCACAGGTGACTTGAGTACGGGCGCCCAGAATTCAGCGCCGCCAAGTTCAGGCTTGGTAACTTGATGCGGGGATTTGGAGCCAAAGAGTAAACAGTCCACAGGGTCCGTGCTGCTAGCGCTGACGCGGTTATATGATGAGCTTGGGGACCTTGCTGTTGAGTCTCTTTGTTTTGTTCGGGTCCCCTATCTCGCCCCATAGACTTCGGCTTCTGTTAGGGGTCGCGGCATGCACGACTCCGCAGCTGTATTTCTGTAGCGTGCAGCCTCTGTTTCGTTTCTACGTCATAAGCCCCCACCCGCACATGTACGGGTCAGGCGACGTACCCCGAGACCGGGCGGATCGCCGCAGGAATTTATAGCCACGACGGTTTCCTATTCGACCTGGAGCTGGGGCTGGACCTTGCGAGCTACGTCTACTGCAGCTTGGGCGCTGGTGCTACGCCTGGCAAGCCTACGACAGGACGACGCCCCAGAGGCGCACCTGGCAGAAACGCAGCTTCCTCGCGAACTTAACTTGAAGGAGGTCCAGCAGTCGCTGGCGTAGACAGTGTGGTTCGGTCCCCCACGGGACCCCACGCCAGCCACCTGGGTGTTGGAGCTGGAGCGGCACCACCTGCCTCTGTCGGCGCCGCACAGGGCAGCCCACAGCAAGCTACCTCCGAGCGAGTCTTGGACAGCCCGCAAGCGGCTGGGAGCAGCTGGGGGGCCAGCTCCTTGGGCTCGACCAAAACCCCTGAGCTCTTTCCGAGGTACGAACCTGCTGGCCACCACTCTCGTCATGATCCGCTAGCCCAGAGTCCTTCCGTACCCATGTGGCAAGCCTGGCCCCACGGGAAGCTGTCCTCGCCTTCTGCGGCCCAAGGAACGGGGCGCGCCTTCCCATCCGGGATCGGTTAGGCGCGAACGACGGGGTGCAGCCCACGGGCTTCCGAACGCTCCGCGGCCGGATTGAAGACATACTGCAGGCGGTCGGCCTCCTGGTTGCAGTATCCCATCACCACCCAGTCGCCAGGCAGGCAGGTTTCCCAACTACCTGGAAGGACACGGATCTATGCGCCAACCCGCTGCAGGCCGCGACCTGGGCGAACAGGATAAGAAAGGTGGCTGCGCCCACGCTTGGCGGCCATTGCCGCGGGGCTGCCTTGTCAGCAACCCCAGTGGCGACGCGTCCCTGGCGGACCGACTGCTTTCCCAGTTGGGCCCGCAATGCCCGAGCGCCCATCGGCGCCGCCACCCCCCGGCGCCGCGTCGATGAGGACAGGTTCGGCGGGCAGGCAGGACAGAGAGGGCGCGCGGCCAAGTGCGACGGGTGTCCCCTGGGAGAACAAGCAGCCCTGGTCTGGGAGGCAGGACGGGCCCCGCCCGGGATTTCCGCCTTCCGCTCCGGCCCGCCCCGGCGCGGCGCCAACGTCTCCGCCGGGGACCTGGCGCGCGGCCTTCCGTGTTTCGCTGACTGGGTGGGGGGGTGTCGGGCAAGGGCAGGTCCGCGGCGGTCGACGAACTGTTCGAGCGGGGTTGGAAGAGCTTCTTAGGGGCCAGGGCCGCCACCGCGGGTGCCGGCCCCCTGCGCTACGCCGCGACGCTGGTGCACTGGCGGCCTTCGTGCAAAGCCAGGACATCCCGCGGGCCGACGCAGCGCAGCTGCGTGGATGCAGATGCCCCGCGCTGGCTGGGGATCGCGGCGCCGCGATGCCGGTGCGAGCGGGTGCCGCCGCCGCCGTCGCGCAGGAGCCGGCGCGGGAAGTCGCCGGGTATCCAGTTGGGCCCAGCCGGCCAGCAACGCCGCCGATGGGCGCCCGCCGGCGAGGGGCGCCGGCCGGGGAGCGGGCCGACGAGCCCCAGCCCAGGTAACCCTGACCTTCCAGAGAGCTATTTTTAGCACTGGAGGCCTAAAAACCTAAAAAACGAGACGAAACAGCCTAAAACCAAGACGTAGAATAGCTCTGGGATAGGTTTTTAAGTCGCGTGCTATTTTTTAGCCCTCCTGGAAGGTCAGGGAAGTTGCGAAGTGCTGGTGGCGGACCCGGCGCGCGCCATGCACGAGGTGTTTCTGGTTCCCGACAGACCCAGGCCCCGAGGAGAGCGGGCGCAGGAGCAGAGGTGCCAGCCGCGGCCCGAGCTATCCCCCAGACTGGGGCCACGGTGCCCCGCCGGCCCCCCCGCCCGGCGATCGCCCAGAGCTCGGCGGCTGAACCTGGCGGGGGGCGGGCCGCTGTTGGCGGGGCGCTGGCGGGCTTCTGCTCGCAATCAGACCTCCTGTCTCGGGGGCGCGCGGGCCCCCCCCCCCCTGGTGGTCGCGGGGGGCCGCGCGTGAACCGAGAGCGACGCGAGCGAAACGCGTGCCGCGTGCAGGCGCGCGCTGCCCGATGAGCGGGGATATCGTTTCCTTCCAGACGCGGCCGAGGGGGTGGGCCTTGGGTCGGTCGAGTAGGCCCGGCCGCGTTGGCGGGCCCTGGCTGGCGGCGTGGGATTGGGCGAATGAGCAATGCCTCGCCTGGCCCTGCAAGGGGGTCAGGCCCTTCGGGGGCGCCGGGGGCGACGCGCGCAATCCCGCCCCGCGCTGGCGGCCGACCGCGCGCGGCCGAGCCCCCCGTCGCAGACGTGCCGCGCGAGGTTGAGACACGTGAAGACCTGCTCTATCGGGGCGAGGGGGGGCCAGCTGGACTGGCGGCCGGTCGCGCTGGAACCAGGGCCAGGGCCGCCAGTGGGGCCGCGCGACTTGGGCCGAGAGGGGCGCCGTGATCAGGGGCGCTCGGATCCTGGTGGGAGGGAATGGGCCCAGCGGCAGGGCGGGCTGCGTCGAATTCCCGGGGCCGAAATCCAGTTGGACCCCCAGTAATTAGTGTCGCCGAGACGGGGCCGAGACATGGGCTGAGGTGGTCAAGCGCTTTGAGGGAGCGCGTGATCCGCTTTTTGCGAAGGGATTGGGCAGGGCCCGCGATCGGCGGGGCGGGAGAGCCCATGGCAGAAACGCCGACGGCCCCAGCGGCTGCGACTGCTTAAGGCAGGCCTTCCTGGAAGAGCTGGCCATTGTGGAGCGCGACGTTTGCGCCTCCGGACGTGGATTGGGGCGCTGTCTGGCGACGGCAGCAGAGCGGGCGCGGGCCGGCGACCAGCGAGTGGCAGGGCGGCAAGAGGCGCAGCGAGCCGACCTGGCCCGCGGGAGACCAAACTCGGCTGCGAGGTTTCTGAAGCACGAAGGCCCGGGCGGACAGAACGCCGGGGCCTGCGGCGTCGTTCGCGCGCGGGCGTCCAACCTGGGCGCCCTGCGCCCGTGAGGCTCCCGCAGTGGCGAAGCGCGTGCCCTGGCCGGCGGCGGTGATTCCGCCTGCCTGCGCACCAGAGTGGAGCACTCGCCTATCCAGCTGTTTCGATGTTTCTGGGGTGCCTTCCGGACCGGGGGGCCGCCGCTCCCCTGGTTCCCGCCGGCATGCGCGCCCGTTCTACCTGGCTCTGCCCGCGGCGGCGGCTGCGCCCTGCGCGCGGGGGGGGGGCCGCCCGCCGCCTCTCCCGCCAGCGTGCGCGGTGCTCCCATCCGCGCCTTCGCGGCGCGCCCCGTGCCGTGGCGCCGGCGCGTCGCCCAACCCTGGCGGTGCGTGGTCGCGCCCGGGCGCTCTGCCTCTGGCCCTCCGCCCCTCGCCCTCGCCGAGCGAACGGCGCTGGGCCGCCCCCGCTGGCGCCGCCCCCGGCAGTGCGCGTGGGCGCCAGGGGCTCCGCCCCTGTCCGCAGCGCCTGCTGCGCACATGTGGGTCGAAACCGTTGCGGTCCGTCTCCCGCTTTGCCGCCCCGGCTGCTGCCCGCGCAGGGCCCCCCGTTCCCCCCTGGTTGGCCCCGCTGCGCAGCTCGACCTTTGCCGCCGCCCCAGGCCGTGATGTCGCGCGCCCACCTCGGGCGACCCGCCCTCTCCCGCGCGCCGCCCCCGCCCCGATGTCGCGCGCCGGCGCTGCAGTTCCCGCGCCGCCGGTGGATTTGCCCCTGTCGCAGTCTCGCTGCCCCGCCTCCGGGGCCACCGCCGCTGCGGGTCGCCCCCGCCTCGCCCGCGTCGCCACCTTGGGCGGCTGGCTGGCCCCCGCCCCTCGCTCTGAGGGGCCCGCCCGTGCGTCGCTTGCACTGGGCGTCGCGCAGCTCCTTGCCGCGATGCCGTGCGCCCGCTGTGGAGTGGCGTTTTTGTTTCTCTCCCGCTCCTGCCCCCGCCGCGCCCCGCCCCTGGCGCCCGTCGGCCGCCCCCTCCTCGGGGCCGCCGCGCCCTCCGCCGCCTGAGGGCCCCTGCGGCTGCCGCGGCGCCGGCCGACCTCTGGCCGCCGGCTCCGCGCCGCTGCCATTCGCTTCTCTTTCGCCGGCCACTTGGTTTTCAGCCGCCGCCGCCCCCGCCTTCAAAGGAAGAGAAGGAGGACGCGGAAAACGGGAAGGAAAATGAGAACGAGGAGGGGAAGGAGTGGAGGAGGAGGAGGAGGAGGTGGGGAAAAAACACTGGAAGGACGAGGGGAAGGAGGAGGAGGAGGAGGAGGAGGAGGAGAAGGAGGAGGAGGAGGAGGAGAAGGAGGAGGAGGAGGAGGAGGAGGAGGAGGAGGAGGAGGGGAAGGAGGGGAAGGATGGGAAGGTGTACGAGGAGGGATGAGGAGGAGGGGGAGGAGGAGGAGGAGGCTTGCTGGTTCACGCCCGCGCTATGGCTGGCGGCCCCTCCTCCTGGGCGCGCTGTGGCTGTGGCCCGCGGCCGCCGCCAGCTCGGGCCCTCTCGGCCTGGCCGAGCCCGCCCCCCCGCTGCAGCCCCGCTGCGCGAGTGCGCCCCGCGCTCCCTCCCCTTCCGCGGCCGCCCCCCCCCGCCCTGCGCGTGGGCTACTTGGCGATTCCGCGCCGCGGTGTCATTCGGACGCGCGCGCGGATTGTTCCCGCCGCGCTGCGACGGGGCATGTTATTGTTATTTAATCGCTTCGCTCATTCCGCCGGCCCTGGAGCCCTCTTTGGGGCCTCTTGGGGACCTCTTGGGAGTCTCTTGGGGCTCCTTGGCGGCGTCTTGGAGGGCCCCAGGGCCTCTTGGGGGGCTCTTGGGGGCCTCGGCCTGCGCGTGGGCTACTTAGCGATTCCGCGCCGGGGTGTTATTCGGACGCGCGTGCGGATTGTTTCCGCCGCGCTGCGACGGGGCATGTTATTTTTTTTCCTGCGGACGATTTTCTGGACTTCCACGTTGTGGGGCCTCTCCGTGGTGGGCGATTCGCGCGCAGCGCGGTTTCTCCCTTTTCTTGCTTCCTTTTGTTTCTCTTGGAGCAAAGTCTTCGGAGGCAGGCCGCCGTCCTAGTTCTACTCCCTTCCTTTCCCCTTCTGTCGCCTCCGTTCCCTTCTCCGTTCACCCTCCCTCCTTTCGCTTTCCCATCTTTCCCGCCGGTTTTCTGTTCTCTTCCCTTTCCGCTTTCTCCGTTTTCACCCATCGTTCGTTTCCGTCTTCTGAGTGGTTATCATTCGTTTTCTTTGCTCTCCTATGTTGTTACCGAGAGGATTGTTTCAGTCGCATACGTGGATGGGCTGGCATCGAAAAGGGCAAGGCAATCCAGTATAATCTTGTCGAGTTCGGTGCTTTGGCCCTTGGCCACGACCGAAACAGGAATAATCGGGGAGTAGATGTATCCATGCTGATGACGCTTTCGTCGAATTCCAGCCGCTGGCGTTTTGGTTCGACCCCCCATATGACGGCAGAAGCCGCGACATGACAAACCGTTGGCAGCTGTCAGCGTTGAACGTTCAATATGCTGCTGTGTGCTCGTAGACCCATCCAACTTGGCCTGGCAACCGCCGAAACTGAAACAACATTGGCATTCCACGACAGGCTCCCGTGGAAGTATCTCCGTTCTTGAACGTTGAAATGCAGCGACTCGGCGCCTCGCCATCAGTTTGGTATTGGTGCGCAGCGAGTTTCGTCAGGCTAATCTTGGCAGGGATTGTAGTCCGTCTTTGTGCGCGCTCTTCCCAGGATTACAGCGGTCAGCGACCCGAACCTCGGGTTCTTGGAGGAGGACCGCGCGGATGGATGGGAAGCGGCCCTGGGCCCGACAAGTTCTGGGAATTCGGGAGAAAAGGAGGAGGAAGAGGAGGAGGAGGAGGTTAGAGGAAGAGGAAGAGGAGGAGGAGGAGGAGGTTAGAGGAAGGACACGTGAGACGGAACTTTTTTGGTATAGTCAAACAGCTGGTCGAACAAACATGGCTTCCATGCGTATCTGTAGGGCCTGGTATGTGGACGCGCGGATACGGGATGGGTCAGGCGTCGTGCCCTCCCGTGGCCTCCCGTGGCCTCTAGTATGTTGACTGCCGGATGAGGAATCGGTGGGGCGTCGTTGCTTCCCTTGTCCGCCCGTGGCTTCCCATGGCCGGCAGCATTACTCACAAAATGTTGTTTGATGTTTGTTTTCGTTTCCGCACCATGGTTATCATGAGGTATGTGTATTTGCAGATTTTTTCATGCTTCTATCATGGCCAGTATCCGTACGATTCATTTTAGTAGTTGCATTTCCAGTCGTAATCACTGCGTCTTCGTATTCGTGTCATTGCCATCATCCTTATTGTTATATAATTCGTATTTGTGAATATGTGCAATCGGATCAGTCGTCGTATTGGTAGCAGTATACGTAGTCGCAGTAGTATTAGAATTTCGACGTAGTCGTGTAAGAACCAGTGTTGGTGTTTGTTCCATGCCCAGTCTTCTTCGCCGCAGTTGCATTCGAAGCATTCTTTGTTCCCAACCCTCCTTGGTTGGGTATTCGTTTTGAATAGAGCAGTGTGGTCGCGCCCCTCCTCCCTCCCTTCCTCCTTTTCCCCTCCCGCCTCTTCCTGTCTTGCCTGCGGGGGGCTGCGATCTGCGAAACTGTCGCCATTTTCGAGGCCTGCTGGGGGGCCCAGCACAGTGAGGGCCACGGGCAGATTCAAATTAGACCTCGCCATCCCTGGGGGGCTGCGATCTGCGAAACTGTCGCCATTTTCGAGGCCTGCTGGGGGCCCAGCACAGTGAGGGCCACGGGCAGATTCAAATTAGACCTCGCCATCCCTGGGGGGCTGCGATCTGCGAAACTGTCGCCATTTTCGAGGCCTGCTGGGGGGCCCAGCACAGTGAGGGCCACGGCGGATTCAAATTAGACCTCGCCATCCCTGGGGGGCTGCGATCTGCGAAACTGTCGCCATTTCGAGGCCTGCTGGGGGGCCCAGCACAGTGAGGGCCACGGGCAGATTCAAATTAGACCTCGCCATCCCTGGGGGGCTGCGATCTGCGAAACTGTCGCCATTTCGAGGCCTGCTGGGGGGCCCAGCACAGTGACACGTTCAAATTAGACCTCGCCGTCCCTGGTGGGCTGCGATCTGCGAAACTGAGAGGCCTGCTGGGGGGCCCAGCACAGTGAGGGCCACGGGGATTCAAATTAGACCTCGCCATCCCTGGGGGGCTGCGATCTGCGAAACTGTCGCCATTTTCGAGGCCTGCTGGGGGGCCCAGCACAGTGAGGGCCACGCGCGGATTCAAATTAGACCTCGCCATCCCTGGGGGGCTGCGATCTGTGAAACTGTCGCCATTTTCGAGGCCTGCTGGGGGGCCCAGCACAGTGAGGGCCACGGCGGATTCAAATTAGACCTCGCCATCCCTGGGGGGCTGCGATCTGCGAAACTGTCGCCATTTTCGAGGCCTGCTGGGGGGCCCAGCACAGTGAGGGCCACGCGCGGATTCAAATTAGACCTCGCCATCCCTGGGGG
>CAUYUJ010022431.1:0-35000 GCA_963575745.1 Prorocentrum cordatum
TCCTCCTCCTCCTCCTCCTCCTCCTCCTCCTCGAGGCGGGCGCAGACCTCGGGCCACTCGGAAAAACGCGGCCCGAGCGCAGCGCCTCACAGAGCTGCCAGACTACACACACTTTCGCGCGCCGGGCGAAGGTGGGGCCCGCCCCGCCTGCGCCAACACACGACGCCGGGGAGAGTCAGTGCGCAGTGCGGCGCCGCATACGCCGCGGAAAACCTGGCGTGCTCTCTGCGCTGCGCCCCTCGGACAAAAAAAACGATGCAGGCCAGCATGAGAGAGGCGGGGATCGCACGCCGGCCACAGCTTCGCGCGGACACAGCCGGAGGCGCCCCGGCATCAGCCACGGGCGCGGCGCGGAACTGGCACTCGGCAGCTGGCGCAGCCCATGAGTTTTTTCTGGCCAAGCTCTGGGCCCGAACACCAGACCATATATATATATATATATATATATATATATATATATATATAAGCATGGGTTCGATCCTAGAAGATGCCCCGTTGCCAACATGCTCGCGTAGCCAGGTTCGGACCTGGTCATCGGAGCTCGGGCGCGCACGGCCCAGGCCACGGAACAATGACACACAATTGACAGGTGTGAGACGCAGGCTGTCACCCTTCCTGATGAAAGCTCTACATACTCGATGCCGACGAGCCAGGGATTGAATCGAATAGACAACCGCCCCCGCGTCGTCGGCGCAAGCCTGCGCGCGCCCCTTCTTCGGTTCAATCGCAAGCTGCCTGGAGTACCCCGTAAAAGGGTGCGAAGCACAGCTGCAACTTACCCCAGACGTAGGACAACCCTGGATAACTGAGACATAATGCAGAATAGGACCTGGACGCGCGACCCGAGAAACCCATAACAGCACCGCATGCGAGAGTTGATGAGGCGAAGAAGAAAGAGGAGAGGAGAAGCGAGGGAGATGGGGCCCAAGACAAGCTGCATCCATTGGTGGTCGATGAAGGGAAAAGCTCGGGGATGGTCACAAGAAGTTGGGAGAGGCAACGTGTCCCTCGACTCATCATTCAATACCGCCGCCCATGCTTCTGCATCGAGTTCGATCGCACGCAGGCCGAAGTTGCGGCGAAACGCGAAGCAGCGCTGGACGGGGCCCACTGCCGCGGGCGCAACCAGGGCGAGGCTTCTGAGAACAACGTTCGCAATGATATTACAATCCGCATCTTCCACTGATCACGAGCTGCACGGGGCCACCTGAGCCAGTAGCAGAAGGGCCCGACGGACAGGCAACAGTCTAGGGATAAAAAGTCAGAGCTCAAAGACAAGACAGGACGTAATCCGACGATGTATCTCTCTTCCAGCAAAGGGCGGCATTGCGGGTCGCCAGACCCGTAGTTACTTCAGGGGCAAAGACAGAGGTCCACGGTGCCTGACCTGCACGGCCCCCCCACCACGTGGGGCCCTCTCAAAAATCACGCACACCGAAGCTGATCCCCCGCCAGGGGGGGCGGGCGGGACCGAAACCTCACGCGCGCGAGGCAGCGAACGCGCAAGGGAGGGAGGGGAAGGGGGCGGCCAAGGCAGGGAGGTACTAAGCTAGATAAAAGCGCGCGTTGCAAAACATGTATTTCTCGCGAGCTGCACAGGGCCACCTGGGCCAGTCGCAGAGGGGCCCGACAGACAGGCAACAACCTATGGGATAACAGGCCAGAGTTCAAGACAAGACAGAACGCAATCCGACTGTGCATCTCTTTTCCAGCAAAGGGCGGCACTGCGGGTCGCCAAAACCACAGTCACTTCAGAAGCTGCTGCGCACGGGGCTCGACGAGGGCCCCAACACAGACAGAGGCCTACGGTGCCTGACCTGCACGGGCCCCCACCACGCGGGGCCATCTCAAAAAGCACGCACACAGAAGCTGATCCCATAGAGGCCCGCCGCCCCCCGCTGGCCTGCACAGGCCCTAGCACCGCGGTGCGAGGGTGGGCGGGGCTGAGATCAATCAAATCAAAGCATACTCCGACAAAGGTCGAAACCCCCTTTCCGCTCGGCCCAAGTAGTTTACCCCCCGGGGATGAGACTGCACAGGCCAGTTGAATCATGACAAGAACTACCACACACTCCTGCGCCTGTGCGAGGCTGTTAGCCCACAAGCTGGCCGACCAGCCACGGGGCGCATAGGTTTGCTCGCACTGGCGCCCAGGTCGACTGCGCCATTCCTGAGATCCCTCAGGGCATGCACCAGGCGCTTCATCACGGGAGCGTTGGCCGCCGTCGATTGGCTCAAAGCGGCCGCCATCGACCTTCCAGCCCCCCCCCCCCCCCACCCACCCAGAAGGCCTCTCCATCTGAAACCTGCTGAGGCTGTAGCGCAGCACGTCGCCGTATGAGCACATGCGTCTTGGCATATCGTTGTAAGGCCGATGCAGCATTACATATACCACGTCGTCGGGCACATGCCAGATCTCCATTGTTGGCCAACGTAGTGCGCGGCACCAGCATGGCGCATGCCATGTGGCGGTCTCATATGGGCGAGGTTCAAACATTCCAGCGCCGTGTTCCATTGCCTGCGAGATCTATCTGCGGCGAAGGGAAAACCTGTTCGTCCGAGCTCAGGCCCTTGATCATTACTCGCAAAATGCACTTCGCGATCGCAAATTCAATGTGCACTCCCTGGCCAGCCCCCGTCTTGACCTTCTCGCCTCTGGAACGCTCACCGAGCGCGAGTGCAACATTGCCACAGCTGTCGCATGAGATGTCCGACCGTCTGAGAACTGACCAAGCTTGCTCACGAGGCCACCCATCCAGTTGAACAACAGCTGCACACGCTGCATGATTCATGAAATACGACCCTCTTGAGAAAACCCAATTCTCTGACGTAGCACATGTCCGACAAATCGGCCGCTAGCTCACGGTCTCTGTCATGCACCGCTGCAAAAGGCCAAGCATTGCGCTTGATATCCACCAAAAATCCCCGAATAACCCGTGCATGCCCTCTGTTGGTAACATCATCGGATGCAAGCACTGCGAGTCGGTTGTTGCACTTCAGTGGCTGATCCTTGGCGCTGTCCCAGGCGAGGGCGCCTTTCTCGAGCAATGGCGGCGGCCTTGAAGACTGCCTCGCACCTCCGAGCCCACGCACGAGTAAGAGACCGATGATCAGATACCACGGTGGTCGACAGCACCAACTTCCCCCGACCCAGGTCAGAGCCTGGATGCACTTGATCTCGCAGTCGAGGGAGGCACAGTCGTAGCAGCCAGAATGCACCGTCACGCTCAAGGCATCGTGGCCAGCCTCGAGGTCGTCGCCCTGCCCGTCGAGCCGAAGGAAGCCCTCACTGCCTTCGGCGGATGCCCCCAGCGGTGCTATTCGTTGGTCGCCTCGGCTGCCCCCAACGACAGCCCTCGACTGGGCCAATCGGCGACGTTGTCCTGCGACGCCACCCAACGCAGCACCAGCTTGATGCGGCACACGAGCGGCGCGGCCGACGCCTGCCTCGCCAGATGGAGTACCCCCGTCGCCGACGACCTTCCCTTCGCCAGCATGGAGACCAGCGAATCGCTGAAAACCAAGTCCACCTTGCCCGCAGCGCGCCTCGCCTCCGCCCCAGGGGGGAGGAGGTTCCAGTCTGGCTCGATCATCCTGCAGACTTGGCCATACTGCTCCAGCAAGTGCGGGTCGCAGTCGAGAGGCCCAGTCGGCGCCGACCAGGTACCTCGTGACGTCCGAATCGCTGGCCAGCTCGCAGAAGGACCTATCGCTGGTGATAATGCTGATCTTCTGGTTCCCCATGTCCACCCCGCAGCCGAAAGTCCCATGGCGCTCCCGAAGCTGCGCCCAGTCGTCTTCTTCCTGGGCCCCCAGCAGGACCAGCACGCACGACAGCCCCAAAGCGCCACGCAGCCTGCCCACTGCCAGACGCAGAGACCTGGTAATCCGCGAACGGGGCGGCATCATATGTACAAACCACCACCACCGACGCGTCAACCTGGGGAACAACATCTCGAGGTCCCTGATATCGTAGATATAGCAGTCGGCCCCCCTCACGAACACACACACACACACACACACACACACACACACACACACACACACACACACACACACACACACACACACACACACACACACACACACACACGCACACACACACACACACACACACCAGGACGACGTCGCCGCCCGCAGCGCGGGCGCGACACAAGCAACTCCAGCGGTAAGCTCCAGGATTCCGGGGCGCCCGAAAGCGGGTGCGATCTCTTCGTCGCCCTCCTCCCCAGCCTTCGACACCTCCTCCTCGATGTCCTCGAAAACCCCCATCGCCCTCACCGCCCGCGTCTGCGAGCTCCCCATCTCCACCCCCCCTGCACCCCTCGCTCGTCGTAGTCGTCTGGGCCGCCCCGTAGCCGTGCTCCGACGCATCCGTCATGAAGGGCTTGGGCAGCCACTCCGTCTCTAGGTCCGACTCGAAGTAGACCGAGAGCGAAGCGAGGCAAATAAGCTCGGATATGACCCTCTGGGGCAGGCACCTCACATCGACGCTCGGGCCCTCCACCTCCTTCAACCACGCATAGACCGCCTCCAGGACAGCACGCCCAGGTCTCGCGATCATCAGGACCCCCAAGTCCACAACCCAAGCAACGATGCTAGAGTCGAGGGGCGGCAGGACCCCACACACATGAGCGACTCGGTCGCCAGGACGATCTCTCTCATCCTGCCATCGTGGACAATGACGCGATAGGACCTGCCAACAATCGAGAGGCCCAAACCAATCTCCAGTCCAGGCCCCATGTCTCCCCGTGCACCTCCAGCCCCTTCCCGACGAGGATATTCCGAACAACCTCCCTGTCCACCTCCACCTGCTCCGAGCCCTCGTCGTAGAGCCTCAGCCCGATGTAGTCGTCGATATACAGCAGCAGGAGCAAGTCGTCGTTCGCGAAAGAAGGCACCCCCATCCCGCGCGCAAGCTGCGCCGATCTGAACGGGCTGACACCTTGCGGCGAGTCGGACAGGCAGGAGCGGGACAAAAAGACGGCCCAAGATTGACCCATCACCGGCGAGATCGCCCCCACCCCCACGTCTCCCGGGTCGGGCCTGGGCATCCTCTGCCCCTGCCCCGTAGCATACTCCCACAGCTCGCTCGGGGTCAGCAGCTCGAGCACGCAGTGCTCCGCGAGCTCCTTTGGCCATCGGGGTCGGTAGAACCAGTCGGGGATGTCACCCGAGAAACTCATCAGCTCTTGGCCCCTCAGCACCTCCTGTGAGAGATCGAGCAAGGCGAGCGCACTCGGCGATCCCAACCCCGTCCAAGGTGGCTTCCTGAATCGCAAGTTGAGCCGCCAGCAATCCCAGACCAGCCTCGACTTCTCCACCTTGCCCGAGGACCCCTTCCACCATCAACTTGACGACCGTGAAGATGCCCGCCTTCTCCCTCGCCTCCTCGGTGCAGACCAGCACGCCCGCACGCCATCTTGAGTGCCAACTTCCTCCGATTGGAGCTCCGCTTCCAACCAGCATCGGTGATGCTCGACGTAGCCTCGTACTTTGCCCGATCGACCTCGTCGGGCGCCCTCAGCATCAGCCCCTTCACGTCGCCCAGGTAGGGCAGGGCCGCGGGCGACAGCTCCGCCGCCGCAAGCCCCTTCGTCCCAGGCGCTGGGGTCGACACCTCTTCCGCCAGCATGTCGCACAGGTCCCCCGTCTTGAGAAAACCCTTTCCCTTCTCTCCCGGGTTCGTCCTCTCGCATCCGCTCAGCCCTCCGCCCAGACGGCTGAGAACCGCCCTGCCATCGGCGATGCCCCCCCAGCTCGCTCTCAGCGCGAGCCTCGACCACACACCCTTCACGATCAGGACCTGGATCGGCGGTTGCCTCTTCCAGAAGTCGCGCGCGGGCTTGGCGAGCAACTCGTCGTCGACCTCCACGCCCCCCTCCACCGGGCACCTGATGCTCGCTAGGGCCCGCTCCAGTCTCCGCCAAGTCACCCTCAGCTCCGTCTTGTTCACCTCCTGGATACCCACCCTCCAAAAGAATTCGCTCTTGCTGTCGCAGACGACTTCGAAGGACGGGAAAGGCAGGCATCGAAGAGAATCCCTCTCCCTCTCGTCTAACCTGAATGAACTGTGGACCCGAAGGGCGCCTCGACATCGCCCCGATGATAGCCGCCGCCTTGCCAGCACCAGTCGGGCCTGAAATGCAAAAGCAGGACCAACCGATCAGAATCAGCACCGCGCACAGGTAGGTGGCAAGCACACCCCTTCCCCCCGTAGCCGACCAGCACTTCTTCAAACCCAAGTAAGGCAAGCTACACGGACTGGCGTCAATCGCGCTGGCGTGGCTAAGGGCTGCCGTGGAACCCTCAGCCGCAACCTATTCGTTCGCGTGGGCCCTGTCACCGACCACCGTCAGGTGTTTCGTGATCGCGCCACTCTTCCTCAAACGCTCGGCTACTTCATCGTCAGCTGTCTCCACGGACGGGGGCGGCCCGTCCTGCATCTTCAGGAACTCCTCCCCGCACGACCAATTGACCTTGCTCTTCCATTTGCCCCCGTTGGCGTTCTTCGGCCTCTTCCAGTCGCCCTCCACCTCCACGCCCTGGTAGGCCTTGAAGATCGAGCACAGCCTGAGGCATGTCAGCTCGGCCGCCTGTGAATTGATCAGCGCGTCGTACTCTCTGCTCGTCATCATCCTGGCCAGGACGCACGCGAGCATCATCACTCCGCTCGCGATCGAACACTTCGTGAGCTCCTTGGTAGCCTTCAGCCACTACACGATCTCGACGTGCGCCGACCGACCATTGTTGCGCAGACTGGCCAGGATGCTCGGCGCGACCCTGGCTGTCACGCCACCGATCCTCGCTCCAGGGACGTCCTTGTTGCTCTTAAGCGTCGCCAAGAGCCCCTCCTTCGGCTTCTTCGACCCCCCCATCAGCTGCTCCAGGGTCTCCTTCACATTCGGGTCGCTAGGCGTGGCCACCCTCTCCCACGAGCCCGCTGCGGACGAAGTAGGGGCGGTTGGGCTGCCCCGCGTGGCCTGTGCCGAGTCCGCCTGCACGACCTCCTGGCGCTCCTTCAGCTTGGCCAGGAACTGGTCGACTGCTGCCTGTGACGGCGCGGGCGGAGCCGACTCGGCATCGGCGTCGGAGAAGTCCAAGTGCTTCCTTGGCGTCTCGTGCTGCGTCTGCTTCGAGGTCGAGGCGAGGGCGTCCGCGAGCGCTGCGATGCTGCGCTGTAGATGCTGCTGCCCTCTCGAGAGCTCCGCGAATAATTAGCGGGCGCCAGGTTCATCGTCGGAGTCAGCCACCTGGTTGCCCTGGATTATCCCCCCGTCCGAGTCCGAGTGGCCGCCCGCCTCCGAGTCGTCGCTCGTCGCCGAGTAGCCTCTCCACGCGAGATAGAGCGAAGCCAAGATAGTGACCCCGCCCACGATGAAATGCTCCAGCTCGCCAGACTCGACCATGTCGTAAAGCGTCCCATACCAGGACTGCGCCGTCTCCGTCGCCTCGTAGATGGACTCAACTGTCTCGTAGACCGCGCCCATGACCGCGCCAAGCCCGAACCATTCCCAGGCCCACCTTGCGACGAGGGCCCCTGCGAAGATCGAACCCCCCATCCGATTCAGCCAGAAGTACCCCCCAACGTTCATGATCGCGCTGGCGACCCACCATAAGACACCGTCCATCTTGCTGCCCCTGCGCTTCGGGGGGCCATACTTCTTCTTCGGGGGGCCCTTCACCATCGCGCCGGCGTCTTCCATCTCATCGCGTGCGATGAGCCGCTCACTCGCCGCCAGCAGAGCGACGCGCCCCTTGCCTGGGACTCCTGGGTTCTCAGCCCACGCATATTGTGCATTCGGCTTCGAGAAGACCTTTGGCTTGTCTCTCAGATCGATCAGCTGCACGCGCAGCGCGGGGTCGCAGGCCGCCCATATCGTCGAGGACGAGTTCCCCACGCGCGTGATCAACAAGAAGCAGCTGCCCGTCCTGTCGCCCGTGCGGTCGTAGACTCGATTCCATCGTGTCCAGGGCGCCACGGCCCCCGCTCGGGCCCCTCGGATGCGCGGGCACTCCACGGCCCAGTCGTCGACGAAGCCGTCGAACTCGTCCTGCTCGGCGTCGGTTGCCGCGAAGCCGAGGAGATAGATAGCCCCCCTCCTCGGACAGCTCGCCGGCCTGCCACCCGAGCAGGCACGCCACGAAGCACCAGTGGAGCTGCGTGGCTCCAGCGGGGCGCCCGCGCCCGCCAACTGCGGCGCTGGGCTCGCATCTCAACCCTAGAGCCGAAACCTCACGCACACGAAGGAGCGAACACGCAAGGGGGGGGAAGGGGGCGGCCAAGGCGGGGAGGTACTAAGCTATATAAAGGTGCGTTCTGAAAACATGTAATCCGAGAGGTCTCGCATTTCCAAGAGATCTGGCTGCCGAGACCGGGGCGCCCGATGCTTCCTCGCCCTCGGCCACGTAAACTCCACGGACGTCTGAAAAGTTCAAAGGCATTGCATTCCCAGCCAGGGCCCAGCGAAACGGGGTCAGCCGGGACTTCAGATTCTGTGGGATGACGAACCCAAGCAGCATGGGGAAGACCGTCGGGCCCTGGGGCGCGCTTGGGGAGATGCTTGAAGAGGGCCGCGACATGGGCCTGGTCGGGGGCTCGATATCCAAGAAATCGCGCTCGGTCTCGGATCTCTCCACATTCGCCGGCCCAACGGGCCAAAGGCGTGCTGAGATCTCTGGCAACTGGTTAACAATGCGACTAGGTCGCGCGCGCGGGGCGGCCCCCGGGGCCCCCCGGAAAGCACCCTGGCCGCGTCCTGGCCAGGCCCCAGTCAGGCCCCCCAGAGCACTCCAGGGGAGGTCACTTTTCGACGCCCCCCCACGAGGATCGCGGCCACGGAGGGAGGGGCCGCAATCAACCGCCCCCGCCCCCCGCCCCAAGAGCTCCCCAAGAGCCCCCAAACAAGCCCCAGAGGCACGCCGCCAAAGGCATCCAAGAGGCCCTCAAGGAGCCACCAAAACCCCAGATGACCCCCAGGAGGCTTCGAAGAAGCCCCACAGACGCCACAAGACGCCCCAGGACACTTGTTCCGAGAGGCCCCCAAAGGGCCCGGCCCCAAAAGGCCCCCGGAGGTTCCGAAGACAATACTTCCTAGACGCGTCTCGAAGCTTCAAACCCGCATCCCAGGAGCCCCACAGAGAGGCCAACCCGGCGGGACACGCCGAAGACAACTGCATATTTCAGCTACGTCCCGGCCCACTCCAGCCCGACCGGCACATTTCAACTACGCCCCGGCCCACCCCCGCCCGACTCTCAATCGAAGCTTCAAACCTGCGCGGTCCTACAGAGGCCAACCTGACAGGATACGCCGAAGGAAACTGGATAATTCAGCTACGCCCCGGCCCACTCCCGCGCGACTCTCGGCCCACGCTTCAAACCTGCATCCCAGGGGCCCCACAGAGGCCAACCCGGCGGGACACGCAGAGGACAATTGCATTTTTCAACTAGGCCCCGGCCAACTCCCGCCCGACTCTCGGTCGAACCTTCAAATTTGCACCACGGAAGCCCCACCGAGGCCAACCTGGCGGGATACGCCGAAAACAACTGGACATTTCAACTACTCCCTGGCCCACTCCCGCTCGACTCTCGGTCGACCCGGGGCGCGCCAACAAGGCTCCGACATGCGAACTACGAGCCGGCCCATCGAAGGCGACGACGCAAGAGAGGGGGGCGGAAGAGGCGGCCGAGGATAGGGGCCAGGGGGGAAGAAGGAGGGGGGGGGGGAGAAAGGTCCAGGAGGAAGTGGGAGGAAGGCGCTAGCCAGTAGACGTCGCGCATCCCCCTATCCTCCGACGTCGCGAATGTTACATGGCGCGGATCATAGATGCCTCGACTACCCCCCGAAGACTGGCATTCCCCTTTCTGTTCGATGGTCCTGGGGCCAGTTGATGATTCCATGAACCAGGCAACTGCCAAAAACCGCCCGTCGCCGCACCTTCAACGCGCTGGAGATCTCCCAAGGCGGCGTCTTGTACGCGTCGCGAATGTCGACGCCCAGGATGGCCCCAAAACGGCCGCAGCTGTCTCCGCGACGCCGCCTAGAAGCGCGTCAAGAAAGCCCCAGGAAGCAACAAATCCTTGATTTACTGTAAGTTCTCGAAGGACCAAGTCACCCAACCGCAAACGATGGCATGGCACGGGCCGGCGGAATGAGCGAAGCGATCAATACTGCCGAGCAGCCTCCTCATTCGCATGCTTTCGACAAAAGACGACACCCCACTGGAGAGCAAGCTCGTTCACGGACTCTTTAGGATCACCCGCGACAAAGACCCCAGGAAGCTGGATAACCCGAAGACATAGCTGCGTCCCAATGAGAAGCCACAAACGGCACGGATGCTCGAGCCCACGGAAGCCCCGCGAAGCTTGGCATGCACCTTCCCGGGCGAGGGCTCGCCTTGCTCGCCCTGCACCTGCTGGCGCGCGGACTGGCTCAAGCGGCAGTTGAGCTCACTCGCGCAGACGACAAAGCCATCGGATCCCTCCCTATATCGACTGCATTTCGGCTAGGAAAACCTGAAGGATGCGACGAGCCACACGATGGGGCCCGATCAGTTGCTCAGACAGGATTACGCCACGCTTCCAAATCGCACGGGCCATGGGCCGAGTCACGATGAACAAAGGAAGACTGTCGCCCGGTTTCCTGAACACGATAGCAACTCTCGCTTCCCTCGCCGCCACCTTCATCAGAGACTTGTGAAACGCCAACTTACCATGTGCCGAGAGGTCGGAGCAGTCGGCTTGCCCCAGGGCCTGACACAAGAACTGGCGGCACTCCAGCCCCGAAAAAAATCGGGGCGAACGGGCCTCTCCTCGGGGTCCATCTCCTCCGACGGCGCCACGGCGAGCAGGGGCGCCGCGCGATCGGAAAGCTTCGCTGCGCGAAAAAATCCAGGGGGCCGCATGCCCCACTCGAGAGCGACGCCTGCGCCGCGGCCCAACCGGGCACTCGCGGAAACACAGCCAATGAGAGACGGAGCGCTGCGCAGCATTGAAGCGCGCCCCCCCCCCCCATCCACCTCCGCCGACTTCTCGAAGAGGGCGGCCCAGCCAGACGCCCCCCCCTCCCCCACTGTCGCCACCCGCCCACCACCTTCTGCGTAGACTCGCCAGGCGGCGGCGCGAGCCCCTCGAGATGCGCAGTCGGCGGCTCCGCGGCCCCGTTGAAATCGCCGCGCGCAAGCAGCGGGCGCCCCCCCAGGGCGCGCTTGACTGCCGCGCGGTCAGAGAGGATAGCAGAGATGAGATGGCCCCACACTGAAGCGCCGAGTCCAAATTTGCAATGCTATTGCGCGCGACGCCAACACCCCCCTCGAAACGAAGAAATCGAATGCGAATTGCCACTCCCCCTCCCGGGGCCGCAGATTTCACCGCTGGCTTGCCGCGCGCCAAGGCCCCAATATCAGGATGGAACGCGATTGCGCCGCCGGCAGGGTGCGACGGCGACGCGCCAAAAAAAGCGGGCAAGGGCGCGGACGGCACCATGGAGGCGGCGCATATAATCATCCAGCTCGGCCTGGGAACCGCGATTTTTCATCAAACCCAATGATCGATCCCTTGCAGACAAGACCAATAAGATACGCATTGCAGTTTTCTCGTCATGGTAGGGAACCTATAATGGAACGAACAACACCCTTGTAATCCACGACAGCAGCGATCGCAATGGGAGAAGCGGAAGGAAGAAAAGGAGCCGAACGCGGAGGGGACAAGCTCGAAGTAGGGGACAAAGGGGAACGATGTGAGGGAGTTCATGCACCCGATCCCGTCGACTGCCCAGGCGGCGATGATGCATTCGGTGGGCGGCTAAATGATGAGCCTGCCCACGCACGCGCGACGGCACTAAAGACTCCGCGACGTGCTGGCGCTCCCCATTGAAATGAGGGCGGGCGCGATGACGGTTTCAATCTTTACGCGGCCCAAGTTGAAGTATGCGAGGAGAGCGCGCGGGCGCCCTCATCTCGGGCCACGCGCGCGCATGAAATCGGCCCCCACTTGCATGGGATCTCAGCGCACCCCCCATTATGAATAGCTGGAGGGGTGGGTACTCTCGAAGAAGGGCACGCTTGATAGCCGGGAGCACAATCGTCCAAATCTGGGCCGGCGACTTGCCCGCGCCGACGCACAGGCTTGAACCCTTTTGACCTCAAACCTGAGCCAATCATTTGGGCCCTTCCTGAGCACGGAGAGGGCCTGCGACGCCCGCCTTGCAGCAAGCTGGGGGCAGCCAGAGAGCTGCAGGTCGCACCGTTTTGCGATGGAGCCGACAATGAGTTCGAAGGAGCCCACGACGTTCGCCGTCTGCACCCAGTCCTGGACGGCGGCGGTGACCTGCTCCTTGGTGACCATGATGCGGCACCTAGCCACGATGATGGTGGGGTTGGGCTCCCTGTTGAAGCCCGCGTCGATCTAGAGCTTTGGTTTCTCTGCAGTCACGATGCCAAGGGTAGACCCCATCCTCGCTATCTTAGCCCCAAGCCCTTTGACATGTTGCTTCAAGCTGTCCTGACGTGTCTCCACGGAGCCGATGCGTCTCTCAATACGTGAACCGAGCGAGTCGAGACCAGACTGGACGGTGTTGCCTACGGAATTGGTCTGATGTTTGACCGCTGATGGCCGCCATGGTATCCGACTTCGTGTGGTCCACATACTCACGCAACCTGTGGACGGACTGCCCTGGTTCGGGGAAGGCCGGCAGCCCATCTGCGAGAACCTCTTCATCGCCCTGCTCGCGTCGGGCAATATTGCGGGGAGGAGCAGAATAAGGGCGAGCCAAAGAACCAGCAGCCGCAGAGCATGGGGAGGAAGAGCTTCATGCGCTTGCCATCGCATCTTTCGTGGCAGAGAACCTGGCCCTGCGAAAGAACACCCACACGCGGGGTGAGCAGGAGAAGCTGGAATGGTGAGGATAAATTTGCACCCTCTTGGACGAGTGAACGTCCTTTCTCGAGGAAGATAGATTGCGAGGGGAACAGGAAGGCCACGGAACCTCGGTGGCCTCAACCACCTCCGGAAAAATGGTTTACTTCAGCCAAAGTAGCTTGAGACAACATGGCTTTGGATGACCCTCAACATCCTCTTCCTCCTCCTCACCCTTCCTCCTCCTCCTCCTCATCCTCCTCCTCCTCCTCCCCAGCATCAGAATCATCATCATCATCATCATCATCATCATCATCATCATCATCATCATCATCATCATCATCATCATCATCATCAGCATCATCATCATCATCATCATCATCATCATCATCATCATCATCATCATCATCATCATTCATCATCAGCATCAGCATCATCATCATCATCATCATCATCATCATCATCATCATCATCATCATATCATCATCATCAGCATCATCATCATCATCATCATCATCATCAGCATCATCATCATCATCATCATCATCATCAACCCCACCACCACCATCGCTGTCACCATCACAATAACCACCACCATCATCATCAGCAGCATCATCAGCACCACCACCACCACCATCATCATCATCCATCATCATCATCATCATCATCATCATCATCATCATCATCATCATCATCATCATCATCATCATCATCATCATCGTCATCGTCATCGTCATCGTCATCGTCATCGTCATCGTCATCATCCTCGTCCTCATCCTCATCACTATCACCATCAACAACGCCACCATAATCAACAGCATCAACATCAGCATCAGCATGAGCACCATCACAGTCATAATCAGCACGATCACCGTCACCATCACAATCATCAGCAACAGTATCCGCATAATGCACATCATCATCCACATCATCACCAATATCACCACTCATCAGACTCATCAATCGCCCATCATCAACATCCACCAACATCCGCATCATCAGCACCATCAGCATCAGCATCATCATCAGCATCATCAGAATCCGCATCGTCATGACCAGCATCAACATCCGTCAACATCAGCAGCATCATCATCGTCATCATCAGCATCATGGTTATCCTCAATGGTATCACCACCATCACCATTTCCATCATGTTCGAAATCATCAGCATCATCAACCTCATCAGCACCAACATCCTAAACATCATCACCATCAGCATCACCATCACCATCCTCATCCACATCCTCATCGTCATCATCATCGTCACGTCATCATCGTCGTCGCCTTCGTCGTGCTCCTGGGCGACCAAAAGGTTTGAGGTCGTGCCCTGAGATTATGTCGACGCATGTTCCATACCGGGCGTTCAAAGACACGTGACAAATTCACGCGTGTCTGACGCATGTTCGATAACCCCCCTTTGCGCATCAAAGATCCGGCGCCCCCATGTTGAACCCACGACTTTTCTGCCTACGCACCCGAAAACACATCACAAGAGCACGCGTCCCAGACGCAAATTCGACTGCCCCCTTTTCAACCACATATTTTTACATGCGATGCATCCGGCGCCCCCCTGTTGGATACTCCCGTGGGCGCCAACACGCGTGACAACACGTGCCACACACACGCCGAGACAAATGCTGGATACTCCTCTTTGGCACCTACCCCTCTTCGCGCACGCATTTGGTCATATGAAAACTTAGCGCCACCCCTGGACGCCTACGCAAAATATGACACGTGCCACATGCACTCTGGGACGCATGTTGGATGACGTCCCCCTCCGGCTTGGCGCATGACCCGCTCGCGCACTTAGTTGTAACGGGTGAAGAATCCGCTGGCCAATGTGACGCACCCTGCGCTGCATCCCTGTGTTCTGCCCTTCTCCTGAAGGCCCTCTGTCCTGCACGGTGGCAAACTACGGTCGCCCCCGTCCAGTTCCCCTCCGCGCCGGCCATCAGCTGAGGAAGGCGGGAGGGGGAGGAGGAGGAGACGGAGGAGAAGGAGGAGAAGGAGGAGTAGGAGGAGAGAAGGAGGAGGAGGAGGAGAAAGAAAAGAAGAAACATGAGGAGGAAGGACTGAAGGGGGGAGAACCGAAGAGGAGGGCGCGGGAGGAGCATAAGAAAGGAGTAGAACGGAGAGAGGAGGGAGAATGATCAAGGAAGGAGCGAGGGGGGAGGGGCTGAACTTAACATCATCATCTCCGATCATCCTCCCTCGCCCTGTCTCCTCTTCCTCCTCCTCCTCGATCCGCATCCCTCTCCATCCTTTTCGCCGTCGTCCTCCGCCTCCCCCCCACTATCACTCCCTCTCGCCCTCCCTCCCTCACTCACAAATATAATGTGTCAGATTCGTCTTGGATTCGAATTATTCGTTTCGCTATATCAAAAAATGTTGTTCGTATTCTTCGGAGTACTACTATTATTTCTCATACTATTACTATTATACCTAGTGTTATCATCATTGATGTAAAGATTACTAGTTCCCCCCTCTCCCCCCCCCCTACTCCCCCCCACCCCACCCCACCCTCACCTTCCTTTTAGTCGTAATATTGTTCTCTTACTTCATATTCGTACCCATGAATCGTAATACTATAACTCATTTTACTAATATTGTTCGAACTATTATTCCTCCTTGATCCTTGAACCCCACGGAAGCGCGCCCGAAGCGCGGGCGCACCTCTCGAGCCCGAGCGCGGCCGAGCGCGGCTGCGCGGCGCGAGCGAGCCGTCCTCTGTGAAGATACGAGCTCCAGCACGAGGAACATCCGCCGCGGCGGCTGGGGCGCCGAGGACCACGCGCCCTCGGCAACCCCCAACCCCCGCGGCAGAGAGCGACGCGGACCGACGGGGGAGAACGAGCCGCCAGGCACGACCCGCTCACGGCGAACCAGGGGGGGAGACCCCAGGCCGCGCCGGGGGCCGCGCACCTGGCGGTGCCCCCGGGGGTGATGGGGGCCAGGCTTTGGCGGCCACCCCCGGTGCGGGGGCCCGTGGCCCCGCGGGCCCAGCGCCCCCCGATCAGCGCCCCTTTAAACGGGGACTCCACTAAGGGGTGCTTTGGCCAGTGACCCAGCGATTCCAACCCTTCCCGATGTGGGCAAAGCTGCAGTGCAAGAAAAAGGCCCTAGAGTGGCAACTTCCGGCAAAATTCCAAGGTACCCGTCAGTAAGTGCCCGTTGCGGTGCCGCTGACCCGACCGCGACAAGGGGGCCCCGGGGCCCCGACCCCGCCCCGAACGGGCGAGGCCCCCTCGAGGCTACTCTTCCCAACCCTCCGCCCCCTCCTCTCCGCTGCCATTTTGGCTCAAGGCTGGACGTTGTGAGGGGAAAGAAGCGCCCGAGAACCAGCGACTGGCATTGGCCCATCCGCAGCCAGGGCTCTCCTCTTGAGCCATTCTCGCTTTCGTGAGCTCCTGGCGGAGCGCAGTTCTCGCCGTCGCCCTCTCGCCTCGGTTTCGCGCCCTGGCGCCAGCGAGCGCCCCGGCGCCAAGCTCCTCGCGGCGGCAGAACTGGCGGGCCCCACTCGGTCTGCAGCCGACGCGGGCATTGGGCATATGACAATCGCGGCCACGCCAAGTGCTCCGAGCGCGAAGGCGAGTTCAACGGCGGCGGCCGAGCACGCGACGCACCACAGCGCGTCCGCGGTCGCGACGCAGGCGGCGCCCACCATGGTCCGCAGGCTGAACTGAATCGTCTCATGCAGCGCTTTCCTGGTTATGCCGATGCCCCACGTGCCACGAAGACGACCTCTTTGCTGTCCCGAGCGAGCTCGAGCGGGCGGCCCAGAAGCGCGCGGCCCTGGCGCAGGCGGTGGAGAGGGACTCGAAGGCGAGGCGCATTGCAGCACGTGAAGTGGCACGATGGGCGGCGATCGCTCGCCACGGGAGGCACTGGCCGCTGACGAGCTCGCCCGCGCCTCTGCAGTGGGTGAGCATGAACAGACGGCTGCGCATCGCGCCCCCAGTCAAGATGGACCCCTTCGACCCGACTGCTTTCCGAGAGAACATCAGCCATCAGCATTGAAGAACGAGCTGAACGTGCGCGGCGTGAACTGACGCGCCCAGCGGGAGCGCGAAGCAGCTCCGGCGGCTGCTGAAGCCCGCCCTGGTCCTGCTCAACGCGCGGCCAGTCGCGGCGCCGCGCCCGCGGCGGCGACGCGCCCTGCCGCGCCTAGGGGGGGGCGGGCGCGGAGGCCCCCGCCCCGCCCGACCGTCAGCCCGGGCAGCCCGGGCAGCCCGCCCCTGGCGAGGTCGGCGGACCTGGACCCGCGCCGCCAATGCCGCGCAACCTCGCCGCCATGTCGGAGCAAGAGCTACGCGGGCGGTGCAGCGGGACTGTTCAGCGCTTCGATCTCCGGGCGCAGACCAAGCAGTTCCGCGCGCACCTACATGGTCAGAATAATGAGTCAGTCGTGCATGATCTCCGCGCTGGCCAAGCGCGAGGAGCTGGGGGGCCTCAAGAAACGGGGCGCGATCACGGACTCACCCGAGATGAACTGGCCAGGATGGGGGGCCCCACGAAGAAGGCAGCTCAGATCAGATCGGCCAAACACTGGCGAACAACACGCGCGCATGCACAGACGTCCTTCGAGCGCGCCCCTGCCCAAACGCAGCCTGCCGGAGGTGCCCCGCCAGTCGGCGCGGCGGGAGGTGCTGCGCAAGTTCCTGCACCCGAAGGTCGAGAGCAGGCCCCTCGCGCCGCCGCCGCTGGAGGGGGCGAACCACGCCAGCAGCTTCAGCACCCACATGGGCCACAAGAAGGATGCGGGTAGCATCGATTTCCTCCTTTGCAACATAACCTCTCGGAACCAGAGCCCTCGACCCCCTGCAGACTGCGCGCCCTGAATGCGATGGTTCTCTGCGGCGGAGCATCGCATGAGGCCCTGCGAGGCGCCAGGGGCAAGGCGCAATGCTTCTCACATTAACCGGGGGCCGTTCTTGCCCCCCGCCCCCGCATCCCCCGGAGCGGGCGCCCATGGAGGAGTCGGGGGACGGGCTTCCAAGGGGCTTTGTGTCAAGAAGTTGTCGTCGCAATCGGGGCTCCGAAGTCTGGGCTTTGGAGCTCCGCGCGGAATGCTCGATCCCAGCGGCAAAAGCCGTCTATCTCGTTGCAGGCCTGGGATTCTCAGGGGTTAACATCGAGCAGACGCAGTCGGTCGCGGAGCCCCCCGGCCCCAGCCCCCCCGATGCCCTGGATGCTCTTCGGGGACTGCGGCGCGCCTGCCAACCCCCGCCCGTTCAAGACACGCGCCTGCCTGGCGATTGGGGTGGGACAGGAGGCCCTCTACCAACGGATGTGGAAGAGATTGCGGCCTTCACCTTTTCCAGTGTTGCGCAGTGGACCTGATTTGCCATGTGAACAACATCTTCTGCGCCTGACGGTAGATGACGCACCGCCTGTGCCTGGCTATCTTGATGCTGCATTTCTTCCACTCACACACACTCGACCATGATGTTCTGGCGTTGGTCGCGGGCAACCGAGGCCGCGGTTGAGCCCCACGCGGTTGCATGCACTGGACTTGATTGCTCGGTGCATGTCGGTGATTTCCCTGGTTGTAAGAGTAAGACCAGTGCGAGCAGAGGCCCAGTGGGCCAATGCTTGCGGGGCCCGCCGTTGGCCTTCCGGGCCCAGCTCTCACGGAAATCCGATCACACTCCAGAATATAGGCAGCCAACTTGCTGGCCTTGCGGCGAAAATTACCGAATTCCCTCGCACCGAGTCTCCGCGAGATGCTGCCTGGCGGCAGCAGCGACTGGCACTCCTTCCGCAGGAGCTTGATGGACCCGGGAAATGTTCAGAAACCTTGGAAAATAAACATCGCCACACTTGTCATGACGCCCGCGTTACATTCGAGGCTGAAATGCGATCTTGGCGACACCCCACAGGCCCTGGTTTCGCCGACTGGAGTTCGTCAGCTCCCAGGGGAATATGACGGAGTCCCGACATTGTCTCTGGTCTAAAATTTCTCTGCCCAGGCGCAACTCACTGGAGTCCTCAACGCTCTCAGGCCGCCGGCTGCGGAGCATGCCCGTGGGTTGGAATCCCTTGTCCGCTCTCGACGCGCAGAGAGGCGCCCGTTGTTTTTCTGCCAGCACGGCTGCGGGCGCCAACCATTGGGCACCTGGGTCGTTGATTGACCTTCCGCTCACTGCTGCTGCTGCTGCTGCGGGGCTCACGAGCATCCTCCATCAGTGCGAAGCTGAGATGATGTGGCCCTCCCAGGTGTTGCTGAGCGTTGTGGCCCTCCCCCCGAAGAATACTGACTGTGACCGCCCAGTTTGTAAATGCCATACGGCTTGCCGAGTCCATCGCAAAGCGAAGAATCATGATCTCGATGTGGGGACCCGAGGTAGGTACCGTTTTGAGACACTGCTATTCACGGTTCCAGCGCCTTGCAGGCGGTCTGGCTTCACGAGCTGGGGCACGAGCTCGCGCGCTTGCTCGGCCTCTGCTCTGCGGAGGCACACTGGGGACTCGCACGCTTTTTCGATTCGATCGAACCGCATGAGCTGTTTGAGCTGGCGGTCAGAATGGAGCACCGACTCCACCTCCCCTCCCTGGGCATCCTGGTCTACAGTTCCCCTCGTGCTTTAGAGGTTAGTGGTATCGTGTCCGATATGCTGCATGGTGAAAGGAATCCTAGCGGGGCGTGCGCAGAGCACGTCTTGGGATAAAATATGTGTATGTGAAATTATGGCTAATGCCCATGATCTCTATTTTCCTGTCCGAGTGAACGATTGCGTTGACGACATCACCCAGGTCGACGCATGGCTCTAAGAATCACGTTCTAACCCGACTTGTGCCGGTCCCTGAGGCCTGTACTACCTCGTGAATTGGTTTGACTAGCCCCGCCAAGGATGACCCCCAGTTTTGGGCCCGGCACGAACAACTCGCTGCTTTCCACGACGTGTGGGGAGATCTTAGTCACCACGAAAGCATGCAGGTAGCCCAGTGATGCGCTTTGTGTGTACGTACCCTTCGGCAACCCCACAGATGGTTAAAAGTACAGGGCCTATGGCGGCCACTGTCTCTGTCTTCCTCGAATTGGGAGTCGGCCCAAAGAGCCCAGTGCATTGGATGTTCCCTGACGGCGTGGAAATGAGGCTCCACGATCTTGACTTTCAGCACGTGCTCTGGGTGAACCTGCAGAGGACCCGCGGTTTTCGGTCCTGGAGCACGGCCCCCAAGCATTATGAGGAAGACGTTTGGAAGATGGAATTGGTTTTGCGGCTTCCCGCCGGTTTTTGAAGATGCTTGGAAAGGAAGGGGCCTGTGAGGCCGCTGGGATGATTCATAACAGGTTAACAGCTGTTTTTTGGGACTGAGGATAGGCTCCAGCAGGCTGGGTACGACTCCTTGACAGGCGGCCAGTGCCCTAGATGCGGGCTCGAGCCCGGAACTGCTGCCCATCGCTTTCGGGAATGCCGATGTAACAATGACATCAACGATGGAGCGATCGAGCGATCGGAGTCGTTGGTTGCTGAGGCCCGCCACCCCAACGCTTCCCCGTCGTTTGGGCACCGTGGCTTGCCGTCCCTCCAGAGTGCCGATGGACACCTTCCTGAGCCTGTTGAGTGGGTCTGGGAATTGGGGAAATTGCGAGATGGTGTCAAGATCCGTGGAGGAATCTGGGGGGTGGACGGCTCTGGTGGCAGATACAGGAAAGATTGGAGACTGCGCCGATGCAGGTGGTCGATCGTACACAAAGGTGCGGACCACCTGTTTGATGGAGTAGTTTGCGGCAGGGCTGAACAATATTCCCTCATCCAACTGCTGGCCCGTTCGTACGGCCCTGTCTTAGTATATTGTGATTGGCTTGCTGTTGTGAAGGGAGCGCGCAAGCCCATCAAGCGTCAACTTAAATCGTCAATGTTGGACCTCTGGGAGATTTACCATGAGACCCTTGGGGCCCGTGATGGACCTGTCGAAGTTCGATGCACCAAATGTCACCCCACACAATCCCAGGCCTATGATATGTGTCTCACTGACTCTGAACTATATTTCAACAAAAAAGCTGAGTTGTTCGCCAACAGGGCTACCGAGCGTGGCCAGGTGTCACATGAAGCAGTGCAACGCACGGTGTTGGCCGATGAGCGGGCTTTCAAAGTCCTGAGTCGTCTCCTCGAGCTCCAGAAGGAAGTTGCGCTTGCTGGGGACCGAGAACTCACCACCCGTGCGAGTACCAAGCCCCGCTCTCTGATACGCTCGGCAGATGCTCGTCTAAACCGACTCAGTGATATGGGTCACTGCTGTGTGGTTAAATCCTGCACACTGCCATGGAAGCAGTGTTGCAAGAACCTAGTAGAAGAGGGCGGCTGGCGGAGTTTTGGCCTGGGCACTTTAAGCCTCGGACAGAGCTCGCCCAAAGAATTCAAGCCCTCCCCCCGCGGCCATCGGTCGTCCCGCGGATGGATGTGGAGGAACCTGGCCCTGATGATTTGGGACCTCTCGAGGGTGGAGTTGGTGGGGGGATGGATCATCCTCTCGCGGAGCAGTGCCACCCGTCGCATCAACTGGCCTCCACTCGCGGGGTTTTGTGTTGCGAGGTCTGCGGGAGGCACTGTCGAGTTTCCGCAGAATTTGCGTCTCGTGTGCGGCACCCCCCCACGAAAACTGGGAAGGAAGTACTGAGCAGGTCGAAACGAGGTTGGCCACCTAAGTCGGGTGGTGCTGTCCCTGACCTCTGAGTGTGTTTTCGTGCCCCGCCTTGCAGCAGGTCACCACGAATAGCTGATAAAAGTACGTAAGGTTAAAGTCCTCCTCCTCCTCCTCCTCCGCAGCCGCTTCCGCCTCCGCCTCCGCCTCCGCCTCCGCCTCCTCCTCCTTTTCCTCCTCCTCCTCCTCCTCCTCCTCCTCCTCCTCCTCCTCCTCCTCTGGAGCAGGGAGCCCTCCCCTTGGTCCGCCTGCTGCTCCCGGAGCGCGCTGATCTCCCCGGCCGACTGGGTCAACTGGCGGTCGACCGCCGGGTGCACGTCCCCGAACACGTCGGCCGCCCCGACAGCCTGACAGGTTAGGAACATGGGAAAGCAACACCACCACCGCCACCAGCGCGAGGTGCCCGCGAGGCTCCTCCTGGGTGTGTGATCCCCCCTCTCGCTCGAGACATCTCCGATCCTCAGCTCGGGGAGGCATCTTATCCCCTCGTTGGAGGTGCCCCCCCGGTGGTGGTGGTGGTGGTGGTGGTGGTGGTGGTGGTGGTGGTGGTGGTGGTGGTGGTGGTGGTGGTGGTGGTGGTGGTGGTGGTGGTGATGGTGCTGGTGCTGGTGCTGGTGGCGGTGTTGGTGGTGGTGGCGGTGGTGGTGGTGGTGGTGGTGGCGGCGGTGGTGGTGGTGGTGTCGCCTTTGCTTTTCCCGACAAGGAGGATGGAGGGGTGGAGGCACGGATGGCGGCTCGAGGATCAGTGATCGAGCTTCTGATCTTAGTCATGTGCCCCGTCTGGGGCCTCCTCCTATTCCTCCTATCCTCTGATTGGGCCGCGGACTTCCTCTTCCTCCTCCTCCTCCTCCTCCTCCTCCTCCTCCTCATCCTAATCATCCTCCTCCTGCTCCTCTTCCTCCTGCGTTCACTTCCCCAAGCACGTCGGCCGCCCCGACCGCCTGCCAGCCCGAAGATCGAGGTTCGAGGATCGAGCTTCGAGGTTCGAGGTTCGAGGCTCGAGGATCGAGGTTCGAGGATCGAGGTTCGAGATTTGAGGTTCACGTTGGGACATCTCTGATCTGATCGTCCTGGGGCGCCGTCCTGGCCACATCTGGATCGGCCACATCTGGATCCGTCTCGAAATCCTGGTCGAAACACACCCCAGGAGAGGTCCATGGGCCGATGATTGACCCCCGAACCTGATGTCTGCATTCACTCCGCAGGCGAATGTAGCATGCGCGCCCTTATCAGGCGAGGGCGGGGCGATGCCGACTATTGCGGCTACAGTCGGCCCTCAAAAAAGGACTCGCAGATATACGGTCTCTGGGGCAGGCCTCAAAAGTAAATCCAAGGAACCCCAAGAGGCCCCAGGAGGATCCACCCAAAAAAGATGCCCTAAAAGTGCTCCCAGAGAGCCCAAAAAAGCCCCAAGATGCCCATGAGGGCCACATGATGCCCACCCTCACCCTCTGAATCCACTCTGCTTGTGTCCTTTCTCCTACATGTTGCGGACAGCCTTCTAGACACTGGGGACGAGGGCTGTGGACCCCTTGGACCTGGAAGAAAATCGTGCAGAATGCTGCGCTGGAATGGTGGCAGAACATGCCCCAGTCATCCAGATAGTTGGTCACCGATTCAAGGCTGGGCCTTCATGGCGACGAGGAGACGATAGATAGCTCATGTGGCCAGCTAATGTACAGGCCTCCATACAAAACCGTGAAGGCCTGCAGGACTCTCACCGAGCACGAGCAGTGCTGTCCCTGGGGTCGGTCGGGGAAGCCGCGCCAATAGAGAGAGCCGCCTTTGGTGTGTCGCCGCCCTCGTTGGAGCTCCACCTGAGCACTCTCAGATGCTCCCAGCCCTGCAGCGAGTAGAGGGCGGGAGGGGAGCAACTCACGTGGACGACGTGAGGCATGAAGCAGCGTGGAAAGGCTGACCTGGCCAGCAAAGATGCAGGAGCACGAGTCGATTCCTCCCAGCTCCACCTCTCCCAACCGTCTGCCTCCGCACCACCTCCTCCTCCCCCTCCCCCTCCTCCTCCTCCTCCTCTTCCTCCTCCTCCTCCTCCTCCTCCTCCTCCTCCTCCTCCTCATCATCATCCCTCCTTGCAGCCAGGCGCTGGGTGGGCGACTGGGCACCCGCGATGGTGGCCAGCCGCGTACCACGCAGCCGTGGGGGGAGCAAAGGCGGCGAGCAGGGCTAGCCTGGACCAGGCCCTGCGATGCAAATAAAGCGCATGCCGCTGTCCTACGCGCTGCGCTACGCTATTCAAGTAAAATTATGACTGGGTACTTGTGGTATACACGGTGTTCTGCACGTCGCTGCACCGCCCATTGAAATCTCACCAGCCCTTTAGGGCGGGAGTGGTTTAGAGCGTTTCCTCCTCCAGCACCGCCGGAGCGGCGACCTGGGGCCTGTCGTCGACGTCGTCGTCATCATCGTCGTCGTCGACGTAGTCGTCATCCTCGTCCACGTGCTCGTCGACGTCGACGTCGTCGTCGACGTCGTCCTTGTCGCCGTCGTCGTCGACGTCGTTGTTGTCATGGTCGACGTCGACGTCGTCGTCGACGTCGTCCTCGTCGTCGTCGTCAACGTCGTCGTCGTCCACGTCGTCGTCGTCGCCGTCGTGGACGACGTGGTCGTCGTCGTTGTCGTCGTTGCCGTCGTCGTCGTCGACGACATCGACGTCGTCGTCGGCGACGACGTCGTGGTCGTCGACGCCGTCGTCGACGTCGTCTTCGTCAACGTCGTCGTCGTCGTCGGCGTCGTGGTCGTCGTCGTCGTCATCGTCCTCGTCCCCGTGTTCGTCGTCGTTGGCGACGACGACGCTGTCGTTGGCTGCGTCGTCTTCGTCGACGCCGTCGTGGTCGACGCCGTCGTCGTCCTCGTCTGGACAACGTCGTCGTCGTCGTCAACGTCGTCGTCGACGACGTCGACGTCGTCGAACCAGCAGCCAACCAGGAACAATGAGGACCCCATGAGGGCCCCCCCCCACCATTCCTGTCAAAAAACAATACACCTGGGGCAAAGTCTGGAGGCATGTTCTTAACACCCACGAGCACTTCGTATTGTTTTCGACAAGGACGGCGGGGTGTCAGCATATTCTCTGCTGCGCGCAGGGCTACCATCCCTCAGAGAACAAAAAAGTGCACCTCGCGGATAAATCTGGATCATGCGCGGCCACCCCGCGATCAGTGTCATGTGCTTTCTGACAAGGACGGCGGGGGTGGTGGCGCGTGGCCTGCCGTGCGCCGGCCCAGCAAACACAATGATGGAGGGTGCGCCGCTGGATCTCCCCAGGAGGGGGGGTTAGGACACCCCCCGCCCCCCCTCCCCGATCCGTCGTTGGGGACCCCCCCCCCCCCCGTCCCCGATCCGTCGTCGGGGACCCCCCCCCTCCCCCTTTCCCCCCGTCCGGGGAGCCCCCCTCCCCCCTTTTCAAAGGGGGGAGGGGGTCCGAACCCCCCCCTCCCCCCCTTTGGCCGCACCCCCCCCCCCCGCCTTTCGCCACGCCGCCCCCTCACTCCGGAACCCGACCCCCGCCCCCCTACCCTTAGTCCTCACCCTAACCCAAACCCGTTATCCTAACCCCAACCACTAACCCCAGCCCCAAAGAGTATTCACTACTCATTACTCACTACCCACTACTGACCATTCGCTATTCGCTACTCGCTTCTCACTACCCCCTACTCTCTACTCACGACGCACTACTCACTATCCACTATTCACTACCCACCACCCACTACTCGATACTCACTACTCCCTACTCACTACTCCCTCCTCCCTACTCACGACTCACTCCTCACTACCCACTATTCAATACTCACTACTCAATACTCACTAAGCACAACTCACTACTCCCTACTCACTACTCACTAATCACTACTCATTACCCACTACCCAGTATCCACTACTCACTACTCACTATTCACTACTCATTGCCCACAAATCACTACTCACTACCCACTTCTCGCTACTCGCTACTCCCTACACAATACTGACTACACAGTACTCAGTACTCACTGCTCGCTACTCCCTACTCACTACTCCATCCTCCCTACTCACGACTCACTCCTCGCTACCCACTACTCAATACTCACTACTCACTAAGCACTACTCACTCCTCCCTACTCACTACTCACGAATCACTCCTCACTACCCACTATTCAATACTCACTACTCAATACTCACTAAGCACAACTCACTACTCCCTACTCACTACTCACTAATCACTACTCATTACCCACTACCCACTATTCACGACTCACTACTCACTATTCACTGCTCATTGCCCACAAATCACTACTCACTACCCACTTCTCGCTACTCGCTACTCCCTACACAATACTGACTACACAGTACTCACGACTCACTGCTCGCTACTCCCATGCTCGCTACTCAATACTCGCTACTCACTCCCCGCTACTCACTAGTCACTACTCACTACTTATTACTCCCTACTCACTAGTCATTACATAGTCTCTAGTCACTAGTCACAACTCGCTAGTCACTCGTCACTAGTCACCACTCACGGCCCACTACCCACTACTCACCATTAGCTACTCAATATTCACTATTCGCTACCCACTTTTTACTACTCATTGCTAACTACTCCCTACTCCCAACTCCCTACTCACTACTGACTACTCACTACTCCCTACTCGCTACTCCCTACTCGTTACTCACAAATCACCATCAATTACTCACTACTGACTACTCTCTACCCACTACTCACTACTCACTACGCCCTACTCGCTCCTCGCTGCTCACTAGCCGCTACTCCCTACTCGCTACTAACTACTCACTACCCACTGCCACTACCCACCACTCTCTATTCATCACTACTCACTACTCACTACTCACTACGCACTACGTACTACACAGTAGTCATTACTCACTACTTACTACTTACTACTCACTAGTCGCTACTCACTCCTCACTACGCACTACTCACTACTCACTACTCACTACTCACTACTCACCACTCACTACGCACTACGCACTACCCCCTACTCACTACTCACTAATCACTACTCGCCACCCACTACTCACTACCCACTACTCACTACCAACTACTCATTACTCTCTACTCCCTACTCAGTACTCACTACTCGCTACTCGCTACTCACTACCCACTACTCACTACTCGCCACTCATTACTCACTTGTCAGTACATACTACTCACTATTCACTACTCACTATACTCCACTCCCTACTCCCTACTCTCTACTCGCCACTCACTACCCACTACTCACTACCCAATACTCACTACTCACTACGCACTAACTCACTACTCATTACTCACCACTCCCTACTCCCAACTCCGCACTCCCTACACGAGGGGAGAAGGGGTCCGACCCCCCCCCCCCCCCCCCCCCCTTTCAAGGGAGGGGGGGGGGTCGGGGACCCCCCCCCCCCCCCCCACCCCACTTCACCCTTTAAGAACAAGAGGGGAGGGGCGGGGTCCAGACCCCCCCCCCCTCGAAGGAGCCCCCCTCGAAGGAGGCGACGGGGGGGGGGGTCTGGACCCCCCCCCCTTTAGTGTATTCAGGGAGATCCACTGGCGCACTTTCACAATGATGGGCATCGGCTTTCGACAAGGATGGCGCGCTGTCACGCGCGCGCGCCTTACAGACTCTGCACATGCCCCGAAGGCGGCTCACCTGGCGCGGCCTGGAGATGCGCGGCACACCTGGCGCGCTCGGTGGCACGTAGCGCATCTGGCGCACCAAGCGTGCCTGGAACGCCCCGGCCCCAGGGGTGCCTGCCGCGCGTGGCGCGCCTGGCACGCGCGGCGCACCGCGCCCCAGCGTCGCGCACATGGCTCCGAATTTTGGTTCACAGTAACTGTCCATCCAAAGACGGCCGCTGAACATGCTGAGGCTCGGGCGATACTTTTGCGTTGGGAGGGCGGGTGGGAGTGAGCTAGACGGCTTGCGATCTAAGAAGGTGTTACGATCACTGTTCCCCATGAATCAACACCCCTCCCCCAGGCGACCGGGGGCCAACCAGGCACCATGCCGACGCCATGTCGACCCGCTCCCCACCATCCCTGTCAAAAACAATACAAACCGCACTATGCCTCCACATGTGGAGCGCGCGCCGCCAACCCGACGCGGCCCCTTCCACCATCCCTGTCAGCAAACAATGCAATATACACTTTGGAGCAAAGTCTGGAGTCATGTTCGCAAGGCCCGCGAGAACTTCGCATTGTTTTCGACAAGGACGGCGGGGGTGTCAGTATATGCCATGCCGCGCGCAGGGCTACCATCCCTATATATATATATATATAAACAAAAAAAATCGCGGCTAAATATGGATCATGCGCGGCCACGCCGCGATCAGTGTCATGTGGTTTCTGATAGGGACGGCGCGGGTGGCGGCGCGTGGCCTGCTGTGCGCAGGCCGAACAAACACATTGATGGGCATCGGCTTTCGACATGGCGGGGGACGACATGTTTCTGATGGGTGCTGTCGCCTGCGCAGGCACACCTGACGCACTTTGCGCGCGCCCCGAACGCGGCGCACCTAGCGCGGCTGGAGTGCGCGGCACACCTGGCGCACTCAGAGCACGCAGCGCATCTTGCGCACCAGGCTTGCCTGGCACGCTCTGGCCCCAAGGGTGCGGATCCGACCCTCCTCGCGCGCCCCCTCTCTCATTATCTCCATGGGCCCCGGCGGGCCCGCAGCGGCGATCGCGGCAGCGATGAGAGAGAAACACATTTATCGGTCCCCCAGAAGACCGATAGCTTGTCCAGGGGCAAAACAATATCTCCAGAAGCAAGCACGCGGGAACTACCCGCCAATACATATATATATATATATATATATATATATATATATATATATCCGCCGGCCCCCTTGCGGGGCCACCAGGCTGTAGGCGCGTGATTCGCAGTTTCCTGTACCAGTTGTAGTTTCTAGTTTCCAGTGTTACAGTTCTGCTTCTTGCTGGTTACTGTAACTAGTTGACTTCTCGCTGGTTACTGCAACTAGTTGATTGACCGCGCGAGGGAGGGGGAGGCCCAAACAGGATTTTCCAGCGTCCCCTGGGCGCGTTGTCTGAATTGCTGGGGGGGCTCGAAATCCACACCCCTCACGCAGATCCGCGGGGCCAGGGTCCAAAACCACAAGGGATTGCCTTATTTCTGAAATTCGGTGCCACCCCTCACGCAGATCCGCGGGGTCAGGGTCCCAAAACACATGGGATTTGGTATATTTCTGAAATTCGGCGCCACCCCTGACACAGATCCGCGGGGTCAGGGTCCAAAAACACACGAGATTTGCCACATTTCTGAAATTCAGTGCCACCCCTCACGCAGATCCGCGGGGTCAGGATCCAAAAACACAAGGGATTTGCCTTATTTCTGAAATTCGGTGCCACCCCTCACGCAGATCCGCGGGGTCAGGGTCCAAAAACACAAGGGATTTACCACATTTCTAAAATCCGGTGCCGCCCCTCACGCAGATCCGCGGGGTCAGGGTCCAAAAACACAGTGGATTTGCCACATTTCTGAAATTCGGTACCACCCCTCGCCGATCCGCGGGGTCAGGGTCCAAAAACACAATGGATTTGCCACATGTCTGAAATTCGGTGCTACCCCCCACGCAGATCCGCGGGGTCAGGGTCCAAAAACACAAGGGATTTGCCACATTTCTGAAATCCGGCGCCACCCCTTACGCAGATCCGCGGTGTCAGGGTCCAAAAACACAGGGGATTTGCAACATTTCTGAAATTCGAACCCATCACGCACATCCATCGCAAAACGTGGTAACCCAAACTGCGAGAACTCCCTCGGCCCTTTCATCGCAAGGTGTGGTAACCAAGCCCTTAAACCATACACGTCTTACCTATCGCCAGGTGTGGTAACCCCTCTTGTGATCAGCTGGTTTTGCTGATTGCGACTCGGCTTCGCATGAAGTTTCGATACTGCTTCACGACAGCGCCAAGGCCTCATGACTTAGCTCTTCCATGGCCCATTCTCCGAGAGAAGGGGCCCGCGGCAGGGGGCGAAGCCCTTACGGATATATACAGTTGTACATATATATATATATATATATATATATAAACATGAATGCATACATACGTATACATCTACCTAAATATGTGTATATATAGGCCTGCGCTGAAAGTTAACACCATTACAGCCCCTCGCAACTAACACTGCCATGCGGATACCCGTTCTCCGAGTGGGAAAAAAGACAGGCAAGGGCGTGCACGATAGATCGGGCTCGAGCGCGCGAAACATGACACAGCCTCGGCACAACAAAACGCAGGGAAGGGAAGTAGGAATAAGGAAAGAGAGGGGTCCTGCTTAAGTATCGAAACCTCCTGGCGTGAACGGACCGTCCTTGGCCAGCTCCCTCGCGCGCGCCTCCCAGCGATCACGGGCCACGCGCCTGGCCGTCTTCACCGTCTCCTCACGCGATTCAATACTCCATGTGCCACGAACCAGAGCCTCTCGCAAATGGTCCGCAGGCATATCCTTCGTCAGCACCTCACTCAACATGTTCTTTCCGTCAGTCCATATTACCGCCTTTTGGGATATGTCCAGGATCTCTCTGATGCTGGCGAGCTCCAAGATAACCGACTTCAACGTCGAGATGCCAATGCCGGCATCCGAAATGAGCCGATCGCGGCTGTCCTTGAAGTCCGTCGCGACCGCCATCGGGATCTGCCAGCCAGAAGCTTCAAACCGGCGCCCCTCGTCACGGGACCGCATAGCATTTCCGCGCGTGGCCGCGCATCCCTCGGGCCACGCCCGCCGCGTCGCCGATCGCGATTACCTCGGACGAGCGGGAGCTCCTCGCAGCCCGCTTCAGCACGTGACTCTTGCCCTCCAGGAGGGGGAAACGCCCGACACCTCCGTCCACGAGCTCCTTGTCCGCGAACATGATCAGGCGTCCACCCCGGGTGCCAATCTCTTCGGTGGCCGCGTCGGGCCGAAGCGCAGCGCCGCCATTCATGACGTTGCCGAGCGAACTGTCTGAGACCACCCCGCCAGCCCGAAACCCCCCCGGTCGATCGGGCGCATCGCGAGCTGGAAGGTGGAGTCTCGCTTGAACTCCCGCGGCACTTGGTTCGCCTTGATCAAGCCTGCGACCCTGGGCCCTTTCTCCCGGCCCCCCTCACGCTGCAACACCGCCAAGTCGAAGGCGCAGTCCACGCGTTGCGTCGTTGCGAGCCAATTGATCTTGCCATCGACACGCTGGTACTGTTTCCACTCTGTCGCGCTCAGTGGAAGGCGCAGAACAGCTGCGCGGGCCCTGGGCGCCGTCATAGGCTCCAGGCCGACAGCAGACTCCATCATAACAATATGACTGGTTGGCGCTTGAACCGCTTGCCGCAGAACGCGAAGTCGCCACGCTCCTCAGTCCCGAAGCCAAACTCCTTGCCCAGCTCGCCCATCACCTTCGCCATCTTCTCGTCGCTGGTCCACAGGAAATCGCCCACGTGGATGCACGCGCACTCCCACAGACTGTCTGGGCCACGCCTCTGCGTCTTCGGGTCGTGCAGCCTTGGAAAAGCTGGGCCCGATCGAGAGGCCCCCGGGCCCAGCTTGCGGGCGCCTGAAATCACCGCCGGGCGCCGCAGTCTCGGCGCCGCGGGAAGTCCGAAAACCCCCTTCCGCACTCGCGCCAGTCGACCGAGGAAAAAATCACCCAGCCCTGGACCACGCAGCGGAGCTCGAATCACCAAGCCCCTCTCGTCGATCTCCCCCTTTCGGACAGCACCGCTCGCACCCTTGCAACCGAGCTCCAGTCCATGTGCGAGGCCGCCACCCGGACCATAATCATCTCCGACTGGGTCGTCGCACAGGGCGCGCCCACCCGGACATTTGACTTCTCACCCGAGCGGCCTGGGCCCCCGCTATTGACCACGAGCCGGACGTTCGCCTTCCAACGTAAGTTGTTGGCCCCGGTCCTCAACGGGTCGTTTTTGTGGGTCAGCTCCCACCTCGTGCTCAGCACGTATTCGCCCTTGCCTTCGCGCATCATGGGCTCCTCGAGCTTCAGCGACACCTCATCCGTCAGTACCTCCACGGGCTCGGCATGAACCCACTTGCTCCACTGGGCTGTCGCGGCCCCCTCGCGGTCTGCCTTGGTTGGTGAATCCTTCCGACTCCGCACCTTCCCCTCGCGGGGCAGCCCCTGAAACGGCAAGGCCTCAACTCGCGGATGGGGATGAGGAGCGTTCTCATGGTGATCCAGGTACATCCTTCGGTCGACCTCTGGAGACCCCCTCAACCAACTGGCAGCCCCCTTCGCCGCACTCTTGACCCACAGCACGTCGCCTGGCGGTGGAGATCCGCCTCGCCCACCTCGCGAGTGTGCTTCTGGACGTTCAGCTGCTTCTGCATCACGCTTCTGCCCCTGACTCGGCGCGTGAGACGCGCCCTCCAAAAGAGGTTCATCGTCAACGGGCAGCAGAGGTCCACCGTCAACCGGAGACTGAGGCCGCCCCGCTTCTCGAAGTGGAGGCGCGCTCGGAGCGGCGCGTCACGGGGGCCGAACTGTCCGTCAGGAACGAGCACTGGGACATATTGATATGATGCCGCAGGCTGTTGAGCCGAAGTCTTCTGTGGATGTCGCTCCAATCTGGCCCGCTCGCATCTCGATCGCTCTCGCAATCTGGCGCGCCCTCGACTTCTCTGGGCCCAGCCCCGCGCCCGAAGTCGATTCGCGACTTCTTCTAGGAAAACGGTGCGCCCACAGGCCCCAAGCTACTCGTTCTCGTAAGCTCCACGCTGGAAATCCCACTGGGATCGCTCTTGTCCCCGGCCCTGGCCATGGCGGCCGTCGTGCCAGACGCGGCAACCTCGCCCGCCTCTGGCCCTTGCTCGCCAGAGTCCTCGCTGCCTCAATCTCCGTCTCGGAACCTCGATCTTCACAAGACTCTCATCCTGCGGAGTGGCGGCGGCCTCCATCAGCGGCTGCGTCTCGCTCTCCATGTCAGCCAAGGCCTTCTCCATGATGCCCAGCTGCTCTCGGGCGCCAATGCCGAGGGCTTCGTCGGGCGAATCACGCCGAACTGCAGCTTGATCGCACATCGTGAACGAGCCTTCGCAGGTCGCGTAGATGGCTGACAGCTCGACGCCAATGACTACCGCGGGTCCATGCCAGGCCCTGAACAGGAGCGAAGGCCCCTTCCGACGCCGGTTCTTCCGACGCCCTTCGCGAAAGACGCGGGCCGCATCGCCTAGCTTCACGCTGGCACTCGGCGGCGCCCGACGACTGCGGGCCAGCTGTGCCCGGAGCAACCTCCTGCTGGCGCCGACCTTCTCCAATGCCACCTTGGCCGCGCTGCGGACCTGTAGGCGCTTCGCCATACGCATGTCGTTCCCCAGAAAGACGCGCGCGAGTTGGGCGCGCGCCCCGCTCGACCAGCAGCCCCCACGGCAACTTCGGAGCCCTGCCGAGCACCAGCTGTCCCGGAAGGGACCCAGACTCGTTGGCACGGCGGCCCTTGGCCCGCGAGATCATCGCGGTCGCGGAATACACCTCCAGGTCAGTCTCGATCTCCGGCTTGGTAGTGCTCGCGCGCCAAAGCACCTTCCGCGCGCCGCCAGCCCGCTCGCGCACGCCGTTCTGCCACGGGGCCCCCACAACAACATGCCACACCTGAACGCCAGCCTCCCAGCAACCGAAACACCTCCTCGAAGAACTCGCCACCGTTGTCGGCCACGAGAGAGTTGGGCGCGCCAGCCCAGCTGAACCACGAGAACTCTAACGCCTGGGCCACGATGCCCAGGCGCTTGCTCTTGAGCGGGTAACGACTTGGAAGCCGGTCTTGATGTCCACTACGTTAAGCATCGCCTGCGCCCGACCCGACCTCGCGCGGACGGTGAGCAATATCGCAATTTGGCCCCCGAACTCCCTCAGCTTCTCGAGCCTCGCCGGGAAGCGAGCGCCACCCACGGCCGGGCGACTCAACTCATGGCGCATAGGACATTCCAGCTGCTCCATCGCAGCGACCGCCCCATCGCCGGCCCCACAAGCTCGAATGGCTCGAATGAGTTGTTCTTTCGAAGGGTGTCGGAGATCCTTGTTGACCCTCAAAACTGCACATCGAATCTCCTTCGAGACCTTGGCTTTCGCGAGCTCGGGCGCGCCCCCCTTCTCATCGCGCGCCGGGTGATCCGCAAATCCCACATCATCGAGCTCCTCAGGGGCGGCCTCGTCCACGTCGAGCAGTTCCCGGGACTTCCGATCGCTGTCGAACGGGGCTCTGACCACCGTCGCGATGCTCTTGGCGAGCTGCTTCGGATAGAGACCTGTGCGTCTTGTAACGTTCGGTCCTCCGACGACGACGTCGCGCTGGCGGGCGCCGTCACGCTTCCGCCCAAAGTCAATCACCAGCTCGGGATGCGACCCCACGAGACCCGTCGTCTTTCAATGGCGCCCTCCTCGCGCAAACTCGAGTCCGCACATGCACTGGTCGATCTCCGCGGCGCGTCCTCGCTGCAGGACTTCCCGCAGCTCGCGTCGAGCCCAGGCGCGCGACGCCTTAGGGTTCTCTACCAGCCAGACGCCACCATGTTCCTCTTGGGCCTCGGCCGCCTGGTCGCAGAAACGCATGACGTGAGGTCTCGTCTTTGGCGCTCTCGAACCCGCTGCTGGCCCTTCCGGGAATAAGCCAAGTTGCCCCATGGGTCGCGCGGGAAAGCCATGACCACCAGCTTCGGTTTCTTCGTCCTCACTTCCTGGAGTACTTCGCTCCGACGCTGCGGACCCGTCGGTTCGTCTCCGCACCCCAGCGAAACACCCCCTCATCGCCGGTAGACCCCGTCGATCAACTTCTCGACGGACAGCCCCCCCAGTCGCGACGACCTCCAAGACGCAGGGCCGTCTCTCGACGATCGGGCCCCTCAGTCACAACCGCCTCGCACTCGGCCCCCCACGCGCCGAGGTCGCGGCCAACCTCCGCGAGGTAGACCCGGGGCTCTATATTCGAAGTCTTCAGATATCGGCGGGGGCGGCGGAGATTCGCCGCGGGCGTCTTCGATCCGCCGCCCCCTGTCGACTCATCGCAGGGGCGCCTGGCGCGCTGAACCCTGTCGGCTTTGGTCCTGGTTCTTTTTCCAGAAGAACTCCCCCCGGGGCTTTGGCCCGCCCCGCCGGCCACCCAAGCCGGTTCAGAGAGGCCTCAAAAACGGCCCCCGACGGCGTCAGACGGGCCAGGAACCCACCAAGATGGCCAAAGTTGGCTCGAAGCTGACCCGAGAAGGCCCAAGAGGCCTTCAAGAGGGCCTCCAGGAAGGCGAGCAAAGGCAAACAAATAACCGCCCACCGATTTCTGCAGAAAATTTTGACACGCGCTTCTTTCGGCCTGCCGACGCCCCGACACGGCCCAAGAGCCCCCAAAGATCGCCCAGAGATCGCCCGGGAGGCCTCCAAGATGACCCCAGCCTGGCCCAAGGGGCCCCCAAGGCGGCCCCAAGAAGCCCCCAAGACGGCCAAGGAGGCCTTTAAGATGCCCAAGATGGCCTCCAAGACGCCCCTGGAGCATTAC
>CAUYUJ010022431.1:40000-75000 GCA_963575745.1 Prorocentrum cordatum
CCAGGACCAGGGGCCCATTGGCAAACTGGAATCCTCTCTCTGCCCCAGCCCAGGCCGACCTGGACCAACTGGCTAAATCGTGAAACCCCGCCAAGTATCTCTCAGACAGCCGAAACCAAAGCGCGCAAGCCTCGCTGAGATCATCAGGGGGCGCCCTTCCGAGATCCCAGGACCACTCCTGAGGCGCCACCTCACTGGGGGCAGGCCTGGCGGGAGGCGGCTTGCCAGTAGGAAACTTGAGCGGAAAAACTGGGCGCGTAACTCGAGCCTCGGCTCCGAGGCCCCTCAGACGCACCTGCGCTGGAATGTGGGCCTGCAGCGTCGCGCCCTCAATCGGCGCCACCGACTGGGCGAATATGCTCATGATCCTGGAACAGACGCCAAAGTCGAGCACGCGCCCGCCACGCGTCAGAGCCGAAGGCGGCAGCAGCACACCCCCTGCCTTGGCCATCCACTCGACCGGGACATCTGGCCCCATGTTCAAGTCGCCCAGGACGACCCATGGCCCTGGAAACGAGCCAACATGCTCCAGCAACTGACTGAGGATCAGAACGTTCTCTCTCGCTAGACCGATCCCCGCCACGAGGTAGAGGCCGATCGCGCGGAGCGGCACAAGGATACCGACGTTGAGTCTCACCGCTTCGGACCTGTGAGCGGGGAGCTTCTCACGCACCAGTCCTGGATCCCTCATGGCCGCCAGGCTGCTCGGGGCGGTTCCGCCCCCGTCGGGGTGGAGCACGCCCTCGCCCGTCGATTCAGCTGCCCGCCCGAACCAGCTGAAGGATCGCCGCTCCGCCCAACGCTTCGCTGAGCCCAGCGCGATGTCGCTGTTGAGCCTGCGCTCCTGCATGCAGACCACGCCCGGCCAAGTGCGCCCAGGACTCTCCTGCGCCCACTCCAGCAACGTTGGCCGTCCACAAACAGATGTCGCGCTTGCCAATCGGCGCCGGCCCTGCCAGCGCCCAGTCTCGTTCGCCTCGATGCGCCGCGGCCCACCCGGAGGCGCGAGCCCCCCGACTCAATGCGGAGGGCCGAAGCTCACGTCGACACTGAAGGGCCGCCTCCCAACAGGTGGCCGTGACCATGGCCCGGGGCTCGTGCCCCCACGCGTCACCGCCAGCCCGAACTCCCTCCGCAAGCCGCCTGCTATCCATGCCTGGCCTTCTTGGCGTGGGAGCCCAGGCTCTCGCGCAGCCGCTTGCACTTGTCGGGGCCGGCGATGTCGCAACCTGCTGAGGCGAATGCTCGGCGCAGCTCTTCATCTGAACTCGTCGAACTGAAGAGACTGAGAGCCGCCAGCAGCCCCTGCTGCGCCGCCAGCAGGAGCATCACCTTCATCCGCGTGTGGTGCCCATCGGCTCGGGGATCTTGGAGTCGAGCTCCTTCTTCTTAGCCGCTGCAGCTTTGCGGGCGGCGTCGGTGTTGATGCCGAATATGTCCCCGTACTTCTGCAGACACTTCTCCAAAACGTCTAGCATCGCGATCTCATGCTGGGGCTCGACCGTCCCTTCAGGTGGATCTGGGAGTACGTCGGCCGCCTTGGCTCGCTGGACGTGGGATTCCAGCTCCTTTAAAGATCCACGATGCTGGGCCAGCTGGGCGGACTCCTCCTCGAAGGCCTTCTGAGCCTGTTGCAGAGCCTCTTGCGCAGCTGCCACTCGTCCTGTGGCCGCCTCCACCTGCTTCTCCTTACGCCGCTTCCTCCGAAGCAGGTCCTGCAGCCCCTTCGTAGCCAGGCCCACGGGCTTCTCATGGTTCTGACGAAGGGCCTGCTCCACATCTGATGACAGCTGTCCTGCAACTCCCTTAGCTTGAAGAAGCTTGACCAGCTGCTCGACTGAAAGCGAAGAGGGATCAGCGCCGCCGCCGCCGCATGCAGACCCACGAGGGGGGGGTCCGCTGGCCCAACGCCCGCGCGGCGGGGCTTGCCATCCTGGCATGCGCTCACGCTGTTGTTGCTCACGGTGGCTCTTCTGCTGAGCGAGAATCGGTTGACGCGCGATGGTTTCACACTCCGTGCATGCACTGCGGAAGTGATAGTTGAGGAAGCTGCACCCTCGAGATGGCCCTAAAATGGCCCTATGATGGCCCAGATGGCCCAAGATGGCCCAAGAGGCCTCCAAGAGGGCCTCCAGGAAGGGCCGAAAAGGCCAAAATCATTGATTTCCCAAAGAGTTGTTGAGGGAGTGTGGCATTTGTTTTTGTTTCGGCCTTCCAACGGCCCGAGACGGCCCAAAGGACCCCAAAGATCGCCCAAGAGGTCTCCAGCATGGCCCCAGAAAGGCCCAAGAGGCCCCCAAGGCGGCCCCAAGAGGCCCCCAAGACGGCCCAGGAGGCCTCCAAGACGCTCAAGATGGCCTCCAAAACGGCCCTGGAGCACCCCAAGAAAAGGCCGAAGTCGGCCCAGCCTCGCCCAACGTGTTCTCCGAACGCTTTCTACTCCGATTCGGGGAACACATGGTTCGATAGCTTGGCAGGTTTCTGGCCACAACGTTCGGCCACATATCCGTTTCCACAAGGCAGGGGGCGGCGGTGACTGGCCGTAGGCGTCTTCGATACAAATGCAAGCATAGCTCACGCACCGGTTGATCTGGAATGGTACTATTCATAATGAGGATGCGCGATGGGAGATCGGGTGCGAATGAGGGAGACCGACTGCGCCGTTGTCGCTGGGGCCTGTGTCAGTACCCCTTCTGGATATACACCCCCTGCTCTACCCGACCAACGAACAAACCCGGGGCTATGTGGGCATTGTGCGCGGTTTGGGGGACATCTCGCGCTTTGAACTTCCCGACGCTCGTAGAGGACCCGCATTGCCCCCACGACAGCCCCATGACGGAAGCTGCGATCTCCACGACGCCCAAGACCAACTCAAAAGAGAACCAGCCACAGGACCCGATCGGACACCCCGAACCCTCGGCACCAAGAAGACCACAGGAGATCCCACAAAAAACCCAACAAGGCTAACACAAGACCCCCACCGGACGGCATCTACTACACCCCCAAAAGGTCGGCTGTGCGGCGCAAGCTCGAGAATCATCATCACAATCATCAACATAATATTACAGCGTCATCAGCATCATCCGCATCAGCATAATCAACGTAACCATCAGCAACATCATTTTCAGCAGCAGGAACACCGACATGATCATCATCATCATCATCATCATCATCATCAGCATCACCCCTCATCACTATCAGACGCACCATCATCATCAGAATCTGCACCATCGGCATCAACACCATAATCAGCAACATAATCACCATCATCAGCGTCATCACCAGCATCACCAGCATTGGCATCATCATCATCATTATCAGCGACATCATCGTCGTCAGTATCCTCATCATCCGAATCACCATCATCATCCCCATCATCATCATCATCACCATCATCATCATCACCATCATCATCATCAACAACAACATCATCATCATCCGCCTGTTCCTCCTCGCGTATCCATCCTCCCCTGTTCTTTCCTCCTCCTCCTGCTTCTCCTCCTCCTCATCATCATACCCCTCCTCCTCCGATTCCTCCTGCATCATCCCCCTGTTGGGCCATAGCGTCTTACACAACCGTCTATCCCACTGCATGCATGCCCCTCCATATCCCTGATCAGGGCAACTGGCCTGTGCATCGTTGGTGGATGGGCTGGTGGGTTATTCCTTTTGTCAGCTGCCGCGGGCGAGCGCGCCAACGGCGAGTCAGGTCAAAGCGGGCTACGCAGAGACTAATTAGGCAGAGGCGGCGGGAAGGGCTACAACTAACGCGGCAAGCCGAGGCCTCACGCACCGGCCCAGCGGCGGGCGATGGCGGGAGGAACTGAAACTGAGCGGAACTGCCGGCGTGCAAAGATGCAGATACGTCGAAGGCGCCCGGAAGTCTGGATGTAAGCGACGACCAGGGACCCCGAGAATTAATGCATGAGACCGAACCTCAGACAGCTGCATGGACACAAGGGTGGCCGCGGCCAGCGAGGCTGGTGGGCTACTTTTTGGTCGGCGGTTCCGAGGCAACGGACAGGGAGCGGAAGCGGCGTCCGGGTCACGGTACGGGGCGAATTCGCAAAGAATGCGTGGTGTGCACATGCACTGAGCAAAATGATCCGCATTAAGGCGAACGCACCTAGGCGCCAGCCACACCGAAGTGAAGCAAACCGCAATGCAGTGCAACGGAGAAGTCGCCCTGTCGGCGCCAAGCTCAGAGCAGCTCACCTAGCCGAAAGCGGGCAGGTAGAACCGAAGCGACACGCTGAAGGCTGAACCACTCAGCGCGAAGTCCGTACCACCGCCGTACGCGGGGTCGGCTAAGACAGGGGCAGAGGAACGGCAGGGACCTACAGAGCTCTCACTCCACGATCCACACCGCTGCCCGGGGGGGGGCTGGTGTGTCAGCCATCGCTTCCGAAACCAGTCACAGGCCAGGAAACTGGTGGGTTACGCGAAGCGTCTAGAATATACGTCATGCTGAAGTGTCAGTGGCTGGTTACATCTTACCAATGGTTGGCTGGGGAAGTTTGAACACACATTGCCGTTCAGCTGTGCCAATCCAATTCGATCACCTTGCCGTCGCACGTTCGTTTTGCATTCAACTGGATGGTCACATGTTCGTGGCAGTCTACGAGCACACTGCATGCTGCTCGTGGCTGGCCGTAACGCCAAACGTCGAGGGTGAGGCAAGATCTTTGCAATTCACGTGCGCGTAGGCAAGTCCTCACACGGCTGGCGACCCCGAAGTCTAGCGTGTCTCGTCCCGTGTCTGTCCTCCTCGTTCCGCAGACACGTCTCCATGTAGCAAGAAGTGTTGCGGCAAGCGAGCAAGATCTCGTTGTGTCATCCATTTACGAATCGTAGGCAGCATAATCCAGCATAATCATCCTCCTCGCCCTCCTCCTCATCCTCCTCCTCCGCCTCCTTGGCGGGCTTTTTCGACGTTCGCCTCTGGCCTAAACAGTGCTAGAGTGCTGAGGCGAGCCCTCGCGATGTCCCCTAATGAGGGTTTCGCGTCAGCCCGGAGGTATCCCTATGCAGGGCCCCACAGACTGTCCTGTCCCGTCAGTGGTTCACGAACGCCTGTCCCGCAATCTGCAAGTTTGGGGCTCCTCAGTCGTCGTTTTTAGCCTGAGGCACTCTACCGGACCATTGCTTGCTGCTGCTCTGCACTGCTCCTGCACCTGCCCGCCTCCCCCCGTCGGGTGTTGCCAGAACTGGCCATCGCTCGGACGCCCACCCTCCGTGCACCCTTCAGCTTCGTGCGTGCACATCCTCGCAGGACGACTCAAAATGCTCCTCGATGGTCCTCGCCGGGAAAACTGCAGAAAACCGAGCGATGCGAAGGAGGTGGTCCTGGCCCACGTCGCTCCCAGCTTCTCGCGCCATTTGGCGGCCCCTGGCCCTCGTGAGGGGTGCCCTTTGGGAGCTGGGGGGCGCCACGGGCCAGGGCCACCTCTAGCAACGTTTGAGCCTGCGGCTCGATCAATGCAGTATTTCTCACTGTCGCTTTGTGTTCGCTTTCCCCATCCAATCCGCCTCTGCTGCAAAACGGAATCGAAACGAACACGGCCCAAGAAATCGCCAAAGCACCGTTCCGGTCGAGCCCTGGGCCCCACAAGCGGTCGGGCAAACGGCGGGACGCACCCGTTGCGAATGGAAGCACAGGGGCGCAGGCGGGCGAGAGGCGCGGAGAAGAAGGCCCGAGAACCCTCAGGCCGTGCAGGCCTTCGGGAAGTGCCTGGGCGCACCGCCCGCCAGCCGCCCCCATCGCCCCCCTCCGCCCTTCTGCCCCTCTCCCCCCGCCCCCTCCCTGCCCACGCCTGGCCGCCCGCGGACTCCTCCCCGCCCGCTTCCCCCGCCCCGCCGCCTGCCAACCGTGGCCGCCGCCTCGTCCTGCACGCCTGCCTCTCGGGCGACGCCAGCCTACCGCCACCGCGCTGCCATAGAGAGCGCCGAATGAGAGGCGAAAATGCTGTTCTCGCCACGGCGATCCTCGACCGCGCATGCGCACGACGACCCGGACCTCTGGAATGGCCCGAAAGCCACAGCCCCCCTCCCGAGACCCGAGTGGTCCTTCTTTCAGCGCCTTCACTCCAAACCACCTGGCTTCGCGCATCGCGCCCCGCGGTGCGCGACGCGCGACCACCTTCGCTCGTTCGCGCCGTCGCGCCGCCACTGTCTGAGAATGGCAGCCAGCCTGGCCCAGGCCGCGACGCGCGAAGCGCCCTTCGCGCGCCCACGGGTGACCCGGTCGACTGACTACGTCGCCGGTCCACGGCCCAGCCCATCCCGGGCCAAGGATCGGCGCATGCGCCCCTCTGGCGCGGCCAGGGAGGCGTGAAGACCGATCCTGGGCCCAGGATCGGGTTGGCCAAGATCGGCGAGAGGTGGTCAGTTGTCGTCCCCAAATCCCCGACGTCGTGATGTGTTCACAACACGGACCCCCAGAGGTCTAGCCGTCTAGCGCCCTTCCCCGGGACCGGTTTTGCATCCCGACTCGTTGTTGGACGGCCCTGGGCCCGGCGAGGGTCCCCCGAGGCCGAAAATTGCCAAAAACCCTCCCGCGCGGTTTTCATCACGAGAAAAGGTGAAGGTAGCCCGATGCCTCACCAACCCACCCAGCCACTGCTACTCCCTTAGGCGGCAAGCCGCTGCAGGCTGCCGAGGGCCGAACACGTCGTCCGCAGCGGCGGCGGGCTCGCAAGGCTCCCCAGTGGCGGGGTCAACTGGCAGAGGGTCGAGGGTTATTAGAGGGAGGACGAAGACGAGATTACGATGAGGGTAGGGATGAAGGCGAGTACGCGATCGACGAGGGTAGAAGAAGGAACGTAGGAGGAGGAGGAGCGAGGGTTTTTTTTTTTCCTCTGCAATCCCAGAGGGCAGGACCGATGCTAATGACTTAGCGGCCGCGACTGCGGCTTCGAGAAACATCTCGAGGGGCTGCTGCCCTCGCAGCAGCCTCCCGTGCCTGAATACGTGCCACGAGAGCGAGCATGCCTGGCGTCTGAGGCAGGGACTCCATCCCGCGTAGAGGCTGACGAACTTCAGGCGGAGGCGGCAGGGCCGCCGCATACTGCATGTAGGCCGAACCGCGGCGGCTCGACACGCTGAGACGTGACCCCCCCTCCCTATAATGAGGGTGCTGGCCTTCAAAGATGCGACGGAGGGTCGTGGGGGCCCCCGCAAGCTTGCGCAGCGGACAGTCACGGCCTAAAAGGTAACACCTCTTGGCCGTGTAGGTCCCACAAGTAGTACAGAAAAACATGGTGGACTCAACCTCGTTTTTGGTCACACGCGCATGCGCGAGCGTGTGGCCTTTACTGAAGTCGAGGACCCCCCGCCAGGTCTTGCTGGGACCAGGGCAGCCGATCATGGGTCTGGTGGAAGGGTCTTTCCAAAAGGCAAGGCATCTCAAGCAACGCGCTCGTCCTTCCTCAAGGGGCTCCCACGCGTGCCAGCCCCCTGATTTGAGGAAGCGTGCGCGAGGGCCCGAAGGAGAGCGTTCAAACCGTTCGACCTCGAAAACGCACAAAACTTTGGCCAAAACTCTGGCGGCAAACTTCAGCTTGACTAAATTCGAATCGATGATGTCCGAATTCACGTTCGAGGGACGGGGGTGGAGGGAGAGGGCGTGCTTGGCGAGCGAGTCGGCGAGACTGTTGCCAACGGCGATCCTCTTGTCCACGGGCGAGAGCGAATCGATAACCTCTTTCGACCGATGCGCTGGTGTGTGCTGCACAACAATGTCATGATCACGTTTTTCATGAAGCAGGGCCCCTCGTCGCATTCCTGCGCAACGGTGCTTGGCCGACGTCTGGTGCGTCGGGCTGGAGAGGCAGAGCTTGACCACAGTCATGCAATCACTGATACGAGTACCCGTGTACTCTACATAGATGGGCAGGCAGGCCATGGCTTGGTGCTCGGCTGCCTGCGGCGTCTGGGGAAGAACGCCCCACACAGTTCCTCTAGCGTAGGCCGCAATAGTTTCACCTGGGCCTAGGAACACCCAGGCATAAGAAGCGCGGCTAAGTTCGCGCACCGAGTGACGGAGACAGGATCCGTCCATACAAACTTCGCACCCTCGCAAGTCGACGGAACCCCACGCAATCTCGGCCCCCTCGGCCGAGTAGAGGGTGGGGGCGGGGTTGTTAGACGGAGGAGGGTGGAGGGTTTCGGGGTGTTCGAGTTTAAGCTCATCCCATAAAAGCCGATCTTCACTTTCCAGGGCCTCCTGTAACAGCTCTAGCTGTTCCCCAACAGCTTCGGCACGCGCAGCCCGTGCAGTCTCGTGCCGACAAAGCCACCCGCGGTGTCTGATGCTGTCGACCTCACCGCACAAGGGGCATCTACCATCGCTCTGGTATCCTGCGGCGCGAGCTCGCGCGCGGGCCCAGACTCCGCTACAAAACACTGAGCTGGCAAGGTATTTTCCCGATCGCTCAAAACCTTGGACTTGGGCCCCAGGAGTTTTTGCAGCGGGTCGAGGGTCACACGAGAACCAGGAAAATTCAGGAGATCCGAAGCCAGCTTTCGTTCAAAACTGCGCTGGGTGGCCAACCTAAGCAAATGACTCACCATGCTGGGGGAGTTGAAACCTAGGTGCACTTCGCGACCGTAGTCATCCTCCCAAGTGAGAGCAGACGTGGCGCACCAGCCCACACGAAACAAGCACAGATGCATTCTCTGGATGGGCCCCCTCGAACTCTTCCAACACACATCTTGGTCGAAAGGCACTCGGCGCCACATCTGACAAACTTCCTTGACCGAATAATACGAGGTCGAGGGAGAAGTGATGGCCGTCCAAACGATAGTGGCCCAATGAACCGCAGGGGCCACGCTCGCACGATCAACGGGGTCTCCGTGCAAGGCAAGTTTAGCCGTGAGGGAGCAACCGCGGTGGTAGGGGGGTTTGTAGGAGAGGAGGACGCGTCTGGCCTGAGACAGTTCCCAGTCGCTCAATCCTACAACGGACGCGCCGAAAGTAGCAGCAGGAGCCACGCCTGCAACATAAATCTTCCCGATGCGCCCCTTCTGTCGTGGAAGTCGGCTCCTCATCTTCTGCAACTTCTTGTGACGCTTGAACATGGAATCAAAACGAGATCGGCGTTTCCAAAGGGCATTACGAGCCGACCTCGCCTGACCAGGGGCAAGATCAGTGCCGAGAGACACGGTGCTGTTCGTGACGAGGCCAGCCTTCTGTCCGAGAAGAGTGCCGAGCTTTCTGACCAGCGAAAGCGAGCTTCCGAACGTAGTTAATTTATCCGCCTGAAGGCCGACCTTCAAACTGTCGCGAAAAAAAAACATACATGTGCGCACAAGCCTGGACCATACGACTGAGGGCCTCCTGTTCCGTATCCGCCTGCGTCGTCATAGCATCGTCGTCGACGTAGGAGGAGAGAGGGACGAGGGGGTTGGCAAGCGCGTAGCCGTCGAAGGCCTCGAGGCTGTGCACACGGACAAACAGGTCGTTAAATCCGTCGCCAGCGGGCAGGCCCGACGTGGCGAAGTAGGGGATCGTGCCATACATGCTGCCGAGCCTAACGATTCGGGGTCCTCGCCAGAAGTTAAACGCGGTTTTAACGATGACTTCCTGGAACCCAAACTTGAGAGCACGATCCCTGAGCAAAACTAAATCGAAACTTTCGTAGTACTTGGTTCCGTCCCAAATAACCCCGAGAGAGATTTGGCCCGTCTGGGCCGCCACTTCGCAGGCAGCCGCCTGATGCCACACGGCATCCTCGGGGCTGCGGCCAGGACCGAAGGCCCAAAAACGTCGGGGGAAACGATCGTTAAAGTCGGTGAGCCAGGGCCTGCGGAGCCGCTCCCAGACACGAACGGGCCCAGCGCATAACAGTATGGGGCGGAGCCCACCTTTGGGTTTCTCCAACAAGGGGAAAAGTAACCAGAACAACTGTTTGGGGAACAGTCCCAACGATTCAATAGCCTGGACTAGGGCGCCGAAGGTGTCGAGGGCCGCATCCGAGACCAGAGAGAGCTGCCGCGGGTGTAGCCCGTCGAGCGACTGCGAGGTGAGCGCCGAGAAGCTGGCGCTGGCGCTGCGGATATCTCCTGCAGTCGGCCGCGGAAGATGATTCCTATTGGGAACCCACACGGTGGACGGCGCAGTGCCGGCATGCCAAAACCTAGCCAGCGCCTCAGGAGGAGCGAGGGAGGAGCGACGAGGGGCGAGGAGCACAAGGGGGTCCAAGTAATACCCCATGCACCCGAAAAGCTGGCATCCGTGAGAAGCCTCTATAGCGGAGGCTACCAAGAGAGAGATGCGACACACACTCCTCAAGTTACACCGGCCACTCTTCAAGATACGGCATCTCATACTTGGTTACTCCTGCAAGATGGGCAAGACAAACATCTGATGCCCAGCCTTAGCCGCCGTGTTATATCCCGTGCTCTGCCTTCCAGGAAGCAGACATATCCCGCGGTGCGGCTTCCAGGGAAATAACTACGTAGTACGTAGTCAGCGCATGCCGCCGAACGCAGGACCCCCTCAATCCAGAAGCGGGATCATTCCAATGCCCAATGCTACTCTTCCAATATCGCCCAGCCCGCTACTAAGTTCGATTGCATTACCCCCGGGCCGCATTCCCTCGGCCCACATTGGCCGCGCGGCACGTAGATGCACAAGGACCCGAGAGGCATCCTGGGGGCCCCAAACAAAACAATTTGAAAATGCAGCGCGGTGGCGGCGCGCAAAAGGGCGGCGGCGCGAGGGGGGGCGGCCCTCCAGGCAGGCGGGGGGGGGGGGGGGGGCACGTTGGCTTAAGCGTCACAGCTGTGCTCATACTACCTCGGAGGCAAAACAAGAAACTCAAAACCTGAATTCAATCTGTCCTCTCCACGGCGCAATTCTCTGTAAGCGCCGTTCACGGGCAATGGCACGGTTGGTCGCAATCCGTGCTAGTTGCTCCTCTGCGAGGGAGGGAGGCGGAGGAGGAGGAGGGACCACAGACAGAGGGGGGCGGGCCTCCTCGGCGCCCTGGGCGGCGCCGGCCTCTGAAAGCCTGACCTGCTCCGCGGGCGCTGCGGGCGTCGTCTCTCCCTCTGTCGGGGGCGACGGCAGCGGCGGCGTCGACAGCGGCGAGGACGGCGGCGGGGAGGTGGGAGGAGGAGGGCCGCACGAGAAAACATGCCACCTCTCAGGCTCATCAGATCTAGAGGTAGATGAAACACCTGCAAAGTCTGGGGCGATCTCGTGGGGTCTGATCGGGTCCCAAGGTACATGTAACTGCTGCAGCTGGTGTCGGATCTCATCAGACTCACCAACGTCGTCCCAAGACATAGATTCGTCCAAGAAACGTGTACAAGCGTCAACTATGCTCCTTGCCAGAGCACGACACATGTTGCCAGGATACGTCTTTTTCTGTGCTGTACGGAATCTCCCCTCGTTGTTTTTCCCCTGCAATATCATGTGGGAATTCGGAGGATGCGAGCACCTCCCTTGCAGCTCTGCGTAGATGATTGGCATGCGTACAGCGAGCACACGTGTTGGCGCCCTCCCGAACGTGCTGGGGTCGCCTTCATGAAAACAGCACTGGTCGAAATCTACTGTGGTGGCGCACGGTGCAGAGGCGATGGCACGCGCTGGCGGCCACATGAAAGAGGTAGGTGCTCCATTCCTCCAGACTGCTGGCGTGGGATGCTCCATCCATGCAGCTGTGCCCGCACGGAGATGAGCTCCCATGAGGTGTAGCATAGCATGTAGTAGCTGGCTCCCGACACTGAGCTGTTGATGCTGCCGTAGTGTAGCCCAAGGGACGCCCCACATATATTCAGTCGTACGTAGTGGGGGGGGGGGGCCCTCCAACCAACGTGCTGCACTCCAAGTCTCGCATGGGGGGGCCCCCCCCCCCAGAGCACCATACTCTCCTAGCAAGTATATGGTCCACCCATTTCTGGATGGTATCCACTCTGGCCAGATCTCCATGTGTAGAGTGGATTGCGATGTCCACGCTCAGCACAATAAACTCATAATTTGCAGTGGCCACTGCGTCTTCAATGTGGTATTGTACGTCACCCTCCCTACGCATACCCGAAAAAACATTCAGTATGAAAACCGATGTACGTCTAATCCTGATCGGGAGGGATTGGGCAGCGATGTCCGTGTAGTCCTGCACACGATATATGTCCCAACGGTCCAGGAAGGGGCACTCCTGCTGCGGGGCCTGTTGTGGGGCCTCAGGAGTGGGATTCAAGATGAACTGCCTGTACGAGTCGTCTAGCTCGTACATGGAATCCAGGAGAACCTCACGAGCCTGATGTTCAGTGAAAGACATGAAAACCCAGTTGGAGTCCCAAATGAGGCCCTCCTGAAGAACATGCGGGGCAGCAGGAAAGTCCGCACGCCATCTGCCGAGCCCTGCACGCCTTCTGCGGACCACTTCAGCTGCATCCTCTGCAGCCCACGCACGAGCAAGTGTGATGGGCGCCTGTGCGCCATGCAAGAAGTAAGCTAGGCAGCACCTGGCAGAGCCGAATGCCAAGTGATCTCGTACCTGACGCCTCTGTGAGAATTCTGTGGCACACGCCCTGCATGTGCTGGAAGGACCCATGATGGCTTCAACATGATGTATGAAAGCAAAGTGTTGACGAACGATATGCTGCTGGAGGCTTCTACGCTTGGGGAACCTCTGAGAGCACCAGGGGCACTTGTTGTACCTGTCAACTTGACTCCTCTCCTCCTCCTCCTGCTTACGTAGTGGGTGGTCGGGGTGGGTGATAGGAAGTGGTACGCCACATGGTCGGACCAGCTGAAAAAAACTGTCGCTCTGCCTCCGCTGCTGTGGCGATTATGCCTGCTGTGCGCACATGCGCGTCGAGAGCAGTACGTAGTCGGCGTCTCCATGCAGGCAGAGACCTACTAACCAATTTTTCCCATTGTTGTAGTGCCTGAGTTGGGTCGGGCATGTCTCGTAGTTCACTGCAAAGATGTTGGAGCCATTTGAGATCTTCACAAACCTGTCGGAGCCAAGCATGGGGGTCCACTTGAAAGGCCAACGCAACCAAAGCTTTGAGAGTGTCCGAGCCGAAGTGTACCAGACGCCCAAACACCCTCAGACGATGGACCCGTAGCTGGGTCGATACCTCTGCCCGTTGGACCACGACCAGCACCTGTGTGTCGGGACATGTTGTGTCGTCATATCGCGGAAGGTTGGCGGCAGCCCTGTATTTGGACATGATGCTTGCGGCAAGCGTGCGCATCTGGGCCTCTGTCACGCCGCCCCATGTCCCCGCGTTGAACAATTGCGAGGATGTGACCAGTGAGTCAAGAAAATGGAGCTTAAGCTTGTGATCTTCCTTGGACTTTCCCATGGCGTAGTACACACGTCGTCGCAGAGGATGCCATGCTGCTGCACTGACGCGGTGTCGGTGTGCAATCTCTGGGCCCAATGAGGCCTTCTCATCCAGGATGGTTCCAAGATGAGGGTATTGTCGTGTGACGTTAAGCTGTAGTGGTCCTCGTGTAGTAGTGTCGAACTTGAGGGTCCCTTTGAGGTCCTTCCAGAGCCTAGTACGAGCACCGTCGGAGCCTCTGCCACGAAATTGAAAAAAGGCATTCTGACTTGCCTTTCTTCATGTTGATGCTCATGCCTTGCAAAGTGAACGCGTCTATCACTATGCTGCTGATCACTGGGGCCTGCGCGAGCACATGCTCCGCGTCGCCCAGTATAATGAAAGCTCCGTCGTCGAAAAAGCTGATGTCCAAGGCTGCGGAGGTGGCATTCGCATCTCCCTCCACTAAATTTGACAGTGATGACCCCACCTTCATGGGGACTCGGAGATCCACTCCAATAGCCACAATGTCCTTGACTGCATGATTGACGCATTCCGCCATGACATAGTTAAAGATAACATCCCCCAACTGTTGTCCCGGAACCGATCCCAACATAGGAAAGGCTATTTTTGTGGCACCCGCGTAGTAGAACCATGCCCCTTGGTACGATGTAGCAGTAAGTGCGCGTACATGCTGCGATGTGCCCGATCTTTCCAGTGTGTTGTCTTGTGTGTGGATTTTTTCCATGATATTGTGCATCGTACTCGGTGGTAGCTTGGTAGCTTGTAGTATGCTTGCCAACTCGTCATATGTGAGACTGGAGTCCATGACCAGTTGTCTCACCGCCTTATAAAAAGCTTGCACAGCGTCTACTATGAGGAAGACTGCTGATTGTTTCTTGCCTGCTGCGATGTTCTGGAAGCTGCGTAGCGCTAGGGCGGCGAGATCCACCCCCCTCCCGGAGATACCCCCGTATTGAGTGTCTCCTGCGGCATGTGGCAAAGCCAGTACGATTGGTGTGCGTAAGAGCATGCAATAACGTTTACCCATGTGGGGGGACACCATAACTGATCTCGAATGCGCTGGAATAGATGGGTCAGCTGCACCCTTCCATATGTCCCAGCAGCATCCTCCCCTCCATTGTATCGGTTCTTCGAGACGGAGACATGCCTTGACCACCACTGGGTGGTACAGAGCTCCTAAAGCCGCTCCGCAGTGCCTGACCAAGCCGCCAGGCATACCGTCCAGGCTGGCAGCAGAAGGGCGCGCTGCACAACATGCCGTCTGAAACTCATGAAGTGCGGGGAGAAAGGCCTCCTTGGATGGTATGTTGCGAGTCAATGAGGAGGGAAGCGGCCTGAAGCTAGCAAGCGTGTGCTGAGCGTGTTCGATAGGCACCACTGCACTGATCTCCTCATGAGCAAAATGTTCTAGCCAAATGTTGGCTGCCTCCGTAGTAGTTTGAGCGGGTGCTCCTGTCACGTCTCGAACGATCGGTGCAGGACACGTGCTCCTCTTTTTTCTGGGGCATGCACCAAGGCCACGTAATTTTCGGAAAACTTTGTCATGTTGGTGTACCGACCATTCCGACTTGATCTCCTGCGCGAGCTGTAGGTAGTGTAGTTTGGCATCCCTGCGTGTGCAAATACGTATCTGATATGCTGTGTGAGCCACCAGAAGGTCTCTGATAGCGTGTGACGCGCCTCTGAGTAGTTGCATAGTATGCATGGCCACCATTGGAAGGTCCCTACGGGACACCGTAGCAGGCAGAACCTCACGGTCCGTCGCAATGACAACCAAGCATACCTGAGGGTAACGAAAGGAGGGCATCCATTTAGAGGGCCTTCTTGAGTGGTCCGTGTGGGGATGAATGTCATTCAACTCGTCAACGCTGTTGGCCAGTAAGGCCATGTTGTCCGTAATGCACGCGAGTAGCTGTTGTTGCACAGAGCCCACGGCTCGGCAAAGCTTTGTGATGGACCGAAACACACCACGTATGTGTAGTGGGGGATCCCTCGGCGGGTACAGAATAGCGTCAGCTCGTTCGTACTTGATGGTGTCAATTGCCATTGCCCATGCAAACACGCAGACGGCAAGCGTGGCAATCTGCGCAAGTCTCCCGTTGCGCCTAGCCTGGCGCAACGCACATGTGCGAAAATCCATGGCCTGAAGCGTATGCTTCGAGATCCACGTCTTGCGGGGTTGTCGTCCACGCTGAGTACGGCGTATAGGAAATGCCTCCTGCATCGCCTGTCGCACATAGTTGTCATAGTAGTAAACTTGATCGTCGGCGTGGACATCGAAGGGTATGGGCGGACACTGCGCAAGCAGCTGTGTGAAGTGTGCCCTTGCTTGGGGGCCCCATGCACAGTGCAGAATCATGTGCAACCTTGTACCCTGTGCCATGCTGTGCTTTCCAACTCATACAGTCGTGTCCTAAGAAGTGTACCTGCGCGCACACCGCTCGGTGGTCTTCATGAGAGACTGTAAGATCAATGCGGTCGTCCACCCCCTGGGAAGACACCCACGCCGATTCCGAAACTGCAATGTAGTCGAGTCGATGCCCTTGACTACCTGGGGACGGGGAAGTCCAGGTAGACGCAGTGGGAGAAAAAGCGGGCAAGACAGTAGACGGCAGCCACAGATCTGTGGCCTGCAAAAAGTCGTGGAAGCATTCCCCTGCTTCATTCTGGCACTCTGCATCTACAGCTCCAACAGACTGCGAATTTACTGAGCCCACTCTGGCATTGGCGTCGAGGCATGTGAGTAGAATCTTGGAATCTCCTTTGAGCGTCCTGACCAATCTCGTCGCGGTGCTCCACCACTGTGCTAGACTGTGCGGGGTGCGGTTTTTACCTTCCCCTGGCCCGTGAGCAACCAGCACATTGCACTGCATGCGCGGAGCACGGATCGCGACAAGTAACCTAGAAGGCTCCTGATGTAGGACACGACACATGTGTGGTTGTAGGCGACAGCCTGGTATGTAATCAATGCTGGTGTTGATCCAGAGTGCACATCCCTCTGTACCTGATGGCGTAGCTGGGGAGAAAAGCACAAAATAGGATCCAACACGTGCCGACTTCGAGATAGGCATTCGAGTCTCAGTTGTGCCAACCAGTAGGTAGTCGCATCTCGCAAACTGCGTGCCCAACTGTTGAAACCTACATGTTGGTGGTCCCTGGTAGTTTCCCAAACCGTTGATACCAGCCCGTTTGTATTCTTGAGGGTCCATAGTAAGGACATTAGCAGCAGCAATTCAGAGAGATACCTGGGTGTCCTCGATGGGGAGGGGCCCCGGAGGGGGTGGGAGGCAATCCTGGAGCTTGACTTGTGGCACCTTGGCAGGAGTCACGGGATTGCCGAAAGGCGGTGGATATGCTGCACGTTCATCAACTGGCGAAACTGCTAGCCATGCCCAACGAATGCCCGACATGTGCCATGGCAAATCCAGTGCTGTGCGCCAATTGCATGGTGGTGAATGAGCAAACGCATGATATGAAGCAACGCGCGCGGCCGAATCTACTAACTCGTTCCAAGGATGGTTGGAGTGACCTGGTACATGTGTCCACTCATACTTGTGCAGCACCCTCTCCAGTATCTGAAGCATGCCGTCAAAGATGGTTTTGGAATCCTTCAGGGCTCCCTTGGTGCCTCCCAGCTGGGCCACTCTAATGACATCCATGTTGTCACTGTGTACATGCACCTGTGTATTATGGAATTTGGGCGTAGACAGTAGCCACTTACATGCCCAAATCGCAGCCTCGAACTCTGCATATGTTGATAGCAACTCCCCGGGCACAACCTGAGAAATATCAGGTAGGCTTCCAGCCTGAAACCCGAGAAGCCACTGTCCGTGATCGTCGGAGGCAAGGGCGCAGAACGCCCATGCAGGAGGGGTAGGAGAAGAGGAATCATGTAGTTTAAGTCCCCCTGCAGATCCATCCGTGTAAATATCGAGATGGGTGGGGATGCGTTGTTGGCCTGTGTCGGTAACCTTGGGGCCCAATTCAGCCAGACCCCGAATCGTGGCTGAGTGCCAAAACTGAGCATATTGCAACGGGTCGTCGCAAAGCCCAAGCCCCACGGAGTCCCAAGGTTGGCACAGGAGGTGAAACGTGTCTGAAAAGTCGGGAAGAGGACTGTCCTGGATACCGATCACCCCCTCAGTATCCGTCCCATGCGTCGGAGACTGCGTTGCTTGACGAGGCCCCTCAACGGTGCCCTCCTCGGCGGCATCCGCGGTGCCGACTAGCGAAAAACTTGAGCACCCTCTGTGGGAGCCCTGTCCTCGTCGCTGTCGACGTCGATGGTGTCGTCGTCGTGGGCGGCGGTGTTCATGCGCACCCCCTTCGTGAAGGCCACGGCGAGGCGGGACCTGTCCTTGTCCTTGTCGATCTTGTGCTTGACGCCAGGCGTGCCTCCTTTGCCTTTGTCACCAGCAGCCCGCCGTGTCGCCGTTCCTCCCTTGGCGGGTGACGCTGCGGGCTCGTGAGGGGCATGCGCTGCTTCGACTTCTGCGATCACTGTCTCCTCCGCGGCGGTGACCACGCTGGTTGGCTCAGGCGACGCCGGCTCAGTGCCAGGCGTCAGCGTGCCTCCCACAGGAGTCGCTGGGGCCGCACTCGCCTGTGGGGCTGCAGTTCCCGCTGGCACTTGGCCTGCGCGTGCTGCGTTGAGCAGCCCAGCCTGCGCCATGCACTGCTGCATCACCGCCATCTGGGCCGACAACGTTGTGAGCGTGTCCAGCATGGTGCGGTTGTTGGCCTGCATGGCTGCCAGTGCTGCTGGCGTGGCGCCTTCGTTGATCCCCGTTGGCGCTGTCCTCTTGGCTGGCGGACGAACAGCAGGGGAGCGCTTTGACATGCGGTCGCCTGCCTCCGGCTCGTCCTCCATCTCCTCGTCGTCCGTGTGCATCTCGTCGCGAGCCTTGGCCTGGGCGGCGAGCTCATCGAAGTGCTTCGCGAGGAGCTCCGCTTGATTGACGTCCTCTTGGGCCTGTACTGCCTGCAACTGGCATTCCTTGAAATACTCCGCTGCTTCTGATTCAACTTTTTTGGCCTCATCCAGTCTCTTCTTGGCTCGATCAAGGTACATTGCCTGTTGTCGTGCCCGCTCATCTGGTGGCCTAGCGTACATGACTTGGTACAGTGTGACCTGGAACTCTTCTTCCAGAGCCTGCACCCTGTCCTTCTTGTGTCCTAAGTTGTATGCCACCTTGATTTGCTTCTCAATGGAATCTAATTGTAGCTTCAGTTTTTCCCGATGGAGTGGCAAGTCACTTTCCCTCCTTGGCGGCGGTATCCAAAGCCTGTGTTTCTCTGCTACATGCGGTGGAGCCGGGGCGAGCTGGATTGGATCTGCTTGCGCAAGATCCGCTGGCAACTCCGACTGCAGACGTCCTTCATGTTGTCGGCTCCATGTTGGTGCAGACAACCTGGCTCTGCGCGTTCTTGATGACGACTGCGAATACCAATCCTGCGACCACAAATTATTCTGTGCCTGCCGTGATCTTGACGGCGTGCGCCATGGACGGGAGTCACATTCATCTTCTTCATTGTCCTCTGACTGACGGGCAGGTTCTTGTAGTTCTGCTGGACAAAAACGACATACTTTCTCCTTCGGCATGTTCATGCGATGGCACTTGTGGCACGCCCAGAACTTGGAGTTGTGAGGCGCCGTATCTCCTGTGTCTGAACTATGATGCTGAGAAAGCCTATGCACTGCTGCCGATAGCCGAAGCAGAAGTCGGTCCTGCGCACGAAGAGCTCTCTGCCTTCTGTGCCAGGATGGTCCCTTTGAAGCAGAATGGGGAATGTGTGGAAAAGACGTGGTCGCCTGGCCTCAAGGGCCAAAGAATGTACAGTGAAAAGGCGACGCACACTGAGGCCAGGGTCCGTTAAGAAGATGGTTCCCTCAGGCCAAGAAGGGGGGCCTGAGCCGGGCCGGCCTTGGCGGGGGGGAGGAGGGAGGAGGAGGAGGAGGAGGAGGAGGAGGAGGAGGAGGAGGAGGAGGAGGAGGAAGAGGAGGAGGAGGAGGAGGAGGAGGAGGAGGAGGAGGAAGAGGAGGAGAGGTTTTGTTCCACAACCGTGTGGAAATAGCTCTGGCGGCCGAGGAGGCCAGGTGTGGCCCCACCATGTCCCCAAGAAGCTTCGACATGGCACCCCGAGGCCCCCTGATGGCCCCAGGGCCGCGCAGATTGGCACCAACGACTTCTCGAGCTCCCCCACTTCCCCTCGCCCCTCTCCCCTCTCCTCTCCTCCCCTCGCCCCTCTCCCCTCCCCTCTCCCCTCCCCTCTCCCCTCTCCCCTCTCCCCCTCCCCTCGACCCTCTCCCCTCTCGCCTCTTGTGGGTCGACGCTGCGGCAAAAAATCCCGACGCCGAGGGCTCTAGGAAAATGCACGGATGCCCGTCATTGCCCCGAAGACGCTCGACAGCCTAAGGTGGCCCCAAGAGGGCCACGAGACAGCCCCAGGAGGCCCCGAAAACGGCCCAGAGACGAGCCAAGACGAGCCTACTAGAAGACCCGGGGGCCCTTCAGACGACTCCGAAAATGCTCCAGGACAATGGGGCCCACGAGACCCCAACAAGACCGTAAAAGCACTTCTAGAGGGCTCCAGCCCATGCGAAGCGTTGTAGATCGACAGAAGACCTTGCAACATGCGAGATGGTACCGGCAAGACGATAGCAAGCATTCAAAACCCAGCATCCGCCGAGCTTGTCGAGCGCTCCTGCAGTAGCTAACAGGCCCTCGAGCACCCTTTCGAGTGTCCGTCGGACATGCTCGAGCACCGCTCGTGATCGGAAACGGATCGGATTGCCAACGAACCATCTCGAATCGAGACAAAATCGGATCATCGTGCCCGGCTCCAGCTGGCCCTGGCTGATGCCTATGAACCAAACTGAATCGAACCGAATCGGAATCGCGGACCTAGCCATCGAATCCATCGAATTGGATCGTAGGCGGCGAAGAGCCTTCGAGCGCCACTCGAAGGCGTTGGAAGGCCCCTCCTCCATCGATTGGTTCCGACAGAACCGCCGTGGAAACGTCGTCCTCCACTCGCGCAGCAAGAAGCCCGCCCCCGATCCCAACTTATGCACGAGTGACGCAAGTTCTTCTCCTCATATTCCTCCTCCTTACCCTCCTCATCCTCATACTCCTCCTCCCCCTCCTTCTTCTTCTCCTCCTCCTCCTGACTCCTGAACGCATGCGAATCCCATGGATGCTGCCCTCCCACCCAGGGCTGGTCGGCCCTGGGGATTGATTCAACTACTGAGCCAGGCGCCTCTTGGAGCATTCACTACAAGAGTCGCCGGTTGGTGGGATAAGCTGTTGATGGTAAGAGAAGTAAACGACAGCAGCGCAGGGAGGGAGGAGAAGAAAAAAAGAACCGATCATCAAGAAGAGGGGGAAGGAGGAGACTGAAGCGGCGGCGGCGACACTCTGCGCAAGTTGAGCTACGAATGCTGAATAGAGACTGGGTGAGGCTGTGAGGTTGTATATGTTTGCGCGGCTGCGAATGGGTCCACGCTCGCCAAAAAGGAAAGCGCTAGGCCTCTCCCCTCCTCCATAGAAACCCCCACAGGCGTCCCCCAGTCCAACGACTGCAACCCTCACTTGCAAGCAGGCGCCCCACTGGGCGCAAAGGACGTTTGCGTCTTCCTTGGGCCGTGGCTTTCCCCGTGGAAGCGTCCCCAAGCCCATACGTACCGGACCCTTTCCACAACTTGCGGGCGAAAGCGTGGCGCGAGACAGACGAAGTAAACAAGAGGCGCGAGGCTGGGTAGGGTGAGTCGAAGTGAATCAAGGAACGTGAGCCTGGGCAGTGCGAAACATGAGACGACAAGAGGCAATTGGGCTGGGTCTCGGTGTTGCGGGCAGCGGCCACCCTTTCGGCAAGGTGGCCGGTGGCATCTGTATAATTACATGTTGCCGCCGTTGGCTAATGCTGCGGCTCACACATGTGATAAGTGGATTATATGCTGAGGGCCGCGGCCACCAGGGCCGTCGCCTTGGTGGCCCACAGCGAGTTTCTCCCATGCACCCCCCCCGTCAAAACTACACCAACCAATCCCGCCCGACAAAAGTGGTGAAGGTGCAGGTCACTTGGACGACTGAAGAGCTGAAGCGAATAATACGATTAGGCAGCCAGGTGGGGAATGGGAGTCGGGGCGAGGACTCTCGGTGGCCCAATTGATGGTAGGTGCTTCGCGTCGCTGCCTACGAGGCCCCACGACGGTGAGAGTAAGATGGCACCAGGGAAGCGCAAGGGGGACTCCATCACTTGGCGGTGATCCTCACCATTGTGGTTGAAAATGTTGCGGCGGGTTTCGGAAAATTGTATCACTGCAAACCCACATTTTGACGTCGGGTAACGTGTGTCCATAGGCGAATCACATCCGCAAAATGGCAAGCAGATTCGGGTGAAAATGCCGCGGCGGGTTTGGAATCGAAGTATTACCGTGGACTCACTGCATAGCAGAACCTTCTGTGATTGTGTTCGCCGTAAGTGCTGTGCTGTGGGATGGTCAGGAACCTATTCGTAACGGTGGGAAAATGTTGTCGCCAGGGAGATGTGAAGTCGCAGGGAATGGGTGTATTCCTCGACCTATTCCTCCTCATCCTCCTCCTCTTCCTCTTCCTCCTCCTCATCATCCCCCTCCTCCAACTGCTCTTATTCATCCTCCTTCTTCTCCTCCTCTTAGTATGTTTGGTAGACTGGTTACTTTTTATTAGCATTGGTAGTGTGCGCCGTCTGGGCATTCGTGATATTATTAGTACTAGCAATGTATGTCTGAGCATCCGCCGTATTCTTCGCATGAGTAGTATCATTAGTAGTCGCATTCATGCTAGCATTAAAACTTGTAGCGTTAGTGCCGTCCGTGCTCTTATCATTCTTCGTCATATGACCCGTCTTCTCATCAATATTATAATTCGTGTAAACGTTACTATGTTTACTACTATTCATGTTCGTCCTATGATTGTTCCTCCTCCTCCTCCGTTGTCCCCCACTTCTCCGCGACATTAAGCTGCGACACTTGCGCCGCTCGCTATAGTCCGTGAGATAACGGCCATCCCCCCCCCCCCCCCCCCCCCCCGCCTGCACGGGCTAGGGGGCGAAAAAGGTGGGAGCGCTGCAGGGAATGAGGCGGGGCTCGGAAGCCCGACCTGCGAGGAAGAGGCCCTCGGACTACGTTCGCGCTCTCATGTTCAACCTTGTGGCTCAAGCGCGCAAAACTTGTGCATGCCCTGGCAGATCGCTTTTGTTCAACGATAAGCCGCAAAAAGACGATACTGGCGCAGTTGTTGTTGATATTGTTGCACGGCACTGCGGTGTTCATTCGTGGATAGGGAGAAGATGATGAGGGCGGACAGCGTGAACCCACAGCTCAAACCAAATACAAATCAAATACCAGCCATCGACTGGTTCAGTCGCAGGCTTGTCCTGCTAACGTGTCCGAAAGCAGACCGCATAATTGTGTTTGACGCTACGGCCATTCCTGGCCGACGTCGGGTGAAGGAGGTGGAAGGAGGAGACGGACCAAGACCAAGACCAAGAAACGCTGGGGACTCCAAGTCAGACGGAGGGAAAAACAAAACTGGAAGCCTCAACAGAGGCAGCACACAAAGTCCCTGCGTGGGCTTAAACCCGCTCAATCCGAACTGCGAGGGGGGCCCTCAGCTGGAGGGAACAGCCCCCACTGACCCCTAAGGCGGGCCCCCCTAGCAGGGAGAGCCCTGCGGGGGTGCCTGCGGGCGCCAGTCACAAGAAATGTATCGGCGCCTCGTCGAGCGCTGCCACCTGGAGGGCTGGGATCGGGGTCGGTTGCGAACCACAGTGGGCCGCGCACCCCCACCCTCCTCCCTCTCCTCGGCGGCGGCAGCTATCCTCTCCTCCCCCCCACCGTCCCACACCGACCCGCTCCCCCCCGTCCCCACCACGAACCTATCCGCCCCCACTCCCACGCGGATGTCCTGAACTGCGCCGCGTCGGACGAGCTCGTGGAGCCGCGAGCTGCGCTGCAGCGCAGCTGGGAGGGTGAGAGAGTCAAGGGCACGGACCTTGGGGGGAGGCAGAGCGCCAAGGGAGTGAGGACGAGGTCTAGAACGGGGGCGAGCGGGAGTGGGTGGAGAAAGAGGGGCCTCAGGAAGCTCAGAAGGGGGCCTCGAGCTGGCTGACGGATCCCCTGGAGCTCTGAATGACGATCTCACTTTCTGATCATTCGAGTCCTCACGGTCCCCTGCAACTGGGGGCCCCTGTGCTGGACAAGAGTTCCCAAGACGGCATGACTGAGTAGACGACGTCGATACTGCAACTCTGTTCCCAAGAATCTCTGAAGGGGGCCTCGAGCTCGGGCGGGTCGTCGTAGTCCTGAAAGATCTCCCACGCCGATCATTCGCACCATATTCAGAGGTATTCCCAAGAACGAACTGGGTAACCACCGTCGAAGAGACAGCAACTCGATCAGGAGGACTATCAAACCACTGACTGCCCTGTTCAGCTTGAGATAAGCTCCCACATCCATTCAGACCAAGAAACTGCTTCACTGACGCCATCGACCTTGTCGCTGGAAGAAATGAGATAATACCTGCTGCAGGCTCAGAAGCAGTGATGAATTGCGACGGACTCCCCACGTCCACGATACTAGCTCCGGCGGTCGGTACCTCAGGAACCACAAGCGGCCTCGAGATGCGCGCCGAAGGAGACGGAGCTCCGACGGTCGGTACCTCGAGAACCACAGGCCCCGAGATGCGTGCCGAAGGAGCGTCACCATGCAAAACGGTAGGCTCAGAGTTGGACACACCCACATCACCATCAGCAGCAGGCCCACGCGCTGCTAACAGCAATCGCCTCACAATCGCCGCCTGCCTTACCTCCTTTTGTTCAGCAGGTTCAGGATCTGGCGCTCCAAATGCCCCATGGGAGCCGCTCCGACAGGGCGATGCGCGTCGATCTCCTTCAGGATCTCGGACATGATGAGAAGAAGGACCGTTCCCGCTGGATGGTAGCCCTGCACGCACACCTGAAACTTCACCTTGTCCTTCATCTTCTGGCCGTGGTCGCTGCGGGGAGCCTTCACCGAGAAGTGAGTCACATACTCTGCAATGTAGCTCTGCGGCTTGCCCTGAATATGCGCCGACCAGAAGTCTTGCATGGGCCCGACGCCGCTTCCGTCGCCCTTGGTGGCCGCCTGCTTCACCGCCGCATTCATTACCATGTGGTACACAGTGATGTACGGCGGGCCCATGCTCCCAAGGTCCACCGATGGGTCGTCTTTTTTGCGATCCTTGAGGTTCTGCACGGACTTGGTGTAGTACTGGTTCGCCTCGGCCCCTGCGCGAGCGAGGAAGTGGTTCTGAGGGGTCAAGTACGTGGTCACCACGTCCTTCTCGAGCTCTGCGATCTGCCTGGAGCTCAGGATGGCCAGCCGAACGACGGCCTCCAGCAGCTCGTCCTTCTTGGCGGACCGACCGCCGGCCTGCGAACCCGTGCCGCTCCCCGCGTTGGCGACCTGGCTGGGCGGGGCTCCGTCCGCTGAGTCTTCGGCTGGGCGCTTGACCCCGCATACCGCCAGAAACCACAACGGGCGGTCGCCTACGAAGAGCTCCTCGTCCCAGTCCATCGCGGCGCTCTGACCCTCGGGCATCGCGTCGACGGAGTGCCTGAACTCGAGGCCGAAAAGGGAGGTGCGAGCAGGCGTGGGTGTTGTAGGCGTCCAAGGTTTCACAGCTTGAGCCACACAAAGCGCAACAGAGGTGTTCTGGGACCGCCAAGGGTCGAATAGTCGAGGCCTTCTCGGCCAAACATCGTCCGTGCAGTAGGGCCCCATGCAGGTGTTTCTGAGCACTCTTACGATCCCAGAACTTCCCCCCACAAGATACACATTGATTGGTGATGGTGAGGAGCTGGGAGAGCTTGAGGGCCCCGTGAACAAGACGCAGATGGTTGACCAAACCTTTCCGAGACGCGAATGCGGCCCCGCAGGGCCCTTCTTCCAGCTGCCAGGGACACGTGTAGGACAAAGACGTACATAGGGCGCCGTCCTCGAGCTCCTGCGGGTCCTCGAAGGAGATATCCAGACCTGGTGGCACCACTTCAACCTCAAAGTGGCGACTACGAAGAACCCCTACATCGATGCGACTGAAGTCCTGGCCGATCTCAAACTCGAACAACTGCAAAAGAGACCCCCCAGCTCTGGCCCAACAAGAGGCCGCCTCCTCGCTCCAGATCGTGAGCTCCACCACGTCGTCGTGAAACTGTTTGGCCCAAGGATTGGCCCCCGTGGACAAGGACCCATTCTCCAGGAAGACCCCCTCCACCTCGAACGGAACGGCCCCGAAGACGGCGGCGATCAGCTGCTTATGAGACCCAGGCCGACGAACACAAGGTTGAAGCCAACGAAACCGTCGGACACGTAACTCGGTCGAAAGCGGGGTAAGCTTCCACCACGCGAGAACCTCGTCCGTCTTGAGACACCTCCTCTTGCCGTCTTCCTCCCAGCTAGCCTCCCCCATCATAGCCCGACGAGCAAGCCCAGCCACAGCCAGTTCCAAGGTGCGGATCTGCGAAGCAGTAGGAACAAAGGCTTCGACTCCTGACAGAGCTGTGTTCAGAACATGGCACAAGAGCACGCACCTCTTCCATCTGTGAGGGACACCTTTTTGAAACCACAAGCGGCCAAGACGAAAGAATGCAGTCTTCATAGCACGTACTCTGCGGACCAGCTCGGCACTGAAGGACTGCGCAGCTGTTAAATGAGGGCCAAGGTATCGCACTTCATCCGAGACCTTGGTATCCTGGGAACGAACAGCGGCCGCAGCACGACGACGGTAGCTAGACGGCACCTGGATCAAGGAGGAGGAGGTAGAGGTGGGGGGGGAGGAGGAAGGATGAGGAGGCTCGTACGTCCATTCCCCGTGCACGTGCCGATTTCGTGAGTCTACTATTTTGCAAGAAGGTACGAGATGCTCCACGATGGCATTCGCCGGAAAAGCGCACACATCCGAGCGATGCCAAGCCCAGGCCTCAGGACCCATGTCCCTTAAGACGGACCCCCTTCCCTGCAGGACCCCGTTCCCCGCAAGTCCCAGTAATTCGCTCAACCACGACAGTTACCAAATTCCTTGCATCATGAATTCTTCACGACGCGAGGAAGTCGGGGCTGCCAAGAACCGAAAGGGTGAAACCGAGGGAATGGGATCGACATCGGCAAAAGGAGGACCGAGGAGGAGGGAGGAGAAGATGGAGGAGGAGGAGAAGGAAGAGGAGGAGGAGAGGAGGAGGAGGCGGAGGAGGGGGGGGCGGGGGAGGAGAACAAAGAGGAGGAGGAGGAGGAGGAGCAAGAACATGAAGAGGACGCGGAAATGGAGGGGGAGGCGCAAGACCGAGGAGGGATGGAGGAATGAAAGAGTGGACGGGGAGGGGGGGACCGATGATGGAGGAGGACAAGGATGGAGGCTGCCGCGGAACGACCTAAAATCAGGGGGAACACGCAAAAGACGCCACCCCTGCCTTCACAATCGGAGGAGAAATCCTCCTCTGGGCCCATCCTGGCAGCCTCGCCGCGGGACGCAACGCGCGCCAAGTCGACCGAAAATGAAAGGAGGAGGACCGAGGAAGGAGGAGGGACGAGGAGGAAGGAGGAAAACCGAGGACGAAGGAGGACCGAAGAGGAAGAACCGCGTGAAAACTGCAACCGCGACCAACCGCCGGCGACGCGCGGGTGGCCTGGTTTGCCCCCGCAAGCGGCGCCCCTGACGCCCTGCGCCGCCCCGTTCAGCTCCTGGGCCTTCTGGGCGGCGGGACGAGGGCGGACGAAGACGAGAAGGACAGGGAGGGGGGGCGAGGAGGGGCGAGGGCGAGGAGGAGACAGGGAGGACAAGGACGGCCGAAGACGAGGAAGAGGAAGGGGGGAGGACGAGGAGGGACGTGGACGAGGAGGTGGCGGGGGGAAAGGGAGGACGAGAAGGGATGAAGACGAGGAGGGGGAAAAGGCGGACGAGGAGGGATGAGACGAAGAAAACGAGGACAAGGAGGGCTGAGGACGAGAAGGGGGGCGAGGCGAGGACGAGGACGAGAAGCGGAAGGGGGAGCATGAGGAGGAGCAAGAGGAGGAGGAGAAGGAGGAGGATGAAGAGGAAGACGAGGAGAAGACTTGTTTCAGTACTCCGCGCAAACCTAAGTTCCTAATCGCGGGGCCGCGCGGCACGGGACGCGCGGGCTTGAACCAAAAATGGCTCGAACATGTGCCCCACGTCGATGGAACAGCCAACGCACCGACCTATGGTGTCCATGGGGGCCACATCGATCCTCCTCTAGCTATGCAGTCCAAGCGCCTCAGGACCGCCAAAAGCTCTGCACCCAGAGACGCGAGAGGTTCCTCCATGTTCTGCCTTTGGCCGCTCTCCGCCCGACGTGGCACTCGTTGGCGGGGTCGCCGAAGTCCTCCACGTCAGACGCGGACAGGTCCGCAGTGTCGCCGCTGGCGAGCCCCTTGGTGCCGAACGTGGCGGCGGGCTCGAAAAGGACCTCGAAGTCACTCCTGAAATGGGGCTAGAAGTAGCCCTCGTTGGAGCTGCGCTCTTCAAGACGGGGGCGACGTCGACAGCGAAGGTGAGCTGGAAGTCGCCCTCGATGCATGGCGGGCTGGAAGTCGCCCTCGATGCATGGTGGGCTGCAAATTGCCCTCGGAGTTGATTGGCCAAGCGCCCTCGGGAATGTCCACCTCGTCCTTGATGGTGGGCTCGCCGCCGTCGCAAGTGGGCTCGGCGTCGCCTTCGACGCCGCCCTTGATCGGCGAAGTGGTTTCCTCCTCCAATGCGTGCTAAACACTTTGCACGAACGTCTTTGCGTCGATGTTGAAGGCGTGACTAGTGCAAGGCGGGACGAGCTCTAGGCCTCCCCCCTCAAACCCAATACGTAAGGACCAGCTGAATCCCACTGCCGAGAAGTGCGGCGAGGCCCCCCCCCGCCTGCTTGATCATCAAGGCGAGTGGAAGCAGAGGCTAATTCGTGTCACCGATGTTCGCAAAGATCGCCGTCCCCGACCCCGCCGATGTAATGTCGCGCGCGAAGTACTCGACGCGTCCGCGAAACCCTGGTCATTCCCCACAAGCCTCGGTGGTGTCGGGTTCGGTGGAACCTCCTCGGATAGCTTGCCCATGCACACGCCCCTCATTGCCGAACTTCTCCCTGCGCTTCCTGCGTCTGTACTCCATGTAGGAGAGTTTCACCGTTTCCTTCTGCTCCTTGGCGTCGATGACCTGCATATTCGGGTTGACGTGCGCCCAGCACTTGAGCAGCTTGATCGGCCTCGGCGGTGGAAAAGGCGGCACCGGCGGCGTCGGCATTGCGCCCGGCAAGGGAGCCGTGGCCTTCGGCGCGAGCGTCTCCGCGTCAAGCCCCACCCCTGGAGGATCTCAGTTGCGCGGCGGTGGGGAAGGTGGCGGACCAAGGCCCCCCCAGAATTGCAATGCGGACGTCGCCCCAGTCGCCGCGGCGGACGGATTCATAGGTCCTCCTCTGTCCGGCCCAGGTCGCCTCCGACGCACTGGCGCGGCACCCAGAAATCGAGCCTCGCCCCCGTGCACAAGCCGAGGGCGATGGCGAGGAGCTCGATGAAGTACGGTAGGTTCGTGCGGCGTTGGCGCGCACAAGGGTTTTTGACACCGCGTCGATCGTTCAACCTTGAATCGATCGCGAACCCGACCGTTCAAGGTTGAATTCCGTCTGGTCTAATGGCGTTACCGTGTCCATCGGTGCTGCCGCGTCGCGGAATTCAACCTTGAACGCCTTCGCCAACGTCGCTGGCGCGCCAACGCCGCGTGAACCTACCGTAGACCGGCGCTACGACGCGGACGGCGTCGCCTCCAAGGCTGGTCTCTGTCGGCCCCGAAAAAGGCCTGCGCGCGCGGAGGGCGGCCCGGCGCCGCGGCGGCCCTGGCTCGAGAGGAGGAAGAGGAGGACGTGGAGGAGGACGAGGAGGAGAAAAAGGAGGAGGAGGAGGACGAGGAGGAGGAGGTGGAGGAGGAGGAGGAGGAGGAGGAGGAGGGGGATAGGAGGAGGACGATGATGATGGCACGCCCTTCAAGACGGGCTCCCGAGATCCACGCGACTCAGCGGCGCCACCACCAGCCGCCCCGCGACAGAAGGCGGGGAAGAAGAGAGAAGCGAGAGGAGAGAGAGCAGGAGAAAAGAGAGAAGGAAGCAAAGAGAAGAACCCAGAATGATAAGCTGAACCCAGTTTGTGACTACCCGCCAGGCGGCGCTCACTTTAAATCTTCAAAAACTAAAACAGAATGCGAGTAATGAAATCACATTGAACTGAAGCAACAGCCCCCAAGCACGACATGGTGGCTCCCGCGATCAGAAGCCATTGAAGACAAAGGGACATATGAACGATGGAAACAGAGACAGGAGAATAGGAACCCACACTGCTTGAGGAAAGAAAAATGCTGCGAATGCAGCACTGTGAACCGAAGTAAGCGCGCGAAAACATGAAGAACACCAACTTGCCCGATCAGTTGGCATAGCGGAGCAACCCAAGATTTCTAACGTCTCATAATGGGCAGGATCTAATGAGGAATAAGAAGTAAAGCCTCCATTAGTCGCGCATCGATGGAGCAGCCATCCACTTCCAGCGCTCGACCACACCGTCGCCAGTCCAATCGAGACTGTCCAGGTACCAAATCACGTTCTGCGCCCAGCCGCTCTTTGAGCCAACCCAGATCGCGTGGCACTCGTGTTCCCACGGTTTTGCATAGCACTCGCCACGCTCACTGTGGCGCCACCTGCCCCCCGATCCTTTGTGCCACTTCGAGGAGAGCGACAGGCGTAGCTTTGCGCTTCCCCATGCTGCAAGCACAGGTTGAAAGAACCCAAAGTGATGGCGGACCGCAAAGGGAGGGCGCGACGCCCACTCTGCTCGAGGCTGAAATGGCGGTTGAGCACACACAAAGCAGCGCGCGTAAACAGAAGCGTCTCCTGGATAAAGGAGCTCCTAGGCGCTACGAGGACGAAGACTAGCGATCGAACCGAAACTTCTCCACCTGCCTCCACTCCACCCTGGTGTTGAAAGGACAAATCCGCAACCAAGCAGTCATGTCCGACCAAGGCCCAAAGCGCATCCCCCCATCAACAGCAAACTACTGGACAGCGCACGAAGATACAGAACACCACAAAGACGACGACGAATCCCACGCCTGAAGCTTAACTGGAAGAGAACACACACGATTGCACCACAGCGGAGAGGTTCGCAGTAGGGGGGACAAGTCGTCAGTCGCCAGAAAATGCGTTGGTCTCAAATGCCCTGGACCAACGCCATGTTTGATGAAACAAGATCGCTGGGTAGGGAGCAGATGGTCGCAACAGGAGGCATAAACAGACTAAGCGCACACAATATGCAAAGGTACACGCACAAACTTCTAGCATCAAGTGGCTGCGAGACAACACACCGACAGTTACGCCTACTCAAGCCCACACGAGGCAGAGCACCCAGGACGCCCGCAGAAACGAAATCGAAATGAGAAACCCACCCTGTGAGGCCGATCCAGTCGGACGACAATGATGGGAACAAACCGAAGAGGAACGCCAGATCCAACAAAAAAATTGGCCTGACGAAGGACCAAACCAAGTGCAGTTGCGAGTGCCGCATTGTGGGCACCGGCTTCAGTGGAGCTCCTGTGGGGCCACGAAACTTGTGAGGGGTGCGCCGAAATTGGTGGCGCGGACGCATGTGGACACCGCCAATGGGGCCTTCGGTCTAGCTCCCTATGGGGCCACGAAGCGCTGCCCTGGGCGAGAGAGACGCATGCGAACTGCGCCATTGGGACCTTCGCTGGATCTCCTTATGGGGCCACGAAGCGCTGTCCTGGGCAGGGGAGACGCATGCGAACTGCGCCTCTGGCGCCTTCGGTGGAGCTCCCTATGGGGCCACGAAACGTTGTCCTGGGTGGGGGAACCGCATGCGCCCACCCCCACTGGGGCCTTCGGTGGAGCTCCCTACGGGGCCACGAAGCGCTGTCCTGGGCAGGGGAGACGCATGCGAACACCCCCACTGGGGCCTTCGGTGGAGCCCCCTTCTGGAGCCACGAAACGCTGCCCTCGGTGGGGGAACCGCATGCGCCCACCCCCACTGGGGCCTTCGGTGGAGCTCCCTGTGGGGCCACGAAACGCTGCCCTGGGTGGGGGAACCGCATGCGCCCACCCCCACTGGGGCCTTCGGTGGAGCTCCCTGTGGGGCCACGAAACGCTGCCCTGGGTGGGGGAACCGCATACGCCCACCCCCACTGGGACCTTCGGTGGAGCTCCCTGTGGGGCCACGGAACGCTGCCCTGGGTGGGGGAACCGCATGCGCCCACCCACACTGGGACCTTCGGTGGAGCTCCCTATGGGGGACCTTCAGTTGTACTCAACCATGGACCCTAGGAGGTTTAGACACTTGCCTGTGACGGGCGATTCACTCCAAGCCGAAAATCACAAAAAAAAAAAAAAAAAAAAACAAAAAAAAAAAAAAAAAAAAAAAAAAACTCGGATTGACAAGATCGAATCGTCGGAGATCTGGGGTTGAGACCCTGTGTGCCCCAGCCCTCCCGACCCACTGGGATCGGGGCGCAGGTTGCTAAGGGTACAGGGCGGCCTTCAGTGGATGCCCAAATGGGGGGGTATATCTAGCCAAACCTAGCTCATAAATGAGTTAAGAAAGCCCCAAGAAGCTGAGGGGGGTTGACGGCATGGGCTAACTGGGCTCCGCCAACGTGGCAAAGTTATCCAGGCCCCCTAAACCACATGGGGCGTTCGCAACCCACTCTAAGCCAGGTTACGCCAAATACAACCCACATTCGAATCCACAGATTGCCCCATTGTCCCCTACTCCCTTAGCCCCCCCCGCGCCAATCGCAGTAGGGATCGGTGACACGATATGCCCACTGCTCGATCTTACCAAGACCTCCCAGGGGTTGCCTCCTCGTCCCCCTCTGTGCGCTCGAAGGCCAGCGGCCCGACCTGCCTCCTTGTCTCAGAGTCCTCTACTCCACATTTCGCAAGACACAAAAAAAGGGCCACAACCCTCCCCCAGACGAGTAGTTTTAGACCCCCCCCAGACCAGCCATGAAGGGGCGGCCTCTTGCCCAGACTCCACTGGAACCACCCAAGACCGTTCAAACCGGACCCCCTCCCAAATCAGACCACATCCATTTTCCGGTGGAATCTGGAGTAACCTCGACCAGCAGGCCTCCCAACCCCGGACTCTCCCGACGCCCGAAAGCGCGCCACCGCGCCGCCTCCGCGGCGGGCACGCTGCCGCTGCCCACGCTGACCGGCTGCCCAGGCAGAGCCTCGAGCGCACAGGCAGGAGGCGCGGGCAAAAAGCGCTAGTCGTGCTCGCCGTGGTCGTCTTCGGCGTGGTCGTCTTCGTCGGCGTCGTCCTCGTGGTCGTCACGTCGGCGTCGGCGTCGGCGTCGTTGCAAAGATCGTCCTCAGCGTCGTCGTCGTCGTGGTCGTCGTCGTCGGCGTCGTCCTCGCCAAAGTCGTCGTCAACGTCGTCGACGTCGTCAGAGTCGTCGTCGACAGCGTCGTCCAAGTTGCAAGCGTCGTCGTCGTTGTCGTAAGCGTCATCGCCGTCGTAAGTGTCATCGTCGTGGTCATCGTCGTAAGCATCGTCGACGTCGCCGACTTCTTCAATGTTTCGACGGAAATGTGATATATGTGAACCGATGTGTGCACGGCCGTGTGGTGCACCCTGGGCGCGGCCGATTCGAAACTCGAGCCTCCGACCCCGTTCCTATAAGAACCCTCTTCTCCAACGTAAGAACTGATTCGTGACGCCGGCAACCCGGGTCGGACCCAGGAAAGGCGACACCACCACCACAAAAACCAGCACCACCACCACCAGCGCGAGGCGACAGGAAAGGTTTTCCTGGTGGTGTGGTCCCCCCCTCGTTCGAAACAAACGTATTTCCACCTGGAGGGGGCATCGTGGACCCGCTGGGTGGAAATGGTTCCCCTGGTGGTGGCGGCGCCGCCTCTCTTCCCCAAGGGGGTAAGGCCTGAAAACGTCAATTCTGTGCGAAGGCGAAATCAAACCGCCTCAAGTACTTGTCTGTTTCTCTGTCTGTCTCTCCCTCAATCTCTCTCTTTCTCTCTCTCTCTCTCTCTCTCTCTCTCTCTCTCTCTCTTCATGTCTCTCTCTCTCTCTCTCTCTCGTTTTCTCTATATATCTCTCTCTATCATTATCTCTCTCTCTCTACCTCTCTCTCTCTCTCTCTCTCTCTCTCTCTCTTTCTCTCTCTTTCTCTCTCACATTGTCTCGTTATGTCTCTCTCTCTCTCTCTCTCTTTCTTGTCTTATGTGTGCATATAGGTGTGTATACATATATATATGCATATGTATGGAATTACATAGTTATCTCTCGTTCTCTCCATAGTTCTCTCTCTTTCTCTCCATCACTACCTCTCCACCTCTCTGTATATATATACATATATATAGATATGTGTGTATATCTAGATCCTGTCGTGTGCACTACTTCGATATCTCTCTATCTCTCATTCCTCTCACAATCTATATCGTGAATTCCGTATCTCTATATATGTATATATACATATGTTATATATTTGTATTGTTCTCTCTCTCTCTCTCGCTCTCTCTCTCTCCTCTCTCTCTCTCTCTCTCTCTCTCTCTCTCTCTCTCTCTCTCTCTAGTATATATATATATATATATATATAATATATATATATATCCCCGTTTCTCGCTCTCTCTCTCTCTCTCTCTCTCTCTCTCTCTCTCTCTCTCTTTCTCTCTCTCCCCTCTCTCTCTATATATATCTCTCTCTCTTCTCTTTTTCTCTCTCTCTCTCTCTCTCGCTCTCTCTCTCTCTCTCTCTCTCTCTCTCTCTTCTATCTACAAATATATACATATGTTAACTGTATGTACCTGTCTCTGTCCGTTTGCTACTTTATTGTGTCTTGGATCTACCCTAACAACACGCCCCACTGCATGTTCCCTCTTTATGATATACATATCCCGTTACCTGTCAAATCTACGATACGCGCGTCAATCCTGACGCGGTCGCAACGACACGGACCTAACAAAGACCCGAGAACCCACCCACTTCACAACACCAGGAACCACCAGAACCCAACATCCTGGGCAGCCCATCGAAATGGGAACAGCACACAGAAACAGGAACCCCTGATAGACCGTTCCGCCTGGAACCGAAACTGGAAACCGGGGAACCCGGCCACCCAGGAAACCTGGCCGCCCAACGAAATCAGCGCCCGTTATGTCCTGAACCCTTCCATGTTCGCAAGACGCCCTTCGCGAAGGCAATGCAAGCAAGCGTTGCTCGAAAAACGAGACTCGAGCCCCCGGGAGGCCTGCGCCGCGGGGGGCGCAGCGGCCGCGGAGGGGCGGCGGCCGCGGGCTTCTGCGGCCGCGGCAGCGACGAGCCACGCACACACAACACGACCAACCCAGCACCGACATGGGGTTTCAGCGGCGCACATGTCCCAGCCCAGCCCCAGGTCTGCACCCCAGGCGGGTGGGTGGGTGTAAGAACCAGGGGATGGGACCCTGGTTCTCCTGCTTTCCCGAGCCCTGCGGCTCGAGCCCAAAACTTGCGGCGGCGAGGGGCGCGCGCAAAAGCAAACAACGCAATGGCATGCGAAAGCGCGCAAGCACATGCAGGACAAACGACGCAATGACATGCGACGGCGCGCGAATTC
>CAUYUJ010022431.1:77500-103661 GCA_963575745.1 Prorocentrum cordatum
CACGCGGCGGCGCCCGGGCCTGCGTCTCATCAGCACAAGCAACCGCGCACAATTCCGACTCCACGGGGCCCCGGGGGCGAGGGGGGGATCAGTAAGGCGGAGGCAGGGAGAGGGCAAGGGACCGCGGGGGCAAGGGGGCGGGGGGCGCGCGGGAGAGGGAGGGCGGGAGAGGGGAGGGAGGACGGGAGAGGAAAGCGGCAGAGAGAGGGGCGCGGGAGCGACAGGGGAAAGAGGAACCAGACGACACGATGGCAAACGCATGTTTTTACTCCGCGAGTACTCCAGCAAGCGCGGGCCACTTCAGCGCCCCCCGGCTGCGTTTCTGCCGCGGGCCCATTGCGCCCCAACCATCGAAAGGGGCCGCTGAACGCCCCCTCAACGGCGACCGCGCTGTCAGAATTCAGAGACACCAATCGGGACCACCAGCGCAGGCACGCGCGCAACCGGCTTGCAAGAGAAAGCCCAGCTCCCGCAGCGCGCGGCTCGCCCGAAGAATGCGCGCACGTAAAACCTCCCAACGCGACCGAAAGATCGCTGACACGCGAACGCCGATATTCCTGCGAACTTCGACGCCAATGCTGGGGGCAACGATCGAACGCGACGCATCAGCCATCTCGCGCTGCCACGCGACAGCTTCCTCGCGCACTGGGCGCCAATGCACCCCCGGCGGGGCCGCGGCAACCTCGCGCCCCAGCAGAGAGGGCGACCCCGACATCCCATCAGATCTGCAGCGGTCCAACTCCCACCCAAGCAAAGAAACAACCTGCTGAAATACTGCCATCGCACGGGGGTGCACGCTTTGACGTCAGCGAGAGAGGCGTCGTCAACATGCACAAACCAAACCGACGACAAGAAACGGACTGAAATGCGCTCATTGGCTCGGGCGCACCGACACCACGCGCAAACGCCCCCAACCGCCCCGAAAAAACTGCGAGCGCAATTCCGACACTTTCCGTTCGTGGTTGTGTCGCACACCGAACACCACATGGGCCGCGACCGGTGGAAGTCTGGACACACTGTCTTGAAAGCCGACACAACATATTCTTTTCCAAGCCAAGCTTCCAGCCCAGTCGGTCGCAGCAAAGAAAGCACTGCGCGCGAGAGGTGGTCGCGAGTATCGTTCCAAACACGTTCTCGCGTGGACGCAAAAGTTACCTAACAGCGAAGACTGATAGGTTTCTGATGGTCTCAAAAGAGAACACCATGACTCCCAGGGGGGTCTGGGCAGATGCCGGACAGATGCCAGACGGGTGCCGCGGGAATCCGGGGACTCCTTTTTTAGCCAACAGTGACGCACTTCGTGGTCTTCGAGTTCCCAGAACTCCATTCCTGGGCATGATTTTGAATGCCCGGAGCCAACTGTACGCCACTTCGTGGTCTTCGAGTTCCCAGAACTCCATTCCTGGGCATGATTTTGAATGCCCGGAGCCAACTGTAGGCCATTTCGTGGTCTTCGAGTTCCCAGAACTCCATTCCTGGGCATGACTTTGACTGCCCGGAGCCAACTGTAGGCCACTTCGTGGTCTTCGAGCTCCCAGAAGTCCATTCCTGGGCATGATTTTGAATGCCCGGAGCCAACTGCGGGCCACTTCGTGTTCGTCGAGTTCCCAGAACTCCACTCCCGGGCCACATTTTGAATGCAAATGCAAGCTGAGGCTGAAGCTAAGGCATGCTGATGCTGCGGCAGGCTGAGGCTGACGCTGAAGGCTGACTGAGGCTGAGGCTGAGGCTGAGGCTGAGGCTGAGGCTGAGGCTGAGGCTGAGGCTGAGGCTGAGGCTGAGGCTGAGGCTGAGGCTGAGGCTGAGGCTGAGGCTGAGGCTGAGGCTGAGGCTGAGGCTGAGGCTGAGGCAGGCAAATACTACGGCAGGCTGAGGCTGAGGCTGAGGCTGATGCAGGCTGAGGCTGAGGCAGGCTGAGACCGAGGCTGAAGGCAGACAGAGGCTGAGGCTGAAGCAGGCGAGGCGGGCTGAGGCAGACGCTGAGGCAGGCTGAGGCTGAGGCAGGCTGAGGCTGAGGCTGAGGCTGATGCAGGCTGAGGCCGAGGCAGGCCGAGGCTGAGGCTGAGGCTGAGGCTGAGGCTGAGGCTGAGGCTGAGGCTGAGGCTGAAGCAGGCTGAGGCTGAGGCTGAGGCAGGCTGAGGCTGAGGCTGAGGCAGGCTGAAGCTGAGGCTGAAGCAGGCTGAGGCTGAGGCTGAGGCACGCTGAGGCTGAGGCTATGGCATGCTGACGCTGAGGCAGGCTGGGGCTGAGGCTGAGGCAGGCTGAGGCTGAGGCAGGCTGAGGCCGAGGCTGAGGCTGAGGCTGAGGCTGAGGCAGGCTGAGGCTGAGGCTGATGCAGGCCGATGCTGAGGCAGGCTGAGGCTGAGGTTGAGGCTGACGCAGGCTGAGGCTGATGCAGGCTGAGGCTGAGGCCGAGGCTGAAGGCAGACTGAGGCTCAAGCTGAAGCAGGCTGAGGCTGAGGCTGGGGCTGAGGCAGGCTGAGGCTGAGGCTTGGGCAGGCTGAGGCTGAGGCAGGCTGACGCTGAGGTTGAGGCAGGCTGAGGCAGACGCTGAGGAAGGCTGATGCTGAGGCAGGCTGAGGCTGAGGCTGAGGCTGATGCAGGCTGAGGCTGAGGCAGGCTGAGGCTGAGGCCGAGGCTGAAGGCAGACTGAGGCTGAGGCTGAAGCAGGCTGAGGCTGAGGCTGAGGCAGGCTGAGGCTGAGGCTGAGGCAGGCTGAGGCTGAGGCAGGCTGACGCTGAGGTTGAGGCTGTGACTGCGACTGCCGTCGCCACTGCGACTGTCATCGCGAATGCGACTGCGACTGCGAGAACAGCAGAATTCGACAACTGGTCTCTCATCTGGATCTTGAAGAGAATGCTCCCAGATATGCTTCTACACATCGCTGTTAGGTTGCTTTGCCGGGATACTTTACATCGTTTTTGCTGAAATGGTCGATGGCCCGAACCTTCGCACGGCTACCCCGATTTTCAGACGCCCCAAAACGCTCGACCAAAAGAATATGTTTACGTCCTTGAGAAAGCGGGGGGGCCGACCTTGCACGCCCCCATCTCCGCTGCATGTTCAGCCCGCACTTCGGCCTCGAGCGGGCCCAGGCGCTGCCCGCGCAAGCGCGCGAGTAGCAATTTCGCGGCACTGAGCGCGCAGATGCCCGAGATCTGGCGCGCCGTCGAGCGGCCCGCGGGCCCCCCGACAGGACCGGCCGACCCGCTGGCCCGCCAAGCACGCCCGCGCGCTAGGGGCCAGAAACTGGGAGCCCCAAGGCCGAGTCGCGGATGAGATGCGCATCTTCGCGCCCTGCGGCGACCGACATCTCTTCGAGCAGTGGCGCGCGGAATCTCCCCAGGGCGGGCCTGCTCCGCGCCGGCACGCTGCCCCGAAACCGCCGCCGGGCAGGCTCCCAAACAGCGGCCCGCTGACGCCAAAACCTTCAGAGCTTGCTCAGGGCGAAGCGCAACCGCGGCAGCATCACTCGCTATCGCACTTACGGTTCGACTGACGTCCGGGCAAAGAGGCGGGTGCTTGCGCAAACGCGATGGCAAAAACGTGAAATGCGCTGCTCTGGGCCGAGCAAGTCACCCTACGACCGCGCCTCGCTGGCCGACGCCTCAACGCGTTCCTCCGGGGGCCCGCGGGCAGAGCCACAAGGCAATGCCGATGGGAGAAAAGATGCGCCCTGCGACGCCGGACCTGATGAGCGAGCCCTGCGGCCCTGTTGGAAAAAATGCAACAAATTCTGACATGCGAAGTTCCTGCGGGCACGACTGTCGCAGGAGAACGGAGGAGGGGGCAGGCGGGGGGCCAGGGGGCAGGGGGCCGGGAGGAGCATCAGCTATCGGCGGAGGCATCGCTGGAAGCATCAACCCTCGGCGCGGGACAATTGGCTATCCGCCGTCTCCCGCGTCTTGCGCGGCCCCCTGGCGTCGCTGGCAAACGGCGCGCCCCGCGGGGCTAATGCGGTCTGCGACGCTCGCGCCGCGTCGCTGCCTCAGGCGCCGCTGCGGGCGCCCTTCGAAGCCGCTGCAGGCGGCGGCGGGCACGGCGGAAGCTGCGGCCCCGTCGCCGCGGGCCGAAGGGCCGAAGGGCGCCCCCACTGCCGGGGCCACCCCCGCCGGGAGGAAGCCTGCGTAGGCTCCTTCGGCCTCGACACCCGGTCGCGCACCTCGGCCTAAGTGCGCGCGCTCACCCTGGCGAAGGTCTCGTTCGGGTCGGCGCTCGCGCCCAGTTCTCGATCCGGGCGGCAAGCTGCCGCCATTCCGGGCGGTCGAACTGATTGGCCGCGCCGCCGCTGGACTCCTGCGCGAGGTGGAAAAAGGCCCAAGAACCTGCGGAGCCAGCGCCCGAAGGACAAGCTCTCTGACCCGACCTCCGCTTGAAGAACAAGCTGCGCGAGGCCCCTACTCCGCCAACAAGACGCCCAGTGAGCGACAGAGACGCACTCCTGCCCTTCCCCCGCCTTCCGGAGAGCGCCGTCGACCGATCGGCGGAGAGGCTCGAACTGCATCTCGAGCTCGCCGGCAATGAAGGCCGCTGCGCGGCCCAAGACTCCTTTTCGGGGTCGCAGGCGTCGCGAGATAGCGCCGCGGACAAGCGACTTTGCCACGCCTGCTCGGCGAACATATTTCGCGCCACCTTGACAACCAAACGCCGCGTCGAAAGCAAGCAATAGCGCCCCTCAATTAATCGGAAAAAAACGCGCCTGACGTTGCAGTGTTTCTCGCGCGCGGCTTAGCTAGCAGAGCAAGGGCAACCGATGCCGGCGCCAAAACAAACGCACGTCGTCTGCATCTGCGCAGCTGTCGCGCGGCGACGCGCGGCCGCGCGGCCGCGCGGCGGCGCGGGCGGGCCCCGCGCGGCAAATCAGAACCGAAAAACGAAATGACGCCACGCGCGATGTCGAGTTGATCCCCCGACGTCGGGGCGCGATGTTTGTCGTTCGCGTGAATGCAGCCTCGACGCCGCGAACAAAGCGTTTCGCGCGCGCCGCGCCCGGCAAGTCGGTCGCGACCTTCCAGGCGGAAGCGGTCCGAGCATTGAGGGCCGAGGAGGGAATCAACCATGCAAGCGCTGCCACAAGTGACAACCAGAGAAAACTCAGCCCAAGCCCGCTCGATAGGCAGCGGCATGAAACGAAGCGCAGCGGGCCGGAGCAAATTGGCGAAGGAAGCGGGCGCAAACGGGGGCGGCCTGGGCCTGGGCGACCTGCGCCCTGAGCGCCAAGGGAACTCGTGGACCCGACGGCGCGGCGTGAGTGAAGCTCATCAACGGGGGAAAATGCACTCGCCGAAACGGCGGGGGCATCGCCGCAGCCATTCCGAGGTCACGAGAACCCCCGTCGCCACGCGTCTTCCGCCGCAGCGAGCGCGGCTCGCGCGGGCGAGCGCGCGCGTTCGCGCGAGCGCAAAAACTCGCTCGCGCGCGCGCGTGAAATCAACGCCGCGCGCAGTTTTGCGCGCAATCCGTTTTTTGTCCGCCGTTTTTTCTCCGACGGCCCGACGCGCGGCGCCATTTGCCCCCACTTGTCATCACTTCGTCACCACTTCGTCATCACTCTGTCCGCAACAAAGAGGCGCGACAACCCTACTTGTCATCACTTCGTCACCACTTTGTCATCACTTTGCCATCACTTTGTCGCAGGGTTTGTCTCCGTTCCCCTTCCAAACTGCGAAGCCCCAAATGTTTCCTTCCGCGCATCGATCTGCGGCCCGTTCAGGCAATGGCCGCGCCGGCAACCGCGGGACCAACGCTAAAAACGCAACGCGCGATCTGCGCGTTTGCTGAAACTTGCCTGGTGTCGCGCGATGCGGTTTGCCGCCGCGCCTCCAGCGAGCTGGAAAGCTCGGGAAAGAATTCGCGTCGTTTGCGCCAATGCAGCCCCGCTGGGGTCGTCTGGGACCCCCCCCCCAGCCCGCGCCCGCGCGCGCCCCCCCGGCGAGCCTTGGCAGCGCGAGCTTCAAGCCCACCCCGCGACCCCCTCGCGGGGCGCCTGATTCGAATGCGACGCGGTCGGGGGCGCCCTTACGACCTTGAGCCACCGCAGGCTTCTCGCAACCTTTTCTCGCTCGGTTTCCCGCTGCGCGCGCTCGCCCCCCGCCCGCTATACCCCCCCAATTCCGCCTTCTTCCCGCCCCTGCCCCCGCCCCCGCCCACCCCCGCGGGCCCGGCGGACGGGGCGGGCCGCGCCCCCTACATCGCATTGCATTTTGCACCTGCGCCGTTGCATTGCATCGGCAGACGCTGCGTTGAACTGGGCGCGGCGCCGCCGCGTGCTCGGCGCGTCTCCGCCCGACGCGTAGCGCGCCACGCCCCCGTTCCCGTTCCAGCGCCTGCTTTGTATCTCGTTTCGTCCACGCCGCCGACGCGGGCCCCGCCGGCGCCCCGACCCCTGCGCCCCGAATGCTTCTTCTCGCGCAGATGTTTCGCCTCCTGTCTCGGCCTTGCCTCGGGGCGACGCCGCTGGCCGCTCGGGGGCTCGCGCGACCCTGGCGACGACGGCAACGGAATTTCGGGGCGCTCGAAGCCCGCCGACGCGCGGGGCCGCGCGCGGCGCGAAGCCAGGACCGACGACGCGGGAAATATTTACATTTACGGCGGGTCTTGGGGACACCAACGGCCCTCATATCGCCAGCGACCCGCGGCAAGCGTCCGCGACCCGCCTTCTTGCGAGCCACCCGCAGCAAGGGCTGCAAGACGGCGGCCGTCGGTCCCCAGAGGGAGGCCGTCCAACCCGTGCGCCTCGAGCGCCTTGCAGACATCGATGGACGACGCCCCGCGGTCCTCGGTGTCTGGGGAGGGCGGGGCCTGCCGCCGCCCCGCGGCAGCGCTCGCGCGCCTCGCCACGCCCTCCATGGCCCTGACCGATGCGTCGTTGAAGGCGGAAACCGCTGGGGCTGGGGGCGCGTCGTCTGGCTGGCTCGGCGCCGCTTCCGCCCGAAGCCTCCTCGGGACCTCGCGCGCTAGAACGCACGCCGCGCGGTCTGCGTCGCGCGCGAGCGGGCGCTTGCAAAGCACCTCGGCGAGGTCAGGGCGGTCTGCGGACTCTGCATCTCGCAATGGAAAAGGAGCCCTTGTGTCCCGGGCAGGAGACGGCGAAACCTCTGCAAGCCCGCCGCCTCTCTCCTCGTCTCTGTCGGCCCTGCGGCCCAGAGGTGAACCCGGGAGCCCCTGCGAGCGGCGGCGGCCGCGCCCCCGCGAGCGGCGGAGCGGCAGCCTGGCGCGGAGGCAGCGGCGGCGGCGAGAGCGGAACCGCCCCCGCGGGGAGCCGCTGCGGCGGGGCGGTGGCACGGCTGCCAGCAAGGGAGGATGCAAGAACATGGGGGCGGGCCCCCTGGCTCTCCTGCCCCCCCGAACCCTGCGGCTCGAGCCCGAAGATTGCGGCGACGAGGGGCGCATGCCAAAGCAAACAACGCAACGGCATAACAAAGCTTGCGAATTCAAGCTACGCGACGACATGACAACGCCTGCTCGCGAAATGCGATCAATGCAACAATCAGCGGATGCTTGAAAAAAATGATCAATCAATCACCAAGGGCCCCCCCGTGACCTTCCCTACGTTTTCCAAGGCACACAAAGCAAGCATCGCCGCCTGCAGGGAGCATGCACGCACAAAGATCTGCGCGGGATTTGCTGGGTCGATCCATTGTAAAAAGGCGCCAGGGCAACAGCGCAGAGGGAATCGGAAGCGACGACGAGAATAAGGCAGAGGAAGGAGAAATATTGCATTTCGATGCGCGCCTCCAATCAGTTGTAGTCAGTGCAAAAACTGCGCGAAGGCAAGCTACTCTGCCAACTGCTGGGCCTTTCCCCGGCATTTCAAGGCGAAATGTAAAAGCGCGTGGGTGCGTCGCGGAGTTTTATTTGCATCTGCGTAGGACGTCACTATGCTGGAACGCACACGAGCCCTTGAAAGTGGTGCCAGCGTAGCAGATCACAGCCCCCTGGGATGGCGACGTCTGATCTGACCCCGCGCATGGCGTCACTACGATGCCCCCCCCCCCGCCCCCCCCAGCAGCCTTCGAACATAGCGACATGTTTGCAAGTCGCAGCCCTCCAGGGACGGCGAGGTCTAGTCTAGCGCAGGACGTCACTCCGGTAACCCCCCCAGCAGCCCTCGAAAGTGACGACCAATTCACAGATCGCAGCCCCTCAGGGATGGCGAGGTTTCTTCGGGGATGGACAGACCCCCCTTTAGCAAAACGTGGTTTAGTGAAAACGACCTGAGGCCCAAACCTGGCGGGCGCAAGCCTGGAAAATAACGGCCACGGCGCCCTCTCGAAAACCGAAAACGGACAATTCACTAATCGACGTGTCACTGTTGGGGGTTCTGTCCACCCCCGATTTCTCAAGACTCGAGACGTGGCGAGGCCCGCGCGCGGGGGCCGCACCCAAAAACGCAGCGACGCGGCAGACGACGACGACCACGGCGGCGACGACGAGGTGCACCCCGGACGGCCACACCGCGCGGCCAGGACCAGGACCAGGAGTGGAAGAGCAAGCGCCCCTGCGCGTGCATCTCGCACCTTTGTTTTGGCATGCTTCCCGCAATCCGTCTCGCCTGTCTGGCCGCGTGGCCCGGGCGCTCGAGTGGTGGCTCCGACTCTTGGAGTGCGTGCCTTGCCGCGTTTTCCGGTATTGCACTTGTCCTCGCCCATGCATATGGGAAAATATGCCCCATATTTTTCCATATTTTCTGGGTTTTTGTCTTCCCCCCCACTTCCCATATTTTCCCATATTTTCTGGGGAATGGACGATTAATTGTGTCTGTGTGTTTTTTCCCCTCCTGACAGGAGTGGAAGAGCAAGCGCCCCTGCCATTGCACTTGTCCTCGCCCATGAACTGGCGAGAGACACGTGCCGACCACGGGCCGGCGCCGGCAGCCCCTGCACTCTGCGGGCGGGCACGGCGAGCCGCCTCTCATCCTGCAAGCGGGCAGGACGAAGCGCCTCTTTCGATTCTCGGCAGGCACGCCGAGCCGCCTGTTAGGCAAATTCTTGAACACCTTCGTGTCGAACTGATTCATGGCGAGCTGCTTCAAACATCGGATCAGCTTGAAGATCGCGAGAGGCGTCAGTAAGAGCACCGTGCTGAACAGTTTCACGACGAACTGCTTCTGGATGAGGCTCGTCTTGGCGATCGTCAGGGTCTTCAGCAGGAGCACCGTCAGAAAGATTACCTTCTACAGCTTTTGGTCGGTGCCGAGCTGCGTCACGGCTGCCGCGAGCCTTCGCCAGATAGGCGCACTCCAGGTTCACCATCCTCTTGGCGGCCAGCTCCCCCTTGTTCCCGTCCACGTTTACGCCTTCAGCAGACGCCCGACTGCCCGCTTGTCAGCGCGATGGCACTGGGCCCGACGCTCAACGGCGGACCGATTCGGCCGGCGTGGCCGCCGCACTGGAGCCGGTTGCATCGCCCGCAGCACGGGGGGAGGCAAGGCCCAGCGCGGGGAAGGGTGGGGGGGCAGCGCCCGCGGGGGGGCGCTGGTGGCGCTGGCTGGCAAGCGGCCCGCAGCCGCAGCCGAACTGGCGCTTAGGGATGGCGAGGTCGAATCTGCATCCGCGTATGGCAACAATGTGCAGCCGTCGAAAGTGGCGACTGTTTCGCAGATCGCAGCCACCCAGGGATGGCGAGGTCTTCTCTATCCGTGAAGGACGTCACTGGGCTGGTCCTCCACAGCAGCACTCGAAAGTGGAGCCCGTTTCGCAGATCGCAGCCCCCCAGGGATGGCGAGATCGAATCCGAATCCGCGTAAGACGCTACTGTGCTGGCCCCCCCAGCAGCCCTCGAAAGTGGCGACAGTTTAGCAGATCGGAGCCCCCAAGGATGGCGAGATCTTATCTGAATCCGTGTATGGCGTAACTGTGCTGACCCCCCAGCAGCTCTCGAAAATATCGACAGTTTCACAGATCGCAGCCCCCCAGGGATGGCAACGTCTAATCTGGATCCGCGTAAGACGCCCCTGTGCTGGCCCCCCCAGCAGCCCTCGAAAGTGGCGACCGTCTCGCAGATCGCATCCCCCGAGGGATGGCGGAATCTAATCAGAGTCCGCGCAGGACGTCACTGTGCTGGCCCCCCCAGCAGCCCTCGAAAGAGGCGACAGTTTAGCAGATCGCAGCCCCCCAGGGATGGCGAGGTCTAATCTGAAACCGCGCATGGCATCACTGTGATGCCCCCTCAGCAGCCCTCGAAAATATCGACAGTTTCTCAGTTCGCAGCCCCCCAGAGATGGCGACGTCCAATCTGAATCTGCGTTAGACGCCTCTGTGCTGGCCCCCCAGCAGCCCTCGAAAGTGGCGACCGTCTCGCAGATCGCAGCCCCCCAGGGAAGGAGAGGTCTAATCTGAATCTGCGTTAGACGTCACTGTGCTGGCCCTTCAGCAGCTCTCGAAAGGGATGGCGAGCTCGGAGGCAGGTACGAGAGAGGTACAAGACAAGAGGAGCAAGAAAGAGAGAGAAAGAGAGAAAGGACGGAGGCGGGAAGGAGGAGAGAGGGCGACCAATACTCTATTGAAAACGAGAACCCAACAACGGGTGCCGTCTCTGGTCCCAGGGGCCGTCAAAATCGAATCCGGGAGGACCAACCAAAAAAATGGCGACGACGACGACGACGACGACGACGACGACGACGACGACGGCACGGCGGCGGCGGCGGCGACGGCAACGGCCCTGGCGCCGGCGGCTGGCGGCCGGCGGCGACGGGCGGGCGGGGCTCCCAGGCATCGCCGCGGGCAGCCTGGCCAGCGCGCCGCTGCCTCTCGCCGAAAGAAGGGGGCGCCCGCCGTTTGGGAGGGAGGCGGGCGCCGCTCCGGCCGCGGGCCGATGGGCTCTGCCCTCGGCGGCTCCCGTCTTGTGGGGGCAACGATATGCACTCACACGCACACACACACACACACACACACACCCACACACACACACACACACACACACACACACACGCGCACGCACAGCCGTTTTGGCGTCGAGGCCCTGCGCGCCGCGACAGGGCGGAGAAAGTCTGTAGCAGCGGTCGCGCGTAGGGCGAAGAAGACAGCGGAGGACGGAGACACGTGCCCTACGCGAGAAGACAGAGCGACCTTGCGCCACGGCTTACGCGGGCCGCCAGCGCGGCACACCGCGTGGAGAAGAGGAAGCTCACGCGCGGCCTTACGCGGAAAGCTTACGCACGAATGTCGGCGCACTCGACACCGTTTTCTCCCGTCGCTCAAGCGAGCCCTACCCCTTCAGGGCAGATTTCTGAGAGAAAAAAAAAAATGGGCTTCAGAGTTTGAAGGATGTCTGCAGTCAGGTAAACCCCAGCGGGGGTGTCCGATACCCACGCGAGAGCACAGATTCGAATCGATATGTCGGATCGGCGATCGAAAGGAATCGGATCGTCGGAAATCGGCAGCCAGGTCTGGAATCGTCGAATCGGCAGAAACCCACAGGCTAACAAGGCCTCCCCCACTGATAAGACGGAGTCAAGATCGGAATCCGAAGTCCAATCGAATCGGAATCGGAGGCGATCGAAATCGCATCAGATCGAGTCGGAGAAGACGAAAGCAGCCCTGGATACCTCAGCGCCGATTGGACCCGCAGGGGTACAGCTCGACAGCGGTCGCAGGCACTTGGGACCAGCTTGGGGCCCTGTCTGCAGTGAAGGGGCCCCAGGACACACAAATAAATACACACAGATAAAAAGATTCCCCATATTTTCCCATATTTTCTGGGGTTTTGTCTTCCCCCCCACTTCCCATATTTTCCCATATTTTCTGAGGAATCGACGATCAATTGTGTCTGTGTGTTTCTTTCCCTCCTGATGCAGACTCGGAGGCGGTACCTCGTGGACGGCCCAGCCGTGCGAGGCCAGTCGTGGCGAAGCGGCCGGAGGCGGCAAGGCGGTCTGTCTTGGACGCCCGAAATTCGGCGGTGCGCCCAGAGGGGAAGTGAGAATGACTACCTACCAGACCACCCCAACCCAACCCGAAGACCCGAATTTCGGGTTGGGGGGGGTAAGGGTTCCACATGTGTTTTTTCGATATTTCCCGGACCACCCCCCACTGGAAATCGAGGGTAAATCTGAGCCTTCGGGTTGGGTTGGGGTGGTTTGGTGGGTGGTGAGAGAAGGAGAAGGCCGTCTCAGAAGGCGGCGGGACTTCTCAGGAGCCCTCCGGCCTCCTCAAAACTCGGAGCGCCCCGGAGAACTTCCGAGCCTTCTGAGAAGGCCCGCCCCTCTTGCTTTCCCCCCGGCGCGCCGCCGGGAAGTGGCTACGGAAAGAGTGTGTGACGATGCCCGACAACACATGTTGCCCCAAACCGACAGAGGCCGTTGTTGGGCAGGCGTTCTCTGTCTCAAATGGACAGCGCCCGCGGCGGCACCGACAGCGAGTCCTGATCGAAATCGGCAGGAGCTGCCGGTGGCCTCTGTCCCCATTCCTTCCGAACACGTGTTGTTCGTGACGATGTGGCGCCCTCGGTGCACGGCTGCTTCCCTCAGATCCTAGCATGGTACACCCTGCGAAATGCTTTAGACATCATGGGTTAAGAAATTCATAGTCTCAGAATTTGAACGAAAACCAAGAATGTCTATTCAAATCTTGGGATTTACATTGAAGCATTAAGAATAATCGAGACTCTGGCCGAAAACTTGGGTTTTCTTAAGCATCGCCTAGAGTGTATGTCCTTTGGCATCGGGCGAGTTCGCCCCACCTCGGACCCGCGGGGCCCTCACGGACCGATCCGGGTCGTCAGGTGCCGCAGGAAGACGGGGCCTGGGGCTCCGGGACGTGAGTTCTCACGAGGCTTCAGTCATTTTGCGACGTCTGATCTCTGGGATATCGAAGACCTGGAGGACATCCAGGAGACTCAAGGAGTGCCGAGAGGCTTCGAGGAGGCTCGAGGCTCGAGAGCGAGGATCGAGGATAGCAAGAACATCGATGATACCGAGGATATCGAGGAGAGTCCGAGGGAACCAGGCTCGAGGAGCGGTAGGACGGGGTGGGGATAACGATGGTGCCCGCGAGGAAGATGGGTATGCGAATGCTCCCCTCCCAGACATCCTCGGGCTGTGGAACCAAGAAACAAAATTGAGAAGTCCAACTCGGGAGTCCAGGAACCCGAGAGGGTGAAGTCGAGCTCTAAGAGGATAGGTCCTCCTGTGACTCTAGCTCGTCTTCTGGGGGGTCTAGGGCAAAGGTGAAGGGAAACTGGGACACACAAATAAATACACACAAATAAAAAGATTCCCCATATTTTCCTATATTTTCTGGGTTTTTGTCTTCCCCACCACTTCCCATATTTTCCCATATTTTCTGGGAAATCGACGATTAATTGTGTCTGTGTGTTTTTTCCCCTCCTGAAAAGGAGGGGTCATCAAGTCTGGGTGTCCAGGGGCTCAGGCTCTCCCCTGGCGGCAGCAGATGCAATCTGGAGAGCCGCTATGAGAAGGCCGGAAGTTGGGTCCAGGTGACGCGTCGTCCTCTGCGGAATCGGTTTGGGCATGGAGACATGGCCGCGACGCGCTGGGACGCCCTGAGGCCCAGGAGGGGAAACTCGACCTGATATGTCGAGTCCTTTCCCCAGAGATGGCCCCCGAGGCCGCCGAGAGGCACACACGAGGCCCCCACCAAAGGCCCCCAATAGTTAACATTCCACGAGGCCCCAAGAGACCCCCAGGAAGCCTCACAAGCTCGAGAGGTTTCCATGACACCCCCAGAGGCCGTCCCAGGAGGGGCCTTTTGACGGGCGTCTTGTCTGGGACCCTGGCACGATGGCGGGATGTGCCGAAGGCCACAAGGCACTCAGACCATCAGAAAGGAAAGCGATAGAACATCGATGCACGCTTGGGAATCCCACCATCCCTTTAGGGCGTAGGTGGTCTAGTGCGTTTTGTTTTCAATTCTCCTCTCTTCCCATTCGGTAGGGTTTACCACTGTCCCCTATATATATATATATATATATACACACACACACCCTCCCTACCCAGCCGGCGGCCAACCCGGAACCATGCCAACCCAATGAGGGTTTCCCCCCCCACCATCCCGTTCAGAAAACAATACAAATCGCAGTCTGCCTCCACATTTGGAGCATGCGCGGCCGACCCGATGCGCCCCCCCCACCACCAGCACTGTCAAAAAACAAAACGAAATACACGTTGGGGCAAACTGTTGGGTCAGTCATGTTCGTGGGGACCGCGAACACGTTGTATTGTTTTTGACAGGGACGGCGGGGGTGTCAACATATACCCTGCTGTGCGCAAGGCGACCATCCTTGACAACAAAAAAACTTCGCGGCTAAATCTGGATCGTGTGCGGCCACCCGGCGATCACTGTCAAGTGATTTTTGAAAGGCACGGCGGTGGTGGTGGCGCGTGGCCTGTTGTGCGCAGGCCTACCAGACACAATGACAGGCATTGGTTTTCGACAACGATGGTGGGGGTCGGCATGTTTCCCGATGTGTGTTGTCACGTGCGCAGGCGCACCTGACGCACTGCACGCGCCCCGAAAGTGGCGCACCTGGAGCGGCTGGAGTGCGCGGCACACCTGGCGCACTCGGAGCACGTGGCGCATCTGGAACACCAAGCGTGCCTGGCACGCTCGGGCCCCAGGGGTGCCTGGCGCGCGTGGCGCACTTCGCCCAAGCGTTGCGCAACTGGGGTCGGCTTTGGTCCCCACAGCAGCCCATCCAAAGACGACCGCTGAACATGTTCAGGCTCGGGCGTTACGTATGTGATTGAAAACTACGGGCGCAGGGTTTGACCACGAGGTAATAGGCTGGAAACTCTACTCCTAGGATGATGTAAAGACACATCGAAGCATCCCACAATTCATCCCTCGATGGCGAGCAACACGGGAGGTAAGAGGGGAGCCATGAGATGGAGAGGGGGGTCATAGATAGACGCGGCCTTTGTCTGATGATATGACCGCAATTGAGGCGCACAACGTCGTGCGCACCTAGGAAAGAGGACGGCGCTGCCGCGAGCCAAGACAGCATCGAAGATAGCGTTCGATACACAGTGTCTCCGTAAACCTCGTTCAAGGTCGGGGGGGAGGGACCGAGCGCTAGATCCAGATCCCAACGCTTTTTAGAAACAAAAAATGGGATTGCATTTCAGCGCCCCTAGCAGCACACAGTAACAAGGCTGAGAAAAAGCAGCACAGAGCACGAGGGCCAGTCGCGACCAGCCGCAGACGATCATGGGCAGTCACGGGCAAGACCGCGCGACTGCCCACTGACAATTAGGGGGCGTCCCGCCAACGGGCCGGACGTCAAAGCGCGCAGCGCGTGACGGGACATGACCAAGCGGTCACAACCCCTCAAAAAACTAAGAGGGCGTAGTGCCGGTATCCAGGCACGCATGGTAGCTGCGGAGCTACGGATAAATATATATATATGTGTGTATACATATTTATATACATATATATAAAAAAAATGTGTATATATGTATATGTAAATGTAAATGTATATATGCATGTAGAGGTGTACATATATATATATATATATATATATATATATATACATATACATATACATATACATATATAAATATGCATTAGAAACCACGCGCGCTTCGCGCGCTAGAGTTCTAGCGCAGGCCAGGGAAGCGCCACGGCACGGCGGGGTCATCCGACCCCCCATTTTCGGCGATGACGGGCGAGAGAGGGGAAGGGACAGGAATGACGAGTTTGGCCGAAGGCGTCAGCTGACCCTCGCTTGCCCCGGGTGACAAGGCGCATGAGACATGCGGGTGCCCCACTCCCCTGCGCCCTCCCCCGAGGGGTCCAACATCGGATGAGAGGGGGGCGGGGCTCGGGGAAGGGGGGTAGACGAGCTGCTCAACGCACCCCCATAAGTCCCCAGAGCCTCCAAAGAGCCGCAAAAAGGGCCAAGGGAGCCCAAGCCGAGCGCCACCACGGCCCGAGAGAGCATCGGGTCGATCGTGAGATTGATACTGGGAACAGCACTGAGATCGATCGCGGGACCGATTGAGTGAGAGCAATAATCCGATCGATGGTGGGATCGACCGTGACATTTTCTGCAAATCATATGTCTGAATGGGCCCGCCTATTTTAGAGAGAGCGTGATCCACCGCCGCTTTACTATGGAAAATTGCCAACCTTTCCTCCCCCCCCCCCCCCCCTCCCCCAGGCAACCCCCCCCCCCCCTCCCCTAACCCCCCCCCTCCCCCCTCGAAAACGGGGGGGGGTCACTACCGGTTCGAACCCCTCCCCCCCCCCCCTCCGGATCCGGAAAACCGGGGGGGGCCACTACCGGTTCGAACCCCCCCCCCCCCCCCCCCCCCCCCCCCCACGCACCGCCAGCAAACGACTCCCGGTCCCCTACCACCGTCCGCATCACATCCCCCACTGTTGTTCCCAGCACCACTGTCCTCACCACCACTGTCCCCACTGGTTCCACCACCGTCCCTATTGTCCCCACCAGTGCCCCCACCACTGTCGCACTGTCCCCACTGTTCCCACAACTGTTCCCACCACGGTTCCACTCTCCCCACTGTCTCCACGGACCCAACCACTGCCTATCCCCACTGTCCCCACTGTCCCACTGACTCCTCCGCTGTCCCACTGAGCTGTCCCACTGTTCCCACCACTGTCCCCACTGTCCCCACCACTGTCCCCACTGTACCTCTGTCCCATTGTCCCACCGCCGTCCTCGCCACCGCCTTTACCAGTGTCCCCACCACCATTGTACCCTCCACTGTCCCAGTGTTTCCACCTCATTCCCACTGTCCCCACACCACTGTCCCCACCACCACCGTTCCCACCACTGTCCACTGTCCCCCCTGTTCCCACCATTGTCCCCACCACTGTCCCCACCACTACCGTCCCCACCACTGTCCCACTGTCCCCACCACTGTCCCGCTGTCCCCTCACCACTGTCCCCACCAACACCGTCCCCACCACTGTCCGCACCCCCACTCGGTTTTCGAGGGGGGGGGGGGAGGGGGTTCGAACCGGTAGTGACCCCCCCCCCTTTTCATGATGAGCTGGGGGGGGGGGGGGGGGTTCGAACCAGTAGTGACCCCCCCCGGTTTTCCGGAGGGGGGGGGGGGGGGAGGGGTTCGAACCGGGAACCGGCAGTGACCCCCCCCGGTTTTCCGCCAGCAGCGGTAGAACACGCTCTTTCCTATTTTACGGACGCCAGCCGAGGTGAGGCCACGAACCCCACAGTCTGATATCCGTCAGCACTGGCACGGGAGCGACTCGCGAGGCCACGAGCGTGCAGCAGCGAGCACCGCGCCAAGGTTAAATACCCCAGACTGCGTCTGAGATCATGGAGGGCGAAAAGGAGCGGTTTGGGGATCACCGAGAAAGTACAGTGCAACAGACGGCGTCGGAACGACGGCGACAGACAACCACGCGCAAGCACTGACAGTGCGCGCATGGGCCCGCCCATTTCACGAACGCCAGCGGAGGTGAGGCCACGAGCCCCACAATCTGATATCCTCCAGCACTGGCACGGGAGCGATTCGCGAGGCCACGAGTGTGCAGCATCGAGCACGACGCTGGGATTAAATACCCCAAACCCCCATAACTTGGTGCTGGGCGCGCGAAGCACGGCTGATAGAATATGCCAGGCAAGCGGGCGCTATGAAGCTATATGCTGAGATCCAACACGTGGCCAACATGCGCGCAGAAGAGCGAGGCATGCGGCTGAGCGACCCTCGTTTGCAATTCACCTTGCGGATTCTTGCCCACGGGCTGTTCGGGCACCTTACCTGTAGAAAACCGCAACGCCCAGTTTTCATGCGACATTTGCAAAGCTCAGCTAGCTCCGGGGCCGAACAGGCAAACAGAAAGGATATTCTGCCAGGGGGGGACCGTACCCACAAAAGCTACACTCGCATTTACAAAGCCTATGACCTCCAATCGCTTGAACTCAGAAGCCTGCCATATTCTCGAGCTTGCCGGCTTCTCCTTGGTGCACTGGCGACGGAAGGCGGCGGCCCAACGAGCTAGTCTGGCGGATATCCCCATCAGTTGGTTCCCGACCTTGGCCTTTTGAGCATCCGAGAATCTGAGACCACAAAATCCGCACGCGCCGTCGCTGGAGCCACTGAAAGAGGGCGGGGGGACCGCCCCCCCCCTTTTGCCCTCGACCACGACGCGCAAGGGGTACCCATCCAGACAAGCTTGCAATCGGAATGTGCGATGAGTGCTTTGATGGCTTCGAATACGTTGATCCGCGGGACGTTCTGATTGGGCGAGTCATATATGACAACGGCGCAAAATCAGCATTCACATTGTGCCGCAGCAAACGACATGTGCTTAGAGCCCGAGAAGACCTCCACAACGAATTTCCTTTTTCGAGGCGCTCCAGGCACAGGCGCAACGATGCTCCAAGGCTGGTCGGCAACGAGGCGATGGCGGACAGGCAAAAGCCCCAGAAGGGACAGGATAGTCGAGCTTCCTCGCGTCGCAGGCGCGCGGCTGCTTCGTACCGACAAAGAGACGAATTGCTGGCCCACCTGCCTCGTTGCTTCACCTCGGCGAGGGGGCGGGCGTTGTCCCGTCTGTCTGCCGATGGGCCCTCCATGTCGAAGCTGGTCGGGCACGTGCATCATGGGCAGGTTGAGATCGCGCTGCGCTTGCTGGACCACCGCATTGAAGTGCTGGATGCTGAACTTGAAGAGGCGGCCTGACTCTCTGGCGAGCGCCAACCTGACAATCCCAAGCCCGAGGTAGCCGTGGCGCGGGAGATCCAACAAGATGCTCTCGTCGGTCGCGACCGTCTTGGACGCGCCCCCACGCTCCTCTGGGCGCGGGTCCAGCGCGGGCGCCAAGGACAGCGGAGGGCAAGGCGGCACCACATCTTCGGCATTCAGGTTCCACGCCCCGCAGGGGCGGAGGCATGCCGATAACATCACCAACGTCATCAGGGCATCGGTCGGCATGCCCTGCACGGCCATCACGCGCGCGATCGCCGCCACCACCATCCCAGGCGCAGGGGCCCGCGCGGAAGCAGGGCTGAAACGGCGCCATGCTCTGATCGCCCGCACCGTGCGCAGCAGCGCCCGGGCCCCCTTCATCTGCTGCGGGCAGAGGGTCAAGAATGCGGCGCAAGTCACATGCGCCTCGCCACGCACGGCTCCGGCGAAGAACCTGGCCTCGACGAGGTCCGCCACGCCCGCGTCGACCTCGGTCAGCGAGCCGGTGGACCTTCCAGCGCTCGTCAGGCGCTGGAGAAGGCGCCCAAGCGATTCGAGGTACTTCTTCCAGGTCACGGCCTTCACCGCGGACACGGCGAGGGAGTTGGGAAGTGGAAAGCCGAAGCGCATGGCCATGTCCTCCACCTCCTGCGCGGGCTCGCGCGAGAGCAGGTCCGAGCGCGTCGACTGGGACGGGGCCCTGGACGAGACACGCGCCGGGCGTGGAGGCCATCGGCGCCTCGACGCCCCCCCAGAGCCTGGAACCCTCATCCGCCGCATTCAACTCAGACGGATGCCAACGGCGCGACAGAGCAACATCTCCCGCGATACATAGTGCAGGTCGCTTACGAATACATAGGAGAGCACCGAAGAAAGCCGAACGCCCTCTTACAAGCCAAAGCGAGCGACAGCCCATCCCCCAGATGCAGACGTCGCAACGCAATATTCTGAGAGGAACGAAGTTTATGTCCTAGATCTGGTGCCTGTCCACTCCCCTCCCAAATAATGATGTGTTCCATGTTTGGCGAATTTCACGGCGTTGTCAAATTGCCATCGGTCCGGGTCAAGCCACGTTCTCGGGGCGTCCTGGAACTCTGGGTTCTCCTCTATCATTGCGACGCCCTCCTCCTCCTCGTCGACCTTTGGGGGGGCCACGGTGGCACCGTCATCGGACGCGTCGGGGTCCTCGAGAGCCCTCCTGCGAGCCTGTGCTGCGGGGGCCTTGGCACGATATCGAGACTTCTCCTTGACCCTACCGACCTGGGAGACGTCCTGGGCCGATAAAGTCCCGGCCGAACGTTGCAAATTTACACCATCGGGGGGGGGGGGGGGGCATCTCCGGGCGGGCGACAGATCGTCGCAGACGTTCTCTATGAGTCATCCCCAGGCACGTAGGCGACTGACCATCCCATGAAACGGGAGGCCTGCGCCAGGCCAACCAGGCCCCGGCGGACCCAGCGACGCGCTATGCCCAGCGAGCGGATAGCGCCTCTCTCCGCCCGGCGGCGCAGGAGGCCAGGAAGAGCTCGGTGCGTTTGCGCGGACGCCACGCGTGAAGCAGGTCGAGTTGTCGCGGCTGAACACGCCGATGATCGCAATCGCGGCCCCGTGAACTGCGGCGATCAGGCCGCCAGCCCCCTCTGCATCTTGGCAGCGCTGCTGGGCGTTATCTCCCGGAAGCCGAAGTCGCCCGCCATGGCAGCGTGGCCCGCGGACTGGTCTTGGGGCAGAACACCGAAAGCGAGGCAAACCACGATCTGCGCCCATCTCCCGGAAGCCGAAGTCGCCCGCCATGGCAGCGTGGCCCGCGGACTGGTCTTGGGGCAGAACACCGAAAGCGAGGCAAACCACGATCTGCGCCCAGTCCGCGGCGGGGGCCCTGTCGCCCCGCGCGGTCGCAGCCAATCCGCCCTGGAATGGGCACGCGCATGTCCGCCCTCACGGCCGCGCGACCATCGGCAGTCTCGGTCGCGAACTTCTGCTGCATCGCCACGGCGTTGCTGGACGTCGGCACGCTGAAGCCGAAGTTGCCCGCCGCGGCGGGCGGCGGCGGCCCCGTCGACGCGCCCTGCGCGGCGAGCGGGCGGCGCGTCGCTCCGCCCCGCGGCGCGGGGGGCCAGGAAAAGCTCGGGGCGCTGGCGCGGTCGCCGCGCGCTGCATCTGCGCGCCCCCGCCCTGGCCCTCGCTGGACGGCGGCACCTTGAAGCCGAAGTCGCCCGCCGCGGCGGCGGGGCCAGCGGACAAGCCCCGGGGCGGCTCGCCGCCTTGGGACAGCCCCCCAGGGCGCACGGCGCGGCACGACGCGCGCCCAGCCCGCCGCGGGGACCGCGCGGGCATGCCCGCGCGGCTTGCCGGTGACGTCGAGCGCAACGTAGCCCGCGGTGGCCACAGTGCTCACGCGGCCGTGCCCGAACTCTGTCCGGCGCCTCCGGGCGAGGTGTTCCGCGCCACCATCGGCAGTGAATCCGGCGGGGTCCCAGAAGGTACTCGCCCTCGCCCTCCACGTGCGCCCCCTCCACGTCGTCCTCCACGACCTCGCGCCCGCCCTCCTAGTCCCCCGCGTTATCCGCGCCCTCGTCCGCCATGTCCTCATCGCCCGCGCAGTCGACGCCGCGGTCGCAGGGTCCGCGCGGGCCCGGCGGGGGGGGCAGGCCAGGGCCGCCCGGCGGCGCACCCAGCGGCCAGGCCGCCCCCTGTCCGCGGCGCGCAGGAGGGCGGCGGCAGCCCAGAGGGCAGCTCGCCGCAGGCATCCGCGATGCCAGCCAGCGCGCCGTCTGCCGCCGCCCCCGCCGGCGAGGAACCGGCAGCGGCCGCGGCGGCCGCGGCGCACGCGCAGAGCCGGGGGTCGCCGCCCGCCGGCGGCAGCAGCGGGCGGTAGCGCGCGGGGCCGCCCGAGCCCGCGCCGACGGCGACGACGGCGGGGCTGGGGGCGGGACGCCGCCCGCAATAGCGGCGGCGACTGCGGGGCCCGGCAGGCCGCCGCTGGCCGCCGCCGACGGCGGCGGGCCGGCGGCAGCAGCGGCGGCGGCAGCGGGCGCAGCACGCCCCGGAGGGGCGCCACGCCCGGCCGCCGCCAGCTGCTGGCGCCGGCGCAGAGCGGCACCCGAGAGCGCCGCGCCGAGCGAGGACATCGCACCGAGGCCCGGGCGAGAAGCGCCAAGATGCAGCCACGGCGCGCGCGGGCGCCGGTCTCCGAAACCGCGCCAGGGGGGTCGCGCTCGGCCTCGGCGGCCTTGAGCCAAGGGGGCTTGAGCCAGGCTTGAGCCAAGGCCACGGACGCCAGTGGGGATACTTGTTGGTTAGCGGGCGCGCGAAACGAGCCGAACGCCGAGCGTGCCAGGGCGGGCCGCGCCAGTAGCGAAGTGGGACGCAGCGCAAGCGGCGGCGCACGAGGAGCCGCGATACCGACCAGGCAGTCAGCAGCAGAAAAGCGCGCCGTCGGCGGAGACCACGCGAGCTTGGCGAACAGGAAGCACATGGGGCGCCCCAGGAGCACGAGGAGGACGCCGAAAAGAACGGAGGCGAAGGAGGTGGACCGTTTCTCCGAACGAAATACCGCAGTGCCAACGCAGCCAAAATGGCGCGAGGAAGGCGGCCGGGCGGCCGTAGAGGGCGACGGTGGCGCGCGAGTGGGCCCTGCGAAGTAGCACAGGCGGCGCCCTAGGTAAGCTGGGCAAGCAGGACGGAGGCGACCGCGCCAGGCGACAACAGTCGCCCAAGTAGCCGTGACCAGCGCATCCCAATGGGGCAACCTTGCCGCGCAGGTAGAACTTAAGAAGGTAGAACTTCAGAAGGCCGTCAACCGACACCGCGAGCCCCGCGAGCGCGAACCAGAAGGCAAACCTGATCGACGCGAACGGACCGCGCGAGCAAAGACCACCACGCGTGAAAGCCCAACGCGAACCCGAGGGCAAGGAGAAACCATTTCCAACAAGTAAGACTTCGCAAGGCCGTCGGCTGACATCTTGCGCTTCACGCGCGAGAACCCGAAGGCAGAAATGGGCGGCGCGAGCGAACAGCGCAAGCGAGCGCAGCCCATTGGGCACCCCGAGGGTGGAGCGGCGGGAGCGCGCGCGAGGCCAGCGCCCGCATGCGCCTGCCAGGGGGCCGCGTCGCCCTGGGCGCAGCGGGCCGCTGGCAGGGGCGGGGCCAGCGCGCCCGCGTCCAACATGAACCCTCGCGGCCATCACGTGACGGGGCGGACGGGAGCGAGGCCCCGGTAGAGCTGGCGCCATACACCGGCAGGACCAATCTGCAAGAGGCACATAGGGGGCAGCTGATCGCCGCGAGCACTCGAAAAGCCTCGACAGAGGAATGCCCGCGGCAAGCATCTGATCGCTGCAATCACTCGAAAAGCCTCGGCAGAGGAATGCCCGCGGCAAGCGGCCGATAGCTGCGAGCGCTCGAAAAGCCTCGGCAGGAATGCACGTGGCAAGCGAGAAACGCGGATCGATCCGGCTTGAAGGGGCGCAGGAAGACGGGGCCACGGGCTCCCGTCGCAATGCTTCCTGGCGCGCGGCGCGCGATCGTTCCGTCTGCCAATGCTCATCCTCTGGGCAACGCCGCGTGGGCCACGGACCTGTGCCCGCCCGCGCTCCAGGCCCGCTCTGGCGTGCCTCCCGGAGCCCCTCCTGAGCTTGCGGCGGCGGCGCCCCGCGCCCTGTTGCCCCCCCCCTCCTCCTCACGTCCTCCAGGGCCACTCTCAGCCCCCCGCCGTCTGCCTCCTGCTGCCCCTCGCCCTCCACGCCCTCCTCCTGGCGCTGGTCGTCGTCGCGGCCGCGTCGCCGGCAGCGTCGCTGCCGGTCGCTGCGGCGGCGGGGCCCCAGGGGCCACCCCTTAGGCCACTCCGGGGTTCTCCACGGCCCGGTCGCGGGGCCCGCAGGCGGATGCGCGGCGGCCCCGCCCCGCGCCCGGGAGGTGGGGCCCGCGGGCGGGCGCGCGGCAGCCCCGCCCCACCTCCCGCCCCTTTGCTCCCGGTCGCCGTCGCAGCGGTGAAGGTGTAGTTGCAGGACGTGCTGGTCGCCGTGCTGCTGGTCGGCGTCGCGGTGGTGCCGGCGTTGCTGCCAGTCCTGCCAGCGGCGTTGCTGCTGGCCCCTGCGGTGGCGAGGCCGTCGTTGGTCGCGCTGGCGGCTGCGCTGGCTGCCGGGCGGCGGCAGCGGCAGCCCTGGGGCGGGGGCCCAGGCGCGGGGCCCGCAGGCGGGCGCGCGGCAGCCCCGCCCCACACCTGGGAGGTGGGGCCCGTAGGCGGGTGCGCGGCAGCCCCGCCCCACCCCCCGCCCCGCGGGCTGCTGCTGGTAGTGGTTGTGGTGGTCGCGGTGCTGGCGGTGGCGCTGCTGGCCTGCGTCGCGGACGTAGCTGCGGCTCTGCTGGTCGGGGTCGCAGCGGTGCTAATGTGGGCGTTGGTGTTGGCGCTGCTGGTCGTCGCCGTCGTTGTCGCGGTGGCGTTGCTGGTTGCAGTCGCGGCCGTCGTCGCGGCACTGCTGGTCGCGGTCGCGGGGGCGCTGCCAACCTCTGTCGCGGTGGCGCTGCTGGCAGTGGCGTTGCTGGTCGCCGTCGTGGTGGGGGCGCTGTCGGCTGTTGTCGTGGAGCTGCTGGACGCCGTCGTGGTGGCGTTGCTTGTTATCGTCGCAGTGCTGCTGGTCGCGGTCGCGGTGGCGCTGCTGGTTGCAGTCGCGGTGGCGTTGTTGGCAGTGACTCTGCTGGACGCCGTCGTAGCAAGGCCGACGCTGGCCGTTGTCGTTGCGCCGCTGGCCGCAGTCGTTGCGGAGTTGCCGGTGTCCGTCGTGGTGGTGCTGCTGGTCGTGGCGCTGCAGCTGCTGCTGCTGTTGCTGCTGCTGCTGCTGGGCGTAGTCGTGGCGCTGGTGGTCGGTCGCGGCGGTGCAGCTGCCTGCGGCCGCGGCGGCGCTGCTGGGGGGTGGCGCTGCGGGTCGCCTTCGCGACGGCATTGCTGCTGGACTTCGTCGTGGCTCTGCTGGTCCCGGTCGTGGCGGCGTCGCTGCTGCTGTTGCTGCGCGCATTTGCACTGCTGCTGGCCGTGGCCATTCTGATCACGGTCGCCGCGGTGCCGCTCGTAGCTCTTGGGCTGGCGTGCGCGGCGAGCCGGTTGGGAGTCGTAGCGCCTCCGCGCTGGACGTAGCCGCGGCGCTGCTGGTCGCCGTCGCGGCGGCGCCGCGGTCCGCGGTCGTGGTCGCGTGCGTTGCCGGGAGTGGCTCTGCTGGCCGCCGTCGTGGTGGCGTTGCTGTTATCGGGCCGCTGCTGGCCGTAGCCGTTCTGGTCGTGGTTCGGGCTGCCGCGCGCGGCACCGCTGTTGAGAGTCGCAGCGCCCCGCGCGGTCGCCGTTGTTGCTGCCTGGCTGTCGCGGGCTCGCCGCGCCAGGAGGAATGTCTAAGGTCGACTGGCAGCTGATCGCTGCTGACACTTTGAAGACCTCGGCAGAGGCATGCCCAAGATGATGCCGCCACCACGGGCAGGCAACGAGAGAGGGGCGCAGGCGGCGGGAAGCCCTGCCTGCTAAGAAGGAGCGCTCGACCACGTCGCTGCCGAACATCTCAGAAGGAGCGGCAGCCTGGGCTACACGTCGCCAGATGGCAGGCTGTCGCCGCACCCATCGGCCCACCCGCCGAAGCGCGCCACGCCGCTGCACCCGGGCAGCGGCCGGGGCGGCATCCCGGGACGCTGCCGCTGATCGCCCAGAAGCCCACCGTCGCTGCACCCGCTGGCCCCCGCCCCCCCCCGCCGCGGCGCGCCGCGCAAGCTGCGCCGTCGCCACTGCGTCGGGGCTGGCCCCACCACGAAGTCCCGGCGCCCGCGCGAGACGATGCGTTGCCCAGCCGCGGCCTCAACGCCACGACGAGAACTTCGAGGCGGCCCCCCACGTCCGAAAGCATGGCCGCGCCGGCGTTTGTCACGCGCTGCCGGACCTTCTGCCAGCGCTATCGGCACCAGAGGGCGGGGGCCGCGAGGAGAGCGAGGCGCCCCCGAAGTGACGTCTGGACGCCTGCCGATGGACGCAGCCGGCGAGCCGCCTCCGCGCGGCTGCACCCGCCGCTGCCCCGCGCCGCGGCCACCAGGGGGCCCGTCGCTCAGGACGCCAGCAATTTCGAATGATTTGCACGCAACCCCGCCGCTGGCAGCGGGGTCAGTCGAGAAGGCGGGCGGGGGGTCGCCCTCTCCAGCTCGTCTTGCGCCCCGCACTTCTGTTCCAACGCCTGCTCTGCCCCCTGGTCGTCGGCGACGGCGTCGGCGTCGACATCGGCGTCGGCGTCGTCGTCAGCGTCGCCGCCGTCGTTCGTCCGCCGCCTGTCAGGCCCCGCCAGGCCATCGACGCTGCCGCGCAGATTCCACCCCGCGGGCGGCGAAGGAGCTGGAGGATCACGGCGCCTCGGGGCCAGGTCCGCACCGGCGTCGCACGCTGGCCGCCGCGCGGTCGCTCCTCGGCGCCGGCATTCGAACTGTCACAAGGGAGGGCGGCGTCTCGAACCGGCTCGAGGGGGCGCGGGAAGATAGCGTCGAGGGCCCCAATCG